>QWDQ01000058.1:0-170942 GCA_003868215.1 Pseudophaeomoniella oleicola
GGGGGGAAGGTAAGGACGGGAAAGCCCCCAAACACCCAATCTACCCGCTAAGTTAATTACCTAATTACAACAGAGACAATCCTCGTCGTCAGAAGAGTGTGGTGCTGTTAACAGGGATTGTCCTGACAAGTTAGCGGCCGCTGTTTACCTTTAGTAGTTTCTATTTTCCCTCCACAGTATTGAATTCAATTGAGTAAAAGGTTTCCTTTCTCTGGTTCTCCTCTTTTGCCCAGACTCAATGTATACCTAATTGAACTATCTTTCCTCCCTGCGCCTTCCTTGGCTTCAACATAATTAATACAACTCGGTGACCATACGCAGCTGCTGGACACATACGCAAAGAGAACAGTTCTAACCTGCTCGCCCCAAATGCTGCTGCGCGCAAGAATCCTCCAAGTATGACCCTCTTCGACGCGACTTTATTGGTTCCATCTGCTATATAATCATCTGTTGATTTTCTTCCATCTTCAAAACGCCTGTCGACCGCCGAGCCTGGGTTGGGGTATCCGGATCGTATATCGACACGGCTTCGCATTTTATAACTCTTCATAAACCATGTTCGGCTCCGCGCCCTCGTCATCCGATTCAGACAAGCCTGCTAGTCGCGTGGAATCATTTGGTCAATCGCACGGCCTCGATGGGAACTACGATGTCGAAAAGCAAGAGTCGTCGGGCAGGGAGAAGACGCCGACGGTCCACGAAGATCATGACGCAGAGGAGGATATGGACGCCCTTATAGAAGAGCTGGAATCACAGGATGGTGATCAGGACGAGGACGACGAATCAGACATTCCAGGTGGTACTCGACCGGTTCCCCCAGACCTCTTGAACACCGACACGCGCATCGGCTTGACTGAAAACGAGGTGATTCAACGGCGGAAGAAATATGGTCTCAACCAAATGAGAGAAGAGAAGGAAAACCTGGTGTTGAAGTTCTTAGGCTACTTCGTAGGTCCCATTCAGTTTGTCATGGAAGCGGCTGCCATTCTCGCTGCAGGGTTGGAGGACTGGGTCGATTTCGGGGTCATTTGCGCCTTGTTGCTGCTCAATGCGACAGTCGGATTTGTTCAGGAGTTCCAAGCCGGTTCTATTGTCGAAGAATTGAAGAAGACACTGGCATTAAAGGCGGTTGTATTACGCGATGGTCGCTTGACTGAAGTGGAAGCTCCTGCCGTGGTACCCGGAGATATTCTGCAGATTGAAGAGGGAACCATCATTCCAGCAGATGGGCGCATCGTCACCGAAGATGCTTTCCTGCAAGTCGACCAGTCGGCGATCACAGGCGAGTCTCTCACTGTCGATAAACACAAAGACGATACCTGTTATGCCTCTTCGGCTGTCAAGCGTGGTGAGGCATTCATGGTCATCACCCATACCGGTGACAATACATTTGTGGGAAGGGCGGCTGCTCTAGTCAATGCTGCTTCTACAGGAACGGGACATTTCACCGAAGTGCTGAACGGTATCGGCACAGTACTACTGGTCCTGGTCATTTTTACTCTTCTGGTTGTGTGGATATCGTCATTCTACCGGTCGAATCCAATCGTCAAGATCCTCGAATTCACTCTAGCCATCACCATCATCGGGGTGCCAGTTGGTCTCCCTGCCGTGGTTACCACTACAATGGCCGTAGGTGCTGCATACCTGGCCAAAAAGAAGGCTATCGTACAGAAATTATCCGCGATTGAATCCCTGGCGGGTGTTGAGATACTTTGTTCGGACAAGACAGGCACATTGACAAAGAATAAACTGTCATTGGCTGAACCGTATACTGTATCTGGAGTCGAGCCAGACGACCTGATGCTAACGGCGTGCCTCGCAGCCTCTCGCAAAAAGAAGGGTATGGACGCTATTGACAAGGCCTTTCTCAAGGCGCTTCGCTATTATCCTCGCGCCAAGACTGTTCTTACACAATACAAGGTGGTCAACTTCCAACCATTCGATCCGGTGTCTAAGAAAGTGAGTGCCGTGGTGGAGTCTCCCTCGGGCGAACGTATCACATGCGTTAAGGGAGCACCGTTGTTCGTCCTCCGCACCGTTCAGGAAGACCATCCAATCCCCGACGAAATTGATGCGGCATACAAGAACAAGGTTGCTGAGTTTGCCACTCGGGGGTTTCGCTCCCTTGGCGTCGCTCGCAAGCGAGGCGAGGGACAGTGGGAAATTCTGGGAATCATGCCCTGTGCTGACCCTCCGAGACATGACACTGCCAAAACCATCAATGAAGCCAAAACCCTGGGTCTCTCGATCAAGATGCTTACAGGTGATGCGGTCGGTATCGCTCGTGAAACATCACGTCAGCTTGGTCTTGGAACGAATGTCTACAACGCGGAACGACTTGGACTTGGTGGGGGTGGGACAATGCCTGGCTCGGAAGTCTATGATTTCGTAGAGGCTGCCGATGGGTTTGCTGAGGTCTTTCCACAGCACAAGTACAACGTCGTCGAAATCCTTCAACAGAGAGGTTACTTGGTGGCTATGACCGGTGATGGCGTCAATGATGCTCCTTCACTGAAGAAAGCAGATACCGGTATCGCAGTTGAAGGCGCGTCAGACGCGGCGCGCTCTGCGGCTGATATTGTCTTCTTGGCTCCTGGGCTCTCAGCGATCATCGATGCGCTGAAGACTTCTCGCCAGATCTTCCATCGGATGTATGCCTACGTCGTCTATCGTATCGCGCTTTCACTCCATCTTGAAATATTCCTGGGACTATGGATTGCCATTCTTAACCAATCGCTCAACTTGGAGTTGGTCGTCTTCATCGCTATTTTCGCTGATATCGCTACTCTTGCTATTGCTTACGACAATGCCCCTTTTTCGAAGACGCCCGTGAAATGGAACCTCCCAAGACTCTGGGGAATGTCCATATTGTTAGGCATAGTCTTGGCCATCGGGACTTGGATTGCTCTTACCACCATGTTTGTGCAATCTGAAAACGGTGGTATCGTCCAAAACTTTGGTAGACTAGACGAGGTCTTGTTTCTTGAAATATCACTCACGGAGAACTGGCTCATCTTTATCACCCGTGCCAATGGGCCGTTTTGGTCGTCACTCCCATCTTGGCAATTGTCAGGCGCCATACTATTGGTCGATTTGATTGCTACTTTCTTCTGTCTCTTCGGTTGGTTCGTGGGTGGACAAACGTCGATCGTTGCTGTTGTCCGAATCTGGATCTACTCATTTGGCGTCTTTTGTGTGCTCGGTGGACTCTATTATTTAATGCAAGACTCGGTCACTTTCGACAATCTTATGCATGGAAAAAGTCCAAAAAGGAACCAGAAACAGCGATCACTGGAAGATTTCGGTAAGTGACTTGATGATAGATGATTCATTTTACGAAGCTAACGATCCTTTTAGTTGTGTCATTACAACGCGTGTCAACTCAACACGAGAAATCAGCATAGGAGCCGGTTGCCACAAGTTCAGAGATGGTCAGCAAAGATCGGGGATCAGTTGCAAAAGGGAAGGAAAAGGTGATATAGAAGCAGAGCCGGACTATGTCGCCGGATGCATTTCGGATGGCTAAGATGAGCAAGGATTGCCTTATGGAATCTCCTGGTCCGATTGGATGAAGCCAGGCTTACTTTTGGGAGGGATGGACACGGATCATAGAAGGAGGATCCTTATACCGACTGTTTTCCTAGTCCGTTGAGCGTTCGAGCATTTACAAATACCCCGCAGGCCGATAGAGATGGTCTTGCCAGCATTTCTTTTTGCGTTGCTAGTCTAGTCATAATACACTATCCTTCACGACTCTTCAGAAGTATTCTAGTTGATGCGGAATCGACGTAGGTATAGAACTCTTGGCGGGCTTCCCTTAGATAAGACATCTACGTCGCCTTCTCAACGTATCCTGAAGGGGTACAATAACATATGATATCTTGTCTGATATAGATGTGATACAGACTGTATCCTATGATTCCATGGTTTTATTGATTGCTTCTCTGAAATAACACCCCGTCACTTATTGTAGGTTAATGTTGTTGAACGCAATCGCCCGAATATAAATAAAAACTGTAATTTTCTCACCCTACGGAAAGTTCTTTCCGAACCCATTTTATCTTTCATATCCTCCTTCATGCACATCTCGCTCCGAAAGGAACAACGGATCGGAGTGCAACTTTAGTCTTTTTGATGATGACGGATCTGTCAGATGGGGAGCAATCACCTAAGGTTCTTTGCTGTTGAGGGAAGATGAGTTCTGGTGGGTTGTCGGGACGGCCGAGGGATATCCCTGGATTTTATTATGGTATGTGGAAGCTTCTTCATGTTATCTCTGATGTCTCTTGCAGCTCTATATCGTCCGTTGGATTTGATTTGGTACCCTGTGATTTTCTATACATTCGGTAAACAGTTATCAGGCATTGTTCTGACTCGACTCATGTCCCAGACGAAGAGAAGAAGAAGTATTTTAAGATCCAACCAAACCATGCATCTACTCCTTCGGCCGCACCATATACCAAGGCCGCCATCAGGGAGAAACGGGAGGTGTCGAAGGTATGGCAGTCAACACTGGTTATGTACAGCGCTGTGCGTCGACCAAGCTTACCATCCTGTCAGAGACGTAAGCTGAATGAACAACACCGAACCCGTCAACGGCACCAAACAATCATTCGCTCAAGACTACGAGACTCCCGGCTCGCAGGCTTTGTGCTCGAGAACCGTCTGGGAGGGCTGGACAAGCCTATCAAACCCGGCAGGGTACGCCACCTCTGCGAATGGTACGGTGCCAATCTGGAACGCGGGTCTTACATCACCCCTCGTGCTGAGCAATTGGACCAGTTGGGTCCGTTTGTTCGTGATCCTCAGACAGGATCCTTACTGATCGGTCGGTGCCTTTGTCTATATCTGTGGATCAATAACTGACGATGATTATAGCTGTTGACCGGCAACGCCAATCTGCGCTGGAAGTGTACGTGAATTGATCGTTGCAGCATTTCCAGAAATCAGAGGCAGCGCTGACTTCTCGGGTAGTTGGCCAGTAGATTGCTTCTACAGAGAACCGGCGCATATAAACTCTCTGAACACTTATTTTCAAGTAAGCATGCACGGTGCGCTGCTTGCTCTCCTACCACCGTATCCTCTTTGTGCAGAGCAATCGAGAGATTCGATCGAACTGTTATCTCCAGACCACTGCAGCGCATACCCTACCGGGATTAGTCCTCCCTTTAGACAATTCACCGTTTACCTGACAAACAACCCATCAACTGGAAATCGCTGATCAATCTATCTGATCCTAGTCCTCCCACATTTCGATGTCTCTGAGCAGCAAACGCTCTCTGCTGTAAGGCCTTTGTCCCACACATCTGAATGCACACCATTGATCTTACGTTCCTATAGAATCACCGCTCGTCAAATGACGAATGTCTCATCTACCAATGCCAACGTCATGATCGAACAGCTCAGCGACCCTGAACAATCCCTGTCAAGAAACGGGACCGTCGTAGATCCCACGTGTACGACTGAATCCTTCTAGTCATCTGACTTTCTTCTAATCTTTCTCCAAAGATGCTTCCATAGGATGGGCACTCCCCGAGACTACCATGTGGGCGACCGCAGCCGCACCCTCCGGCACCAAGTTCCTCATCGCGACCGACCGCGGCTTCATCATCCCCTATCACAACGGCACCACGTGGGACCTGGAGAACCACCTGCCGGGTCCCGAAGCCGAGTGTATGACGGCCGAATGGCAGAACGACAACATCTACATTACCGGCAAACGCAATGGGATCGTTCAGATGCACGATTCCAGAGCGCAATCCGGGCAGCGAGCATCGGTCTCTAGACTGAGACATCAAAGCGCCGTGACGGCGACGAGGATGATTGATCAAAGCAGGATACTGATCAGGGGTTTAGATAAGGCGTGTTTACTATACTGTCCATTTAACTTGCTCTCTGCATTTTGCTCTCTCCCCTCCTCTCTCTATCTCTGAACACCTCCGTCCCCCCCCCCCCCCCCCAAAAAAAAAGGGAAAAAGGACAAAACTAACGAAGTCCTCCAAAGATGCACATCTACGACCTCCGCTTCGCCAAACGCCCTCCTCACCACTCCAACCGAAAACCCGTGCACACGCGACCGTACATGGAATTCCGCTCATTTCCCGGCTCAGATCGCTTCGGACTCGGCTTCGATTTCGATCCGGACCTCAATATCGTCGCGACCGGTATGTTTTCATTCATGTCATGTCTTTTGGCCCATTTCCCCTCCCTAAATCCCCCTTCCCCCCTCCGTTGCCCCTTTCCCAATAACTCATATACCTATGTTTTCTGTACGGTACCAAATAACTAAACCTTGAAAAAAAAAAAATCTGCAGTGACAGATAAACCTCTCCCCCACCACTCCCACGCCCACGCCCACACCACCCCTGGTCCTCAATCCACATCTTCCTCCTCCCCCAACATCCTCCTCCACTCCACCCTCACCGGCCACCTCCTCTCTACCCTCAACCCTTCCATCCCCTCATCTTCCTCTTCCTCTTCCTCTTCCTCCCAGTCGTCTCGACCACCACCACCACCGCCACCACCACCAGAAACTATCCTTTTCGCGCCGTCGCCATCGTTGCAATACGCGGGGAGAACGACACCAGCAGGACAACCGAATGATTTGTATGTGGGTGTCAATCATTCTGGATTGGGAATGGGAAAGGGAATGGGAATGGGAAGGGGAATGGGGGTGGATGTTTGGAGTTGTGTTGGTCGTGGTGGGGATGAAGGGTGAGGATATGGATATGGATATGGATTTGGTTTGGGGTGATGGTGATTGATTCATTGGATATGTTTCAATGATGATGATGAGTGTGATGAGTATGATGGTGCGCGGCAGGTAGTCAGGTCCGGGTAGGGAAGAAAAATGGGGGGGGGGGATTGAGAACGAACAATGCTTTTCGTTTTTCAAATTCATAAATGATATCTTTTACCTATCCATCAATACACAACCCCTTTCCCCCTTTCTCCCTTTCTCCCTTCCCTTTATCTTAGTAACAGTTCTAAATCTCCCACTCCCCCACCGCCCCAACCCCTTCATCCCCCACCCCCCACTCCCTACACCTCTCCTCAACGAACTCCCTACGCACGTTAACCCTCCACCTCCCTTCCCTCTCCGCCCCAGATCCACCGCCGACTTCATCCGTGCCCACCGCCGAGCTGCTGACGGGGACGACGAGTCTGAGGCGCGCGAGTTCCACGAGGGAGGACATCAGGTTGTCGGAGACGACGACGTGGTGATTTCGGTTGGCGGTGGTGGGTTTCTGATGAGAGGATACAGAAGAAGTGCCGCCGATGCCTTCGGGGTGGATGGCGCGATAGATGGATGTGAGGCGGTCGAGGGGGAAGGGGTGCGGAATTTTGGCTTGCAGGGACCAGATTGCTTTGCCGACTTTGGCTTGCGGGCCGGCGGGGGTGACGATTCTTCTCTTGGATGGCGTTTTCTTGGTCGGGGACGAAGTGTCGCGGACGTCGAGGTCGAAGTCTGAGTCGTGGGGTTGCCTTTTGGTCGGGGTCGAGGATGTCGCGACGGAGGAAGTAGAGAAGTTTAGTTTCTTGCGGTGATAGGATTTTTTCATACGGCGGGATTTAGTAGTTGAGTTTGAGAGGCGAGAGAATAGTAGGATGTCGACTTTCGGAGATGTGTGGGAGGCTAGATAGGCGGCGAGGAGGAGTAGGGTTGTTGTATACTTTAGCAGAGGTGACGGAGGAGCAGCAAGTGATGTAGGCTGTGTTGAAAGGCGATCTTGAGTGTCGGTAGAGGATGGGCCATGGGTGGTGAGAGGGTTGGCAGATGTTTCGATGCGTGATATAATCGTTCCCTCTCCCTCTGCCTGGAACAGCGAACGATTGCGAAGAAAGAGCTTCGCGAAGTCCCATTCTGAGGAGTTTGGTGGTGGAGGTTGATCTTGGACTACTGGCTGAATGAATTTCGGCCATAGTCTAAGACAAGTCTTGCGCAAGCCGGGAAGGGAACGGGACGTTGGTGCGATGAGGGAATCATATACGGCGGTAGTGAACAGGGTATAGCAATTTGACAGTCGTGCTGAATCCAACAGTATTGGCGCCGTACAATCGGATGGTGGAGGTGGTGGATGTCGAGCCACAATATTTACAGCCTCTGCACGACTGTACGGTGGGAAGTGTAGATATGGGACGCCGACACGTTGAAAAGGAAGCGGCCGATTGGAGCTCACAATCATGATGACCGTTAAGTTAGGTATCTGCGTCCATGAGTCTTTGCTTGGGAAGAACGATGAGGATAACGTACCATCTCCCCTAGCCTCGCTAGCGATGGAAGTAGAGTTGGCCCAGCTTCTCGTTGACGGTCAACGCCGTCCAAGACGAGCGCGAACCTCTCGTTATTATACTCAAACAGCCTCTGCAGCTGTACTGCCAAAGTATTGAGATGTTCACATTTTTGATCTATGTCGAGATTTGCTGCGCCAGGTGTAGCGCCGATGCAGGTCTGTAGCGCCTTGTGTAGAAGATGTCTCTGACTTATAGTCTCTTGACAGTTGATGAACGCATGGCGCACTTTGAGGGTATCGAGGACGCATCTAACTACAGACGTCTTTGCCGTGGCTTCAGAGCCATATACCACAATGACTTGCGGGGAAGGGTATTCGGGCTGTTTCACATGTCAGTATATCGAACAATACGTTTATAGATCAACAAACGTTGAGAAGGGCAGCTAGTTGTTGGATTTGAGATTCTCGGCAAAGCCATTGCTCTTGAACCGCCGTCAGCAACTCAACAGACAACATGAGCGACGAACATGAGCGTCGTTACATTCGCTGGCAGTGGACTAAGTGGTATCGGAGTGTAGATTCAAGCGGAGGAATTTCAAGGGGACGCGGTGCGACGCGTCGATCTGATAAGATAACGGCTCTGATCCGATAGCGGCTCCATCGACATGGCACCTTCTCTTGACACTACAACATATGGCAAGCAAGATGTGCCTTCAAAACATCAGGTACTTAGATCGGAGAAGGATAGTTACATACGTAATGTGGCATTTTGGGGACTAAGTTGAGCTATGGTACATCTTTTTTGAAGACCAAGTAACTATGGCATACTATGGAAAAATGCCCAAGAAACTTGGCTTCGATGTTGGTGTCAATTGCAACCTCGTTTTCCATGCCCTTCCACATTCCGTTGCACATTACAAGCAACATGTCCCTTGAATGCGCCGTGCCATGCAGGCAAGCACGCCCAAATCTCGGGAGCGGATGTGAAAGGATTTCCAGTTCTGTTGAAAACAAAGCCATGAAGAACAAAAAGGAAAAAAGTAAAGCACACTTCGAAAGCAAGGCCTGAGCAATTCGTTTAGTTACAGGGCGTAGAACTCATGATGGGTTATGATCTTTGAGGAGAGACCGCATGAACCAAGACCGTTGTTGAACGCCCAAGCATGGCACAGCCAAGTGCTCTTGCTCATGTCATGAAAAAAAGCTGGCTTGATGTGCATGCATATGCCGTGTCGTGAAGATTTTGTACAGCAAAGAGAGGACCGAAGTTTATGCAGGTGAAAGCCTCTAGTGCTTGTCGGTCGTCTCGTTCGTGTCCAAGGAGTGGATATTCAAAAAGAAAGCTTTTCGGCCGTAAAGTCGTAAAAGTCATGAAAATCTAATGAGCACCTGCAGCAAGCTGCGCATGATGTTCATGAAACCTCGAATGCGCCGTGTGGAAATCGATTCCTAGGCTCTAGAAGTAGCCGGGACCTGGCTGGTTACCGGCATAAGGTTGAAAGTTGTTTTGGATGGCTGGTGCCGACTGTTGGGACTGTGGGCTGAAGACATTGCTGCCATAGTTGGCTTGACCACCGTTCATGTTGTTGTAGTTGCCGTTAGGAAATGCACCATTTTCAAATCCATCATTGGCATTGATGCCGGATCCCACGTAGCGTGGTGTGCTATTTGCACCTTGGAAGATGTTGGATCCGTAGATCTGGAATTGACGGCGACCAGAAGTAGCGTTGCTTTGACGAGCTACAGGGAAAGATGGAGAGGACAACTCGTTGGGAGTTACTTGGCCACTTGACGGACCACTGAGACGGCCAGCCGAGTCGTTAGCCATGATCTTACTAGCAATACGACGACCATGCGGAGTTTGCTTGATCCCTGGAAGGATCGGGCGAATAGTATCGGTCATTCTGATCTTCGTGTCTGCATCAGCATAGTCCAGAGCGGTTTGGACAACATAGTTTGCGAAAGCGTCCTTCAGCAGCTTCTCCATCTCACCAGGAAGCATCATCTCCTCGATCATCTTGCGCTTGACCTCGATCTGGCAGGTACGCAGACATTTCTCGATGACGTTGGAGCTGAACTTCTGCTTTGACAATGGACCAATGTTGCCACAGAAGCTGAGACAGAGCGGAGTAGTGAACAAGGGTTCATTGAGATCCAGGATGTACTGCACGACATAGTTTCCGAATGGGTCTTGAACAAGATCAAACGCATTTTGAGTGATTCTCGCGATCAAGGCACTACGCTGTTCGACACTGGCATGGTCAATGCAGCGCTGCAAGACACAGCAGCCATGACGGTGTGTTCCGATCTTGATGCAATCAGCACCGGCAGCATCATAGATGAACTGAGCGTCTTCGTTGCTAAGGCGGTTCAAACACTTCTGAATGACATGGTTGCCATTCAGATCCTGGACAAGGCGGACGACCTCACGCTGGAGACCACGGATAACAGTCTGAACTTGTTCAGGAGTGTCAACGTACTCGATCATCTTCTGTAAAGCACGAGTGCCATGCTGATTGAGGGCGATCTCAACCATGGCTGGTGCGGCAGTCTCGATGAGAGCAGTGCGCTGATCACGATTGCAGTATTCAAAGAGCTTTTGGCAAAGATAGTTTCCGAAAGGATCTGTGGACGTTAGCGCTTGCTTGCAGCTCTTCCAGAGGCAGACTTACCAGTCATCAACTCTGCGATATGAGGGCGTGTTTCAACAAAGATGGCTTGAATGGACTCGTCATTCTTCTCTTCGAGCTTACGTTGAAGGTAACGGCAGCCATGTTGATCCTTGCAGACGTTGTACAGATCACCGATGAAGCTCTCCAACGGTGCATTGTTGTATCGAACACTGTCCTCACTGCCAAAGCGACGACCTGCACCTGCTTTACCACCTGTAACATTTCCATCGTGTGGACGATTGCCATTCGTGTAACCTTGATATTGTCCATAAGTCTGACTGTTGTTGTATGCATTCATTTGACCAAAGCCGTTAGGCACGCCATATCCCAACATCGCAAATTGGTAGTACTGGCCCGGAGTAGCGCCATACGAACCATTGGTCTGGCCAAAAGTTGTGCCACTAGGATTTGGACCAGCACTTGCTCCAGCCGCGGGTCCGAAGGTGGGAGCGTTGGCCTGTAGTGCAGATGCATTCGATGTTGCCATTGTTGACTGAGGTGGCATCTGACCTGGAGCTTGACCCAGCTGCTGCTTGTCTTCACGCTTGGACTCTGGAGACATCAATGCTGAGAATTCACGGCTTTGACGGTTTGGCACAGCACCTGTGGGGAAACGACCGATACTGACGTTATGATTGTGCAGATGTTGTTCGGCATGGGTTTTTGGGGGTGTGGCGGTCGTGCTCAGCGCGTTAGTCGACTTGATAGTTGGCAAGTCGTTGGTGGAGTAGGATGATTGAAGTGACAAGGGACGGCTTGAGGCAACGCTTCTAGCGGGAGTTGCAGGAGTCTCAAAGATACTCTTGAAACCAACGCCCATGGAGTGACGCTGAGATTTCTTGTCATTGTTGGCGAACTCAGCTTTCTCACTTGGGGGACTGCTAAGCTGGCCCTGTAGACTGAACATATTCGAACCGTTTTGGGGCATGCTTTGGTGAGATGGACGAGGACGACTGTAAGTTGCCCAAGCCTCCGATTCAGCTTCTTTAGTTGCCAAGTCAATAGCAGTGGAGTTAGCATGAAGCTGAGAGCATGTCAGTCTGATGTGAATTAGGATGGTTGATGAAGACTTACACCGCCAGATGAAACATCACTGCGGAGAGTTGGGAAACCGTCATCAACTGCGGTCATTTGCATGTACAACTTCGCGTCAGGAGAAGTTAAGTCTACAGGATTGTTGGCCTTCAAAGACTTCTCATCATCTTCATCGTTAAAAAAGCCGTTGTTTGCAAGATTGCCCATGCCAGATCCGGATGAGAAGGTACTGAGACGATTCTGACGGGCTCCTGTAACAGGCATAGAGAAGCGGTTGCTTTTAGAAGCCATAGTCAGCATACGTTCTCGAGTAGAGTGTTTGGTTTCAGGAAGGTACATGAAAGGGTGAGAGAGATGAAAGGAACGAGTGAGTTCTGAGTGTGAGATGAGGTTGTGTCGGTTGTTGTGAGAAGAGAAAGACGGAGGGATATCGGGAAGAGAGGCCACATATATATACAAAAATCGGAGGAGTCGGAGCCTGATCCGAGTGAAGGACGGCGACATCGTCTATCCACAGCCTCCAAAGAAAGTGAAGCGAGAAGCAAGGGTGAATGGAAGAAGACTTGGGACATACTTTGTTGTGCGAACTGGAGGGACCTCATCCTCGTACTGTTCTTCCTCATCAGAACCACGGCGAGAACCAGGCATTGACTTGATTGAAATGCGATGGCTCTGAGCCTGCGGCTGGGAGGTAGGCGGGACATTTGGAGCAACTGGCGAAGAGATGCTGACGCTGGACTGTGAGAATCGATTTGACGAGTTGGACAGTCCTGGAGGAGACATGATGCCTATGGAGAACCTTCCAGGCTTTGAAAGAGAAGATGGAAATGCGCCCTCCACAAATTCAGGGGGTGTGGTAGGTTCGCTGACAGGGGCAGTGCCTAGAGATGTTCGATTGAAGGCCCGAGTAATGCTCTCAATGTCCTGACCACTGCTCTGCTGTAATTGTCTCTCTTCCAAGTCCAGCAGCTTCATCTGCTCCTCGAACTTGCGTTTTTGCTCACGCACAGCCTCTATCTTCTGGCGCTTCTTCTCCCACTGCGTCGTGTCAGTTGGCAGCCGGTGTGCTGAAAAGGCAGATTGACTAACAAGTTGTGCTTCGTTCATCTGGTTGGACTGTGACTTGTGAGGTTAGTATGAGGTTTGGAACGACATGTGAAAAGTGACAAATAAGCATAAAGCAAACAAAGTGTGTGAATAGTGTTGTTTGCGCGGGGTGCCTGCATCAGGGGTAGTTGACGTGGTGAGATTTATGTTAAGCGACTTACTGAGAGGTGAGCATTGTTAAGACTGAAGGCGGATATGGTACTGAATTTGCTCGAGTCTGTTGTGAACCGTCGCGGGAGACCAGCTCTTGTTTCGGTTGCATTTTGCCCAAAGGGCGAGAATAAAGAAGCTTGCCCTCGGTGTGGTGAGGTGAAGCCCGGAAAGGAGGATTCGTCAATGGGGGATCGGGGATTGGGGTATCGCAGCTCTTCCATGCGTTCACTGAGACCATTGGAGAACGCCATCCTGTGCTTCTGAGAGCAAATACAAGGTTAGCTATCATGTGCAACTGCAGCAAATTATTCTCTTGAGAGCGCCCTGGAGTGGTGGGGTCGGCGGTGAGTGTTGACCCGTCAAGCACTTGATCTATTTCAATTGGTTTGTCGCAAGAGGTTCATGGCTCGGGTCCGAGAGACAGAGATAGCAGGATTACACATACCTATGAACAATGCGTCGATCTCTAAGAGCAATTGATTGTACAGCGTCGTGGGATCGAGGAGAATAGGTTGGATTTGGCGTCGTAGGCAGCTGGCCGCCGGGGTGACGCCGTATGCGTGGTTGACAGCGGGAAATGGCAGAATCAGCGAGTTTCTAGAAGGTCGTCACAAATACAAGCTCCGTAGCCATATGCAAATACAAGAACGAAAAGAATGTCGCGGAGAGGAGAAGGGAGGAGGATGAAGAGTGTTGTACAGCGAGTTTGGTTGAGGTCGTGAAGGAGAAAGGTCGAGGGAGGTTCGACGTCCGTTCTGGCGTAAGAACAGCAACGGGTTTACTGCCAGGGCCCTTATAGCAAGGTTATCTGAGTGGCCAGGCAGACGAAGACTAAAGGTGGCAGGGGTTCATTGGGTCGGTGCACTTTTGCAAAATGGGCACCATGCCAATCCTCTTTTTTCCTGTACGCACCAGCACGGGCCCAGAGACGAAACGATGCTACATCAGGAGCTTAGATAGTTTGTTTGTACATAGTATATGGAGCCGGTGCAGGACCTGTTACTACTACGATACTGTTGTCTCTACCCAGTTGAGTAAGAGTAATTAGTTAGGTACCCAAAGGCAAACAACAGCGCTCATGACTTAGGTAGAAAACTAGAGGTCTCTCTATATCTATAGAACTATACAGTATACCTGTGCTCCGTAATTGCGCCTTGCATTTAACCAAGCCAAGGGCCGCAACGACAGTAGTCTTAGTTTGTATGTACCGGTAAATGGCGCCTAATGTACGTGCTCATGAGGGAATCCATTTGGGCTCGTTCTTGTTCTTGGCCCATCTCCATCTGCCATGCCTGGACTCACCTTAGCGGGCCCCATCTGTACATGGCCGTTGATTGAGGGAGGAGGGTGATTACTACGTAGTATGATTTGATTCTGAAGGTGAGAAGTGACTACTACGCACGATACAATCCTTGCAGTCAGGAAAAGAGGGTCTGGCGCTGGCCGATTAAGCTACTGTATCCGTCCTGCACCATGACCAGCAACATGCACAATGTCGACCAATTGCAACGACGAGTGGAATAGGGGCTCCACGAGCAGCTTCGAAGGGCAACACAACGCACACCGAACCATGATTTGTCCCTCCTGTGCTGTCCTGTTCTTCCAAGAGCAACCACGTAGCAGTACAGTAGTTTGATGGATATCTAATTACTGGAGATACAATACATTAGGTATGTATTTACCTTCGGGCCTTGTAGAGTGTCACGACATGCGAAACTAGTGACTTTGTCTGCTGTGGGGGGCGCATAGCATCCACCGCCACCATCGAAAGAATGGTTTCCTACCGAGCTACCTCACCATAGTCTTTCGATTCCCCCTCCCGATCCTCTGATTTCCATCCCAATCCGGCAAAGTCAGTCCAACCCGGGAGAGTCGAGATGAGCGGTGAGAGAAGGTGGGAAGACACATAGGGTGATACAGCTACCATTCGAGTCATGATATCAAAAACACCAGAGTACCTACCTACAGGTATCTTCCGCCCGCCGAAGGAGATTGCGCCACGCATAAGGTACACCGTCATCGTGCGCATATGCAAAGTCCATGTACGTTGCAACATGTGTGATCCGGTAGTATATGCTGCGTCGCTGTTCCACGGAACGGGGTCCGTGCTGCATTGGACTCGAAGCTTACCTCTGCCTCAAGCGTTGCATCGCATCGTCCACCAGCTCTGACTTCTTGCCATTTTCTTCTTTTCGTGGTTTGTGACAAGTGAGCAACGTGTGCGTTTCGGCGTGCTACGCATCAATTGAGAGTGGCCGGGCTCGTCTCCACGATGGGGATAGGACTAACGCTTTCCCTGCAGGAGTCGGCTGGATTCCAGACGCTGCTGATCATTGGAAACAGCAACTGCGATTTCTTCGTGATCATACAGTAGTATACTTAACTCGGGTACCAGCGAACCAGGTATTCTTTCAAAGTATCGTAGTGCTCGCACTGCAGAAGTCGTAGGTGATCGATAGCAGTGCAATATAGGGACTGGACATAGTCTTCTGGTACCACCCGAATCCTGATGCTCTACGATAATTAACTTGATTTCATTTATCAGGGACGATCAAATGCTTTCCCCTCAATGTTCCTGATTCGATCACGCTTATCTCTCTGTCATGCATGATAGATACTATGATAGAAAATAACTACCGTAGTAGAATTGATCAGCTACGTAGCGTCCGTAACGTATGTCACGGGAAAAAGGAAATTGAGATCTGAAAGGTCAGATGAAAAAAAAGTGGTGAGATTATGTTTCAATGAACGATGATTGTTGAGAAAGGACCGTGAGAAAAAGCCCGGCGAGAGCCAGTAAGATTAATTACGTGGAACCTGTTTATGATGAAGTCTGAATCAGCGGGTCCGTCGGTGAATTGTGATTGCGTGAGATACGGGGACTACGCGCAGTAATGTAATTGTAACCATAACTGTACAATGGGCATTGGATGCAATTGAGAGGACACAGAGATCAAGCCAGCCTGTAGGACTGCATTCCATGAGTGAGCCCTGCACGTCGACATCCCGAAAAGAAGGAGCATAAGCACCACGCCATGCATCGCTGTCGCGGAATATCATTTCTTAACCTCCAGCGTATCGGCTTGTTTTCCTACACTTCCAGTAGACCCGATTGGTATTCGAAATGCTTTGTGTATCATATTGATAAAAAGGAAAACTCTGACAGTCATCCTAAAAGTCAGGTAAGATGTCGCCAATTGGTCTGCGTATATGTGTGATGCATCACGCATGTACCTCTTCTTTAGAAGATGAAACCAAGGAGATCACCGCAGACAGATAATCGGTTGCGGTCTGGAGGGAGCTGAGGATCACCTGGAGCGATAGCTGTCTCCTGTACCCGCCTACCCAAGTACCGACCTAGGTCCCGACTTAGAACCCTCAAATGAGTAGGGACATTCACAATGTTGCAAATCCTCGTGTTCGAAAATCCTTCCCCAGGTGCCAACGTGACTGGTTTTCTCCAGTACAGTCTCCCCTTTCAGCGTAGGAGAGGTCTAGGTACTATCTGGCAGTACTTCGGAATACTCCCACAAGATATACACCTTGCCTAAGGTAGGTAGATGGAAGGCTAAGGTAAGTTAGGGAGAAGTGGTAGGTAACCTCCAGTAGAGAGAGTGCCTGGAGCTATTCCCCTTCTTGAACGAGCTGCAATCGTCACTATTCTCAAAGGGTTCGACCGCCTAACCAAACCCCCAATATTCTGCCCGGTCTTGCCGCCCACCCCGCTATAATTTAGTATTGCTTAACACCTATCAAGATATCTTGGCGTGTTTTTTTGTTAGACAGTACCTGCGATCTCGCCGCACAGTTCGCGAAAGGCCAAAGATGTGGTAGCCAGCGACAAGATGCCGGCCAAAAGGAAGATTGAAGGTCCTTTAGAGCCTACGGGAGCTCTGAAGGCTGTTCAGACGATGGTACGGAAAACCAGGTGCACCCATATGCTCATTTGTTTTTGTGACTAACGGTGCTGGTCATTAGAAGACTGCCAACACCAGAACGGATGGCGCAACGGACGACAGCCATGAGAAGCCTAAAGGGAAGTCGGCGATGCGAGGTACGAAGCGTAAAAGCAACAACCACCCGGGAGACGGATTCGATACTTTACTTGAGCCCTTCTATTACAACAAATCTTTAGATGCTCCGATCGATACGGCACGAGACAAATGGAACTTACTTCCAGCTTTCCTAAAGGTCAAGGGACTTGTGAAGCAACACATCGATTCGTTCAACCATTTTGTAGACGTTGAATTGAAAAAGATCATACAAGCCGAACCACCAATCACGAGCGATGTCGATCCTTTCTTTTACATCAAGTACACGAATATCTATGTGGGAAAGCCATGTCGAGCCGATGAAGATCAATCCGGTCAAGGAAAGTTCATGGCAGAATCTACGGTCACACCAAATGAATGTCGACTACGAGATATGACATACGCTGCGCCCATCCTGGTGGATATCGAATACACCAAATTTAGGACACGAGTCGCTCGTTCAGGTGTTCCGATTGGGAGGATGCCAATCATGCTGCGAAGCAACAAGTGTGTTTTATCGAATAAAACCGAACGCCAGATGTGCCAAATGGATGAGTGTCCGTTGGACCCGGGTGGTTATTTCATCGTAAATGGCACCGAAAAAGTCATTCTCGTTCAAGAACAGTTGAGCAAAAATCGTATCATCGTGGAAGCAGACTCTCGGAAAGAGATTATATCTGCTTCGGTCACAAGCTCGACCCACGAGCGGAAGTCGAAGAGTTACGTGGTACTGAAAAAGGACAAGCTTTACATAAAACATAACATCCTGAGCGAAGACATTCCGATATGTGTTCTTCTCAAGGCCATGGGCGTGAACTCGGACATGGAAATGATGCTCCTAGTCGCTGGTACAGACAGTACCTACCAGGAGGATTTTTCAATTAATTTCGAAGAGAACATCAAACTCGGCATCTATACCCAGCAGCAAGCCTTGGAATTCCTTGGAGCCAGAATCAAGATCACACGGAAGCCCTCAACTTTCGGTGCACCGAAGAGGAACTACGTACAAGAAGCCTTAGAGGCTATCAGTTCAGTCATTATCGCACACGTAACGATTGAAAACCTCAACTTCCGACCGAAGGCTATCTATGTGGCGCACATGGCGAGACGTGTTCTGATGGCGAAGCACGATTCCGCACTGGTGGACGATCGAGATTATGTAGGAAACAAACGTCTGGAATTAGCTGGACAACTGCTTTCCCTTCTCTTCGAGGACTTGTTGAAGAAGTTCAACTACGATATCAAATTGAATGTCGACAAAGTGCTTCGGAAGAGCAACAAGACAGATTTCGATGCATTTTCGGTCATCTCGACTCACAGCAACCATATCACACAAGGTATGAACAGGGCCATTGCAACTGGCAACTGGCATTTAAAACGTTTCAGGATGGACCGGGCTGGTGTCACACACGTCCTGAGTCGATTGAGTTATATTTCCGCCCTAGGTATGATGACTCGAATTACCAGTCAATTCGAGAAGACCAGAAAAGTTTCCGGTCCCCGAGCTCTGCAGCCATCACAGTTTGGTATGCTCTGTCCGGCAGATACTCCGGAAGGAGAAGCGTGTGGTCTCGTCAAGAACCTGGCACTTCTTACACACATTACGACAGATGAAGAAGAAGGACCAGTTCGCAAACTTGTCTTCATGCTCGGAGCTGAAGACATTACCACGATTGGCGGGAAGCAATTGTATACCAATGGTGCCTATCTCATTCTCATGAACGGTACCCCTATGGCTGTAACGCGACATCCCAAAAATTTTCTCGGTGCTTTCCGCAAATTTCGACGATCTGGCAGGATATCAGAGTTCGTCTCTATCTTCATCAATCACCATCACAATGCTGTATATATTGCTACAGATGAAGGCCGTATCTGTCGGCCATTGATAGTTGTCGAAAACATGCGATCCAAAGTTACTGGTCGATACCTGAAGTCATTACGAAAAGGGACGATGGATTTCGATGACTTCCTGGCTCGGGGTCTGGTAGAATACCTTGACGTAAACGAGGAAAATGATGCTAATATCGCAATGTACGAGTCCGATATAAACCCAACAACTACTCATCTGGAGATTGAGCCCTTCACTATCCTAGGAGCAGTCGCAGGATTGATTCCTTATCCACACCACAACCAGTCCCCTCGAAATACGTATCAATGCGCTATGGGCAAACAAGCCATCGGCGCCATCGCAACGAATCAATTCTTGCGTATCGACTCGTTGCTATATCTGATGGTCTATCCTCAAAAACCTCTTTGCAAGACGCGGACAATCGAGCTTACGAAGTATGACAAACTCCCTGCTGGGCAGAACGCTACGGTCGCCGTCATGTCCTACTCCGGATACGATATTGAGGATGCCCTCGTCTTAAACAAGGGGTCTGTTGACCGCGGTTTTGGCCGTTGTCAAGTGTATCGGAAATACGTGACACAGCTCAAGATGTATGCGAACGGGTCTCGAGACATTTTGTCTCGCCCTGAACTTGAGAATGGCATTCCCATAAAAAAGCACGCTCTTCTGGGCTTAGACGGTCTGGCTGCAGTGGGCGAGAGAGTCCAGTCTGGCGAAGTCTACATCAACAAATCCGTGCCTGAAAATGCGAACTCATCTACATTGACGACCGGGTCCGATTCTGGGGCTTCGACGTCTTACATTCCACAACCTCAAACTTATCGTCTCCCCGATTCAGCTATCATTGACAAGGTCTTACTCTCTGATACTGAAGCCGGAAACCATCTGGTGAAAGTTCAAACTCGTCAAACTCGTCGTCCAGAAGTCGGTGATAAATTCTCCTCTCGTCATGGTCAAAAAGGTGTCGTGGGTATCATCGCTGAACAGGCAGATATGCCATTCAATGACGAAGGGATTGTCCCGGATATTATCATGAATCCTCACGGTTTCCCTTCACGTATGACAGTTGGGAAAATGCTGGAACTCGTCGCTGGTAAGTCAGGTGTGCTCAATGGGACATTCGGTTATGGAACCGCTTTTGGCGGTACGAAGCTCGAGGACATGTCCCGAATCTTGATCGATAAGGGCTTCAACTACTCCGGGAAAGACTACCTCACCTCCGGCATCACGGGTGAGCCGCTCCCGGCCTACGTCTTCTTTGGCCCCATCTACTACCAAAAGCTCAAACACATGGTCCAAGACAAAATGCACAGCCGAGCTCGCGGCCCTCGCGCCATCCTCACGCGCCAACCCACCGAAGGCCGTTCACGCGACGGAGGTCTCCGCCTCGGTGAAATGGAACGCGACTGCCTGATCGCCTACGGCGCGTCTCAGCTCATGCTCGAACGCCTCATGCTCTCCTCGGACAAGCACGAGGTCGACATCTGCGAAGGCTGCGGCTTCATGGGCTACAGCGGCTGGTGCCAGCGCTGTAAGAAGAGCCAAGGCGTCACGAAGATGACGATACCCTACGCGGCGAAATTGCTAGTGCAGGAATTGACCAGCATGAACGTTATGACGCGGATTAGGCTGGAGGATGAATTTCCTGCTGAGCGATAGATGAAAAAAAATCTGTTGATTCGGTTACGGGATGATATTCATTGAGAGAGAAATGGACTTTCTTCTTCTTTTTCTGGTTTTTATAGTATTATGTATACAGCATCTGCTCTGGTTCTGCAGCATTTTCCATGGCGCTCTTTTATCCTTCTTGTGTTTGTTCAGATTGGTACCATTGGGGCACTTGCCTACGTTAGCTACCTACGTAAGTATACTTCATACGTATGTACCTGCCAAGATACATCAGTCTTTATATATCGCAAGCAGAACAAGAAGCATATATGTGTATCACACCATAGCATACCTTCCTTAACATAGCAAACAACAACACCATAATAGATCATCATTGTATCTAAATATATAACCCCCCCCCCGTGTTTTTTACTCTTCACTTACTTTTACAGAGGATACCTAATAATAAACGAGCGACGGAAAGAAACAGGACAAGACACCCTTTCTAAACGACAAACGCCATCAGGACAGCAATAGCAATAGTCCCCCAAAGAAAGAGAACGCGACAATTCTGTGTGTTGGGTACAGGATTGATAGCAGCGGCGGCGGCGCCACTGGATGATTGTCCCGCAGTCGAACTCGAACTCGAAGTCGCACTTGCACTTGCACTGCCCGTCGTGAGACCCAGATCAAAAGTCGGCGTGGGAAATGTCGTCGCCGTCACGCCGGTGCTGGATCCCGTGGCGGTGGTAGAAGACTCGGTGCTGTGGCGGATAGCGGAGTCGGTTTGGGCGGCGACGTAGGTGCTCAGCGTGAGGAGGGCGGGGGAAGCGGTGGCGGTGCTGGAGACGCCGGGGATGATACCGAGGGGGAGAATTGGGGAGATGTGAGAATCGTCATCGTTGTTGGATGGTGGAGACGAAGAGGAGGAGGAGAATTTGGTCTGCGCGATGGCGATTTGGTCGTTTTGGATGTCGTAGACGACGTATGCGGAGCGGAGGAAGGTGTCGCCCAGGACGCTTTGGCGCGAGGGACCGGCGAAGCGGATGCCGAGACGACAGAGTGCGATGTTTGTTGTGGGGTCGGCGATGGGGTTGCCGTTGTGGTCGACGAGGGGGAGGACGAACTCGGAGATCGGGACGGAGACTGAGGGCCCAGAGGAGCCGGCGAATTGGAAATCGAGGGAGGCTGTGGAGGCAGTGCCGTAGATGCACGGAACTATTGCGTTGCCAGAGTCGGAAGATGGGGTTATGGCGCCGAGGCCAAGGTACAGCTCTGAGACGACGTCGTCGGGGAGGATGATGTCAGTGGAACCACTGTCGAGGGCTACAGGAATGATGACATTCGGTGCGAGGAGGTCGGGTGTTGGACTTGTACTGCTGTTGGCGCGGAACGTTATAGATGTCAGAGGGACGTCGTATGAGTCGATCACACCGGTGTAAACGTCAGGATGGATTGGAATGGCCGTTAAAGAGCCGGTGTACTTGGAGGTATCGACGCCACCAAAGAGTATTGTACCTGTCGAGGCATCTGGACATGTAATGTTAGATGATAGGTTCTTGCTGAATGGTTGAGTGGATGAGGAGGTTTTTCTGAGGCTTACTCAAATCGTTCAGCCACAAGCTAAAAGCACGCGATTCGATAAATCCTTGGTCATACAAAGCTTGCACCACATTGGGATAGCTGGCTTCATTGTTCTCCTCTGTACTCTCGCCGTTAACATACCCAACCCCAAGAATTCCCATGTTGTCACCCTGTGCTGCTGTCGTGACGAAGCCAAATGTTGTGTCATTCAATGTCACATCACCGAGTCTCAGCGTATCATTGACAAAGTCGCCGACATCCGCATCACCCAAGAGATAAGTAATGTTGAATCCACCGGGTGCCACTTCAACAAAAGAGGAGGACGTTGAAGATTGAAATGTCCCATACCGACATGCTTGCGCTGTGTCCTCCATACAAAGGCTGGCATCTTTGGACAAAACCCAGAGATCACTGCTGCCAGTGTCTAGTTGAACGGCAAGATTTTGGGCTGGGGTGCCAAGGCTGATGTTGACATAGTATAAGACATCCTGAACGTTGGTCAGAGGTAAAGAGAAGACGTTGGAGGGTGACTGAGCGCGGCGTCGTAGGCTTGGTGATTTCTCTGCTGGTACTGTCTTCTTCACGAACGGGAGACCCAGCACTTTTGGTGAAGATGCTGATGCTGAGACGGTCGCGACATAGGCAAGAATCTGAAGAACGATGAGAGCACTGAAGAAGGAAACGAGACTGCCTCTGGCTATCATGGTTTCGGGTATTGTTGTTTCGACGTCTGATGTTAGATAGAGGGATAAGGAGAGGAGAGAAGAGACGAGAGATGAATTGAACGTACGAGAAATGAAATGAAATAGAAGATCAGTAACAATTATATTCTCAGCAAGTCAAATATCCGGTACCTTACTGTACGGTGCCTGATTGCGCCTTGCCATCACCGTGACCCTCTTCGGAAGATTGAACTGCGGGAAGGAGTGCAGCTGCAAGGCAAGGCAAGGCAGATACAAATTGGTCGGCTTGAAGGAAAGCAATGCTTACGCTGAGTCCCCTGAGGGAGAACGTTTCAGGTCATGGAGTCTGACATGAGGATGAGGTAAGATGAACCACATCCATATATCGATATCCGGGACAATCTCTCCTCTCAGCTCGAGCAGCTGTCTCCTTGTATCTTATTATGTCTGCAAGAAGTAGATCTGGATTGTGCGCCTGCCCATGGAATAACTGTATGATGATGAGGTGATGTTTGGAGTAATTGTAGATTTATGAGGTGATGCTTGAATTGAATTCGACTTATTTATATAGAGAAGGCTTGGCTACACCTAGGCAACTATTGGTGATCATAATCATCATAGTAGTACTAAGCTCAAGATAAAATGATCGACTTGATATCTGAGGTGCCTTAAAAGATTAGTCTTCAGGCAGTTTTCAGAATTGAACTATTTCCGAGGGCGATTAATTACTTGTGTACAGCTTCCCGGGCTTATATAAAATACTAGGCGAAATGAAGAACGTCGACGACTTGCTCAGCCCCCAATTAGCTCAACGGCATAATCACTGTCGATTGACCGAGAACATCAGCACGACATTGAAATAATGATGCAGACTAATTCTTTTCTCTTCTTTTTCACTCGTCTCCTTCTCAGACCAGTCCCCAAGCCACAAGTCCGGCTGCAAGGACAATCCCAACCACCACAGTGCCAAATGCCCCCCTTTCGCCTTGAGTAACGGCTCCACTACTTGTGGGAGCATCAGAAGGAACAGCTGTGGCAGCGGCTCCACCGGTCGATGTGACTCCAGTGACGATCGCCCCGGAGGCGATAGAGGGAGTGGTAGCGGTAGCTGACGATCGAGCAGCAGATAGCGAAGACGACACTGCGGAAGCGGATGACGCTGAAGAAGACGAAGAGGAAGATGAATTGGTGTTCTCGGAAATCACTCCTCCCGAGATAGTGTTGTTAGCAGGCCCTTCGTTGCTGGTTGCCCTGGCAGAAGCTGCTCTGAAGTTTGTGATGTTGGTATCAGAGTTTGCAACGCTTCCATAGCGGTCAGTCAACCGAACCATCATTCCGTGCAGATGAATGATACGTACGGATTGATGACCATGACCATTCCCTGTTGACAGTGGTCGCCTTCAGAGCAGTATAGCCAGATCGCATTAGTATCGTTGATGGTTACCGTGAATATCTGAGACTGTTTGATCCCCAATGCGTTAACCCCCATTCCTACCAAGCATAGGTAGACAGTAGGGTATAGAAGCCACCTGTGGTACAGATAGAATAGACTTACACTCTCTCCCGAAGACACAGGAACATAACCGCTAAATATTCCGGCATCTTGAGCCCGACACGGCGCATCATATGTCGCTTGGGCTACAGAATGATTTCTGGGATAAAACATGAACCGCACTTCATCACCAACATCGGCATGTAAGGTATCTGGGTCAAATACCAGGCCTCCATTGCCAACGTCAACGTCATGAACTGCTGCCAATGCCTGGATCGGTAGAACAAGCAAGACAGCAAGGGAAGTCGCATACAACATGGTGAAATACAATATTGGTGTTACTGGTATTCCGTAAGTGATGGTGACGGTACCTACGATGATTATGAAAAGAAGATGCTAAAACTCATGGTCAAGGCAATGGAAAGAGTAGAGGAGAGAAAGCGATCGATGAAGCAAAACAGAGTTTCGAATGATGTCGTTGTTCGCATCGAATTTAAGTTGTCGCCGCGAAGGGAGGAAGTCAAAGATCAGATCGGCACGTCCTGACTTGACACTAGTTAATTAACCTGACCTGACGTTACTGACTTGGGCGTCTTGCCCTTTGTACATCTAACAATACTCTACGCAGACTGCCTCTTTGAACCTTGGATATTTGGTACGTTCTAGCCGCTGAATCATCATGAAAACGCACGGCAACGTGACTGCCTACGGACCAGCCACTTCTTCCTATGTTTTGACATCCAACCTGCCGCCTGACTGAGACGTAGTGCGTGATCACCACAATAATTGACTGCAGCTGATTTGCCACATCCTTATATCCGTCAAAATGAATACTTGGACAAGGTACATTGTTTGTTACCTCTCTTCGGTTTTAGTGAAGAGTTGTGGCTACGGGACTCGCTCGGTAGATACATTACTACCGAGCAATATCGATGTGCCTATTCATGTTCTATGGATAAGCTACGAATTCTACGTGGTAGGTAGGCTTGTGTCTTCATTCGGGGGTGTATCCAGTCTCTGCATCAGGAGACTGCGGATACTAAAGGGGAAGATAAACGGAGTCGTTTTGGTGATATGTTTTGAATGGTTGGAAGCGTGCCTGGAGGACTGGCATGTTGAAGCTGTCTCTGGGACAAAGGTTTTGCGGAAAGGGGGATGCTGGCGGTGGTGAGCGAGGTGGAGGTCGGAAGAACCCTAGGACTAGAAAGATGAATCTGGCTCAGATCTTTCCCCTCAAGGCCTGCTTGCCCATGTTGACGGCCGTAAATTTGACGGTCTTCCACAGGTTACCAAAATCCAATGTGCTGCTGAACGAATCGGCGAATCCTATTGCAGAGGGGTTGGTGTGTTAGTTAAGCTCGGTAAAGCGAAATTCAAGGTAGTCACATCCATAATGCCCGCCGGGGGTGGATTGAGAGATGGAACTCACCAAATGGTAACATAGCCGGAATCCAACCTTGAGCAAGCTCGAGAGCAAAACAAGCCTTCGGCATACTGTACTGAATAGCATCCCCTCGTCGGAGATGGTTCTGTTGACCCGGACCGTAGATTGTCGGCGTCAGATCTCCCGGAGCAGCAGCGTGCTGTTCACCGACGAGGATCGTAAAGTAATCGTCGGCGAGATGGACTCCGGAATGTCCCTCTGTCTGGAGAGCGGTACCGAAGAAGATTAAGTACTCGGAAATAGAGGCGTGGAGGATCACCATTGAACCCTTTTAGTGGGTGCATGCCCGAGTCAGATGATGGTCTCGACATAAGAGGGCAGATGTCAAGGACATACCATAGCACCACCGGCGTTATTGAAAAACCATTCATCACGATTCCAGTCAACGATGGCATCTCCATACTCCGCCTTGAGATCCTGCGTTATCTGAGCAAGTAGCGGTTCCGTATTGTTGCCATGCATCGAGATTGCATTCTGCGAGATCTGTTGCAGTTTTGCCGGGTCAAAAATGTACTGTGTCGGAAGCCATGAGTTGGCAAAGTAAAGCAGGGGTCCAAGCAACCCGATGATGACGCTGAGTTTCTTAAAAGGCGCGGCGACCATGGTTGCGAAAGAGATCCGATAGACTCCTCTTTCTCGGTTATCTCGTTGTGTTTCACATATAAAACACAAAACGTCTATCTCCCAGATCCCTTTTCCCAAGCAACAGATCCAAGAGTAGAGTGGTTTAGAATAATCGGTAACGGTAGTTGTTACAATTGGTCGACAATCTCGCGTTCCTGGAGACGTTTTTTTTTTTTCGATTGCGCTAATTAGTGTCATCGGTATTTCTGAGTGCCGATGCTCCTCGTGTAAGTCCACTCGCACTCGCACTCGGCATCGTGTTTAATTACCACTTGGCCTTGGCATCATCATCATCATCATCATCATCATCGTCATCAACAACAAAGGAGATTCAGAAGAACACCTTCCCGTCAGCGACAGTACGGCATGCTCAAGCTTGGGTACCACCGGATTATAGAGGCTGATAACCAGAATGGGCCTTGGGAAGTAACGGTGTAAGCAACTGTTCAGCTCTCTTCCACTCTCTCGAACCAAATCAACTCCTTCAATGCGAATTCCAGTCGCAATCCAAGCTTGACGGCTCTACTGTCTTCAAATACGAATTCAGCTTGGACTGGGTCATCACCACCTTCCCAAAGATCACTCAAGTGTGCAGTGTATACTGTCTGGTCACGGACATGATCGAACGTAAGGGTAAATCCCATCGAGCGATCTGTAGCATCGATAAAGAGCTTGCCATCCTTGATCTGAACGGTCAACCCATGATACCCAGGATGCTGGTATCTGCCTACGTACGCCTCTAGCGGTGCCACTTGTGGCTGTGAGTTCTCGACGTGAGTTTCCTGCGGCTTATTTCCTTTGCCGTCTACTTTTTGTTTGCCTTGATTGTCTCCTTGACGCTCTCCTCGACTATTGCTTTGGTCTTTGGTTCTATCCTTTCCCTGAGTTTGTAGCCCACGCTTTGGCTTGATGGTAAGACCACCCTTTAGGGTATCGTGTGGTACCTTGTTTCTGATCTGATAGAATTGATCTGGCTCCTGTACTTTGAGGATGTCATCAATCAGCTCTCGAACCAAAGTAGTGGCGACTGAGCCAGCTCCGGTCGAATTGCCCAAAATCACAACGCCAAACTTCAGGTCAGGGAGAAAGCAGAAGCGGCTTCCAAACCCTGACGTTACACCGTTGTGACCGACAACCGTATGACCCCGATAATAATATATATCCAACCCCGCTGCGTACACAACCGGTGAGGTATATGGTTTCAACCTTCTCGCATTTGGGTTCGGAAACGATCGCATTCGTACGAGACCCTGGTATACCCTCTCATTGATGGGGTGCTCACGGTTCACCAAAGCCTTAATCCAGATGATAAAATCGTTCGAGCTCGAAATGATCGAGCCTGCACCTTGGCCCTCCGGACAGCTTCGGATCTGCAAGCCAGTATAGGCTGCATTTTGCTTGGTCCAGTAATACCCTGTCGCAAGACGGTTTCCATAGCCTTTGACCCGAGCAGCTTCAGGTTGAAGGCTAGTCGATTGCATTCCCAGTGGTCGGAAAATTCGCTCATGCAGAAAATCAGCGAAACTTCGCTGGCTTTTTACCTCTACGAGATAAGTTGCCACTGTGTACATCATGTTGCAGTAGAGATATTTTGTACGTAGAGGAGCAACCACAGGCAGATTTCGCAGGTTTCTCGTGACGCTTTGCGCATCGTCTGGTTGCACCGCTCTTGGGCCTAGATAGGAATTGTCATGACTGCGTACTACTGTCAGTGATGAGATCAAGCGTGAAGGTGCAGAGATTGTTACGCAGCCATGCCAGTCCTGTGACTTAGGATATCATCTAGAGTAACACCATTTGTGTATTCAACCCTAGGCATTACAAAATCGTCGGGGAGCAGTTTAGACACTACGGCGTCGTACTGCACCTCGGGAAAGTTTTCGTTGTCATCAACAAGCAGTCCGATCGAGGCCGCAGTCAAAGATTTAGCAGACGATGCGATATCGAAAAGCGTATCTGCGGTACATGGTGTTAACGGTTCAAGAGACGAGTTCCCGTAGCCTGCAGAAATGACTTGGTCGTTCTGGACAATGGCGATGGCAAGACCAGGCACGTGATGTTGCCTCATCAGATCCTCCACGTGAGACTTGAAGCTTGTAGCATAGAAGTAGTCCATCATTAAAGAATGATTGTGCTCTCGCGCGATGATGGCCGGTGTCCAGAAGCCCTATTCTCGGAGTCTGAACGCGCAGTACAGATTGAAGCATACATAGCCCCCAACCAAATGAAGGATATAATTACGTAGCACGGTATTCAGCAAGCGTTAGATAGGATATCACCGCGAATTCGCATCGATCCCTTTTGATATTCGGCTCGAGAGCCACTGCATACTTTAGGCGAGCTCTCAAGCAGTCTTCTGATGCCAAAATGACATTGCTCCTTGGACAAGAGAAGCGCAATTGAGGTGGTAACAAATTGGAAAGCGAGATCTGAGATATAATTAATAGATACCTTAGTAAGCTATACGGATATACGTAATACCGAGCCGGAAATAACATAATATTGTGACCGGAGGTATTCCGGCGGAGATGAGTAGGTAAACTTCATTCTGACTCTTTGGACAAATACGAATATCTTAACGTCTCGGATGTAACTGGGGTCATGGTGCATAATACGAGCTATATTGCATCGCATACACCGGATACAGACCACAGGCTCGAAGTTTCAAGTTTCTCGGCTGCGATCATGCAACACACATATTTCCGCGGCTATATGTAATACCTACAATAGCATGAATATCCGGACTGCCAAGGCCTGTGAGCCATGTCGGCATCGCAAGGTCAAATGCAATGGAGAGTCACCTTGCAACAATTGTGGCCTCAACTCTGTAGGCTGCATATATCGCCGGGCTATCCGTAACCGGAGACGCACAGCTCGACCGTCTCCTGCAAACACCGGCCACAGAGACTCACCTGAGCAGGAGTTCCTCACAACAACAAACGCTCCCGATTCGTCCCCTCAAGCACCTCGAAATTCTGAATTGACACGTAACGAGGAGGTGTACCACAGTGTGAGCGCAACACAAGCCCACGCCCCATCAGGGCACTTGCAACTCTTCTACGGAGCATCATCCAATTTTGCGTTCCTGCAGCAAATACACCGCAGCCTCGCCAGAGGCGGAAAGCAAAATGTGGCCGTTCCGGGGGAAGTGCAGGAAGGCGGCGAACCCTTAGACATGTTTGTCCAGCGAGGACTGTTCTTCGGTACTAGATCTCTAGCGGATTCTCATTCGTTTTCCACTTTCGACCGAAACGGGTTAACCTTAGACATGGCAATGCTCTTTCTGGACTGTTTCATGGTGAGCTCGAATTGTCTCCTGCAATTCCTAAACGAATCAGACCTACGACAGTCGATCAAGTCCATTTGCAACGGCGGTGACGCTAATAAACTCGACCCGCAAAGCCGGGCCATTGCTTTAATTGTGTTGGCAGTCGGTGCCATCGGAACCGAGCATCTTGATCTAGCCGACGTCTTATTTTCAAAGGCAAAGGAGATAAATACCCTATTAGATGAAGCCGTCAATCTCCAAGCGGTCCAATTATCCCTCATACTTGCTCATTATCAACTTATGATGGGTCGCCCAAATTTGGGATATCTGCAGCTCGGCATAGCGTGTAGAAAGAGCCTTGCAATGGGTCTACATAAGGATGTTTGCGCCAACAAGGGAACAGTGTCTCCAGAAACAGAACGGCGAAGAGCCACGGTGTGGTGCGTTCATTTCCACGAATGGTAAGTGAGCAAACATTCATGCCGGCGACACCGCGACGGCTAATGATTTTGTACAGTTGGCTCTCCTTGAAGCTGGGCCGGACCAAATCCATGAATTCAGCGGATATGTCTTGTCCATATCCACGGGATCAGTCCTTTACTACAGGATTAGGACGCCTGGCAAAAATAATGGAACAAAGTACCGAAAAAGTGTATGGACAGAAGCTAGGATCTCTCTGGGACATCTACCAGGCAGCGAAGCAGATACGCGCTGATCTCCAAAAGTTTGCTGACGATTTTGAACTTCTCGCACCGCCAAACAACGAACACTTGGGTAACAAAGCTTATGAGACGATCCTTCTCAGTAATTGTGAGGCAATACTACCAGCTGGCTGACGTCGTAACTAACAGCGTTCAAGTCTATTACCACACCATATTACTGACATTCCGTCCCTTTCTGATAGCCGAAGCTGCCCTACGGGGAAAGCTTAAAGGGCCACAAGTCCAGAGCGATAGCATCCCCGCGATATCTCTCAGTGGTGACGAAATGTGGTTACGTGAGGCTAGCAGACATGCTATAGATGCTGCACAGGATCAGATCTCTTTTATACTGAGCCGGACCCGTTCCACACCTTTTTGCAAGGTGAGTGATAATACCAAAGTCTCCAACCGTATGTTTCTAACATATCAAAACAAGAATATGAGATATAATACTTTTTTCATCGAGAGCTGCTGCTGCGTCTTGTTATACGACAGCTTATGGCGTCGATATGCATTTGATTACAACCTGCAGTATATCAATGCCGGTCTCCACTGCTTGTCTGAGATAATCACCGGAGAACCAACTAAAACAGCGAAGACCTCAATTGAGCGGATCCTGAATCTTGTTCGCCACGAGATATCTCAGCAATCGCTCTCGACTCCCACTGGCAACCACAGGAGATCAACGAATGAACTTTCGAATTCGTCAACACCCATTGCGGCAATTAGAGAAGTTTCGGGTCTCCCAGATCAGCATAGTATACAAGCACCTACTCAGGCATCCTCCAATGCCGATCAGGTGACACAAATGAGCGAAGGGATTGATGCGATGTACACTGATTACAATTTCCCACATATGGACTTGAACTTTGATATCTTCACCACGGACCTTTATCACTTCTTCCCAGTTGATTCTATGGATGGCCAGAACTATCTTGCGACGGCTCCTTATAGCAGTAGCCGAGGTTGACGTCTGATAGGGAATGAACTTACACGATGTCCAAGGCAGACGATTGTGGATATATCACTGTACACGACACCCCAAAACCTTTGTCTATGTCTGGATGCCTTCCGACAATCATCCACAACCGAATGACCGTCACATCATGGCCCGGAATGTGGCATTCACCGCTTTGGCATCCTATGTCTGGCCATTGCTTCCTAAGATCATCTATGTGATCATTCTGGCTAGCCTTGACAACGGTTGAGCTCAGACAGGCACCTACAGAATCCACTGGCAGAGATCACCAAACCACCCACCAACAAGTCCCAATAGCTGTACCTTGAGGAATCTTCACTATCATCAAGCCCCCCTTGACGTCTCCTCCGATTACTCCCACGGACGATCAAAACCTTATCCGATTCCACCGGATCTCTCAGCTGATGATCACCATGTCTAACGATCTTGAAAGCAATTGGGCGGCCTCTCCTCGAGTTTAAAACGAGAAACATCAAAACTTTTCAGCACGAAAACGATAGAAACTTGGCAATGTAATATCGAAAGGGAGGGGAGGGGAGGGGATTCGTAGGATCACGGGAAAATAATCCATAGTCCTTTTCTGTGCGAGATATATATATATATATATATATTGCGGCAGGTACATAGACATCTATCTACCTAACCCTACGCAGATACCGTAAACACAAGAGGGGCATCCAATGCTAACACCACCACGTCCGTCCCCTAAATAATAAAACCCATATAATATATTTCATCCCATAATCATAAAAGAAGAAGAAAAATAATAATATATATATGCTAATAATAACATCAACATCAATAACAGATGAATATGTGAAAGATTTTATTACTTGAGACCGAAATCCCCCCCCCCCCCCCCCCCCCGAATCTGATCCATCCTTTCTCAAAGCATTTACATGTAAAAACATCTTATCATCTTCTCTCCTATGGTATGTTTATATGTGTGAATGAAAGGGGCAGGGGGGGAGGGGAGTTGTCTGATCAGAAATCTCTAGAGGTGTTTTGTTGGAGGCGTTGTGAAAATGGAATGGGGAGTTGGAAGAGAAAGAGAAAATGGGGATGAAGAGTAATTTATCTAGGTATCTTTCTAGATTTTTTTGGCTCCGTCGAGTTAGCTAGGGTGGACAAGATGATGATAGTCGACTGCCATTTACAGTCTTTCAACTGTCATCCTACTGTACTTCATTATCTTAGTTCTGGATGCGTATTCCTTACTTCCCACGCTGATCGACCGACCGGTCGACCACTCTGAGTACACCGCTCTAATGTCTCCCATCCCTCCATACCGAATGGAATCGAAACGCTGTTGTTCGAGGTAATTCCAATAACAGGCTCCCACACAGAATCCAATCAGAAAGACGGGAGGTTCAAACCATGGCGAGGGAGTGAGCGGGGGGTGGTATAGCTTTTCCATTTGGGGGGAGGGATGACGAGGAAGGATTGATGTAGGTTCTTCGTGGGAGGTTACACAATTTCCTTTTTCGGCAAAATTTTTGGGTTGAGTAGTATTCGTTGGGGTCTTTGCGTCTTTGACGCCCCCGCGCTTGTGTGCTCGAGATTATTTCTTTCGACTTTTCGTGTCCGCGTGATCCCTTTTCCTAGATAGGTGGGTGGGTGTTTTTGATTTTGGGGGAGGAGGTTTGGTAGTTCTATTCCTTTTCTTCTTTCTCTGTGCTGGATTGTTTTCCATCTCTCTCTCGTAGACTGACGCGTTTCCAATGGTATAGGAGGCGCAGTCTGCGAGGGAATGCGTTATCTTTGCAGCCCTCGATGAAGGACACAACGACCTCATCACGTTGTACACAGAACACACTCCATTGAGTGTTGTCATTACCCCTCCATGCTCGTTCTTTTCGTCGTGGCTGACTACCCGTGGGGGAGGAAGAGATTGGTTGTCCTTGACTCTACCGTTTGGTGTGCCTCGTGAGAAAAGTCTCAACATCTTCGTGTTTTCGTGCTGCTGGCCTGTCGCTGTCACTGTGTGCTGACACGCTGAAACCTACTATAACTGCTTCGCCATGACTATGGTTCACTCACATTTTCTTCTCCCCGTGGCTTATTGCGAGATGGCAAATTGCTCATAAATCATCGCTTCTCCTGCTGTCAAGATAGGTTGATTTTTATTATTTTATACATACACTTCCTTCTGAGCATTTGCCAGTACGATACCTCTCGTCGAATGCAACGTTAAGATGTCGAACCAGTCACTGCCACCCTTGTTCTCGATCACCCCAGATCTGATATCATTCGGTGGCTTCGATGACGGAGCACATGGAGGTAATACGCCGAAGGATATCACGGTATGTCCTTGACCTGGAGGTAGTAACTATTAATGCTGACAAGGGTGAAGCTAGTCGGGTTGCAGCAGATCTCACCTCCGAAAGAGCCAGGCTTCGTAGATCCGTCGGTACGTCTGGAGCCCTTGGTGCAAACAGAAGTGACTTCTCCTAACAATCTAATAGAAACTCTGGCTGGGTGACGAATCAGACCTGGTACCTAAGAAAAGGTCAAGTCCATTGGACGACCCACTGATAGTACATCGCGCTTGTTCTGGATGCCGACGAAAGGAAGGGTCATGTGAAGGCCAATTGGTTACCTGCGGACCATGCTCTCGCAGCCCAGGCTGGACAGCGACATGCGCACATGTTACGCCTGCACATGCATACGCTGCGCAACAGGAAGTGGCTGCCAAGGCAAGGGTGGCCGTCTCTAGGGATTCACGCCGTCGACCTTCTCTGCCACTCCCAGCATTACAGCCTTTAGCTCCAAAGCTGATACCTGTGGCTGAACAACCATGTAGTGCCCACCACAACGTCGCCGATAAAGCTCGTCTCAAAGAGCTGGTGACGTCTCTCGAAGCTGAGCGCGCCGAACACGAGCACACGAAAGAAGAATTGAGCAGACTGAACACTTACTCAGCGTTGCTCGAAGAGGCCAAGCAGACCTACCAGCAACAGAACCTAAGTCTAGCCAAGGAGGCAGCAGAAGCCAAAGCCGAAGTTGAACGAACACGACGAGAAATGAATGTGATGCGGACCCATAGCATTAACGCTGCACAAGAGACGGCACGGCTGACAGCAACTTTCCACGAGGTCAAGCTCGAGCGAGACAAGTTGGAGCGACAGAAGGCTCTCCACCATGTGAGGCTGCGTCGTCACCGAGTTCAGCTCAGGGGTGCACAAGAGCGTATCAAATGGATGCAGAGTGACAGAAAACCACCCAAGAAGGCCAATGATCCAGAAGATTTAAAAGACCATGCGGATCAACTACAAGACGACATGATGGAGCTTGAAGGTGACCCTCAAGACATCAGCAGTAACCGAGATGTCTTTACCCAGACTGAGGGCTGATCCATCATCCTTGATTGCCTTTCTGGGTTATCGCCGCACGGCAAACGAGTGCACCTTGAGTTCGCTTTGACCGGTAACTATGCTGATCCATCTGTTGAATCTTGAAGTAGCTCCTGATTTTGAGCGATGACGGCAATATATTTTTGTTCTAGCAGCTCCTTGGAGCCTTGTTTCGATAGATAGATGGAGAAGTACGTGGAAACCGTTAAGTTAGGTCGATACCAATGCATACGTCTTATTGTCCTTCATATGTTCCATGATCCTCATTGTCAACCGCTGCTAGCCATTCAACGGCGCTGCACTGTCATGCCCACCGAAGACCTCGTCAAAATCGTCCGAGGTATCATCGTCGAAATCAATGTAAGGCAGTTTGAAATATCGATCGAAATCAGCCGCAGTGACATTTTGCCGGTCTCTGGGACTAGGCGATGCCTTCGTCTGGGGCTTTCCTGCTTCAGGTTGCTTGACGTCCCCCATGGCCAGTCCTGCCAGCATGTTCTGCTCATCTTTGCTAACAGAGCAGAACAGTAGCATGTTCGCTAAGCTCGACCTGACATCCGAGGAGACTCTGGACCTGGTGATGTTTTGGAATAAATGGCTTTCCTCATGGACATCTGGTAGGTCCGACACAGTCGATGCTGGAGATCCAGTCGAAAGCGACGGCGTTCCTTCGGTATCGCCACTCAGTTTGTCAAGCCAGGCTTTAATGTTTTGCCCACCAGGTTCGAGACTTGGTGATCGGTGATATATGAGCTGGCAGTCACAATGTGCTGATTCTTTGGTTTCGGCGGAGCACCAAGGGCCGTGATCTGGACTCCGGTAAGGTCGTGTGAGGGGTACTTTGTTGACACGTCGTATGTCTTCGATTGCACTTGAGATCGAGGTGTTGTTATGAGACCACCTCTCCTGAGAATCACTTCTTTCTTGCAACCATCTCGCATTCATAGGATTGCTCTCCATATCGTTCTGCATCCTGAGACTCTGCGCTAGTCGCTCCCTGTGCTCAGTTCAAGCTACTTAGGAAGGCATAGCTACTTTCAATGTCAGACTTTGGCAAATAGATGCAAAGGTCAATGGAGATCTCCAGAAGAATCTCATTGCAAGATGTGTTCTCAATCTTCATTCTGGACAAGACGTAATTGATTCAATCCCCATCATTGGTCTGCATCCTTCACCAGGCCAAGAAGGTTTGTGGGGAGATTGGGGATGTACTACGTAGTAGACGGCGAGATGGTTGGGTAAACCTCGAGGACCCCAGACACTTGGCAAGGGGCAGTGGTCGGTTACAAGGTCCGGCACTTTGAATATCAACATATGATTTGTGGGTACACCGCGCGGCCCTTCTCCCTTCTCGCCTTTCCTACAGTTTTGCTGGCAACTACTTCGCCGAACTACTACGTAGTATGGAACAAAGTGAAGATCTGATGACGTCTGCTGGAAGTCATTATCACGTAGTATTATTCAACTAATTGGCCAAACTACAGAGCATGTTCTGGATTCGACGAGCATTGGCACAAGACACCAAGAGAGTTGGATCGCATGCCTCCTATTGCTTCATCAATCGGGATATGATAAAGCAGGGCGCATGGTGCTCCTCACACTTATTCAGAGAAGCCTAAGCTGCGTACTAAGCTTCTTGCAGACTATCCCCTTTCCGAGGTCTCTCCGTGCAAGGAACTCTGGCCTTCCTCAATAATGTTCCATGTCACGCAATACATCCTAATACAAACATCATAGCATCAAGGCATTCATAGCGTCACAAAATCGGGTAGGCCACTGATGATTCCGTCTCAAGTCGCTGTGACCGAGCAACCCCACTGCCAGCCACTTTTCGTAGCGTTTGGAACAGCTCCTGGATTTGAGAGCGTTGTATGGAAACAAAGCCGAATGCTTCGTTGCGAGGCTGAGGATCTAACTGTTACGTTCAACTGGCCCATCCTCTGCTCATCTGGACGGCCTTCTCCCATCGATCAAAGCGAGCTTGGCTCTCATCTGGCATGATTTGAGGTTTGAAGACAGTTCTGCCTTCAATGTTCACCTTGTCCAGCTCGTCAAGGTTTTCCCAGACTCCGGCAGCGAGCCCTGCAGCAATCGCTGCACCCAATGCAGTGGTCTCACGCATGGCTGGACGATTGACGGGAATCTGAATGATGTCGGATTGTGTCTGATCCACCCATTAGCGAAGAGCACTCCCATCTCAGCTGTAGAAAATGCTCACTTGCATGGTAAGGTCCGAATTGCACATGCCCCCATCGACAGCCAATTCCGTCAGAGCGTGTCCGCTATCCTTCTCCATAGCGTTCAAAATTGCCTTGGTTTGGAAGCATGTAGCTTCCAGAGTTGCTCGCGCGACATGCCCTCTCTTTGTGAAAGCAGTAATACCAAAGAGAGTGCCTCTGGCATCGTCAATCCAGTAAGGGGCGAAGAGGCCGCTAAAAGCTGTTACAAACGTACAGCCACCGTTATCGTCAACAGTTTCAGCGAGAGCGCTGATCTTGTTGGATGCTTCAATGAAGCCAAAGTTGTCTACGAGGAACTTGATGCTAGAACCAGCCACAGCAATGCTTCCCTCAAGAGCATACATGACCTTTCCACCGAAATCGTAAGCAACCGTCGTCAGCAGTCCGTGTCTCGAGATCACCGGTTTATCTCCAACGTTGTACAGCAGGAAACAGCCTGTGCCATATGTGTTTTTAGCCATACCTGGATGGAAGCCCTTTTGGCCTACCAGTGCAGCAGACTGATCCCCCAGACAACCAGTAATATGGAAGCCTTCCAAAGAGGTAGAAGCTAAAGTTCCATATGCCACCGGGTCCGAGGAGTGAACAATCCGGGGTAGATGAATCTTTTCACGGTCCAGACGGAAAAAGTCAATGAGTTGGTCATCGTATTCGAGCGTTTTAATGTTCATGAACATGGTACGTGAGGCATTTGATGGGTCTGTCACGAAGACATTCCGCTTTGGACCACCGTTCAATTGATATACAAGCCACGTATCGACTGTACCGAAGGCCAAAAATCCTTTTTCATATGCTTCTTTGACAGCTGGTACGTTTTCCAGCAACCACAGGAGCTTACCGACAGAAGGATAGGTGGAAAGAGGAAGGCCGCAAAGGTCTGTGAGTTCGCCTGAGCCCAGACGGTGCTTTAGTGTTCGAACCAAGCTCTGTGTTCGAGTGTCTGTCCACACAATTGCGTTATATAGAGGCTCTCCCGTTACTCTGTTCCAAACAACGGTGGTCTCTCTTTGATTGGTAATTCCAATGGCCTTAATGCTGCTGGCGGAGTGCCCTTGGTTCTCGAACGCTTCAACGGCAGCGTTAATGCATTTCTCCACAGATTCAACTATCTCCAGCGGATCGTGCTCGTGCCATCTATGTCAGCATTAACCACTTTCTCTTTCCTCACATTCCAGCAATAACTTACCCAGGCTGTGGATATATTTGTGTAAACTCCAGCTGGTGTGCGGCAACGGGTTCTCCGTAGTGATTGAAGATGAGGAACCGTGAGCTTGTTGTGCCCTGATCTATCGAGCCAACGAAGTGTTCCTGCACACTGCCCATCTTCCTCACTTCGCACACTCTTTCGAGTTGAGGATCTTGGAGACAAGCTGGGCAAGGATACGAAGAGCTTGGGGAAGATGGGAGTGGGGTCTGTTGAAAGCGATCCAGTCCGGGGCATGTTCAGGCCTTTGTACCGATTGGAACACGTTCGATTTCAAGGAAGGAGATGGCTACCCCACGGGGCCTAGGCAAGGCCATTCCGCCTAATCTACCAGCTGGGGGAATTATCACGGGGTTCCCGCGACTCCTGCTGAGCCTTGCAACTTCGGTGAGCCGAATTTGAGTAGCGGCTACGGATGATGCCGTGCTGTAGCTCGGTATTGTCATCACCGAGGAAATTGATAGAACCACGGGAGACCGAGGGTGCCATGGCCCATGAGGGCATGTGACCATTATAGGAAATAAAAGAGAAGGAATGTGGCAGCACAAACCGGGCCATGGTTCATATAGTTTCGTTTAGGTGGAAAGGAATCGAAGGAAAGCGACAAGATGGTGGGGGACATATCGGCACCGCCAACCCCTACTCTAGAACGAACAGACCTTCGGTTATGTACTTAGTACATGTGTCCAGGCTTTCGGGAGGGTTGGGGACGGCCTTGGTTTAAAGATGGTTGACATACACAACCTGCTTAATGTTAACATGCTCATGGAAGTATGGTCCAGAGTAGGAGTATTGATCCGGAACCAAGATGCCTTGGGGCATAACCTACCAGGTACCTTACATGAATGATGTACCTATCGTAGTTTCTAGAACCACACAACTCTTCTCTAGCCTCATGGGACCGTCGAACCCGCATGTGCATCCTCCGGAAGATAGAAATGGTTAGCTAAGTCTAGGTATAGTAAGTATGGGTATACTACGTATTAGGTAGGATGCTTGAGACAAGCAAGAATTTCAAAGTAGCTTCCTACGCCAGGTCTGAATTCAGCCGGTGTGGCACGCCCTCTCTGTCATATGTTGGGTACCTACCTCAGTATTACCAATTGTCCGTACGGTTATTACGGGAAAAATACCAGAATGGTTTCCATTATTACCAGGTACGAGATACCTTACACTACCTACGAGGTAATTAGGACCTACCGTAGTAGGTACCTACCTACCTACCTGGTAGTTATCTCAGAAGCATTAATTAACTATTTACTGGGATACCTATCCACCGCCCGGTCTGTTGGCACGGCTTTGCCTTGTCCTTATGCGGAGGCGGGGAAAGGGGAATGAAGTGCAAGGTGATCATTCTAGATTGAGAAATTATCGTCCTCCGTTCTCTAACGTTTCTTCTCTTTCATCTACAACGTACACAGTTATCCATGTCCATTTTTCCGTCTGCCCCCTTTGCGTCCCCTCTGTGATACTATTACTATTTCCTACCTCAGAAAGAAGTGCTTCTTTTTACCATGGAGACTGCAAGGGTTTACACTGTGTGCAGAGGGTTTCTGACGTCGCTCATACCCAACGTGTAGGCCGCAGGAGTGGCATACTCAGCTTTAATTTCAGTCTAAACGCCAACACGAACCTTTGGCATTGCAATTCTTGATATTCAGCATCCAGGTTGTTCTTGACATCTCTACTGGTTCAAAGAGCGTACATGAACGATCGGCCAAGTCCTACACCCTCAGATAATGGAGGAAACAACCCCGGCTTCGGCGTTTGGGAGTAACGATGAGCCACTTACCGACGAGGAAATTCCTGCAGATCAAATCACAGACCGTAAACGAAAGAGGTCATCTCAGAGAATCTCGTACGTACATTTTCAACTTCGGCATCTACCTACATGATTCACGCGGGAGGGGAATGACCCACTGACTAAGGGAATGTAACAGCTGTGAATTGTGCAAAGCAAGGAAAGTGAGGTGTGATCGGGCTGAGCCAGCATGTTCGTGGTGTGCTCGCCATAATCGACAATGCGTCTATAAGGAAAGGCAGAAACCTGGTATCAGGGTTGGCTACGGCCTGGAGTTGGAGGCTAAAATTCATCGCCTGGATGCGATGTTACAGGTCCTCGGGCGTCGAGTTGAAGATCATATTCAGAGTCACGATGTTCGCTATACCTCGTCGCTTTCTCCAGGTTTGTCGCAACAGAGTGCCCGGGTTGCTACATGTGACAATCCTGCCAGAATGCCAAGTATCGGATCTGGAGATCACACGGAGGCTTCCTTGCCGCATAGTCTCTGGCAAAGTACCAACGTACGTGGTGAAACACGGACAATGAATACACCTGAAGGATTATCGGTTCACGCTTCAGTCAGTGTGCCAGGTTTTGAATCATTCGTACATCCAGAGACTCCTACTACAATCGCTTATGGGCCCCAGATTGTGCGTGAGGGAGCCTATCTGAGTACCGATCCACATCTACTACCAAGCGACATACTTTATACCCTCGTGGACCTATACTTTAAACATGTGAATACTTGGTGCCCCATCTTGGATCGGAAGGCAACATTCACGGCTTTCTTTGGAACAACGTCTCTCAAGAAAGCAGATCGGATATTACTCCATGCTATCGTATCAACTACCTTGAGATTTCTGAATGATCCACGCCTCACAGCCGAAGCCAAAAGGCATTATCATGATGTCTCCAAGCGTGAGGTTGAGATTTATAGTCTGGAGCACGTAAGCATCGAAGCGCTTAAGGCACTTGTGATACTGTCTTTGGATGTTCTTGGATCATCAAATGGCCCAGGAGGAAGGAATCTGTTGGCCCTTGTTGCCCAAAATATCATCCAGTTGGACCTTTGCGTGGAGACTAACATTTTCCTCTCAGCTCCAGCAGCTCCAGCAATCTGGTCTGTGAGGACAGTAGCCTTGTCCCAACCAAACTCCTGGATCGAAGACGAGGGACGCCGAAGGCTCTGCTGGATGGGGTATATTCTTGATCGCTATGCTACAGTAGCCACATCATTCGATTTCATGTTAAGCGACAAGGAAATGAATCGCGCATTGCCGTGCCGATATGATCTTTTCTCAAAGAACGAACCCGTCGAAACGAGGTCATTCCACTGGGCTGACAGGTCTATACCAGGGGATTTATTGAACAAACCGGAGAATCTGGGCAGTTTTTCTTACCACTGCGAGGTTCTCAGGATCCTGAGTCGCATCCACAACTTCCTGAGGGAACCGATCAATATCGACTCAATTAACGATGTGCAGCAATGGCGAGCCCACTATCGAGCGCTGGACGGAGAGTTGAACTTTTGGCTAAATGGTGTACCTGGCGAATACGGAAAGATATCTCAGCTTTGCCATAGTGACCCGGCAAGCCGTGTTGCCAACTGGATCATGCTACATGCTGCGTTCGTCCTTTCTGTAATTCGTCTGCATTCCTCTGCCGCCTATCCCACTGTCTTTTCGCCAAATTTCATGCCATCATATTACGCGATGCAACGATGTCTTTCGGCAGTGGAGAGTTTAGGGGATATTGCTCAAGATGTCATGGATACGAAAGGATTAGACCTCCTAGGACCGCCGTTCGCCTTCTCACTTTGGTCTTCAGCGAGGTTACTACTTGTGCATGCTGCTACAATGGCCTGTGAAGTTGATCCAAAGATTGATTTCTTCATATCGACCCTAAGATATATGGGTCAATATTGGGAAGTTGCCGACAATTATGCCGAAATACTAACCAGGATTGTTAAAGAAGATCAAAGTGGGATCATGACGTTTACAGCCATGAGAAGGCAAGGTGGTCTTGATCTTTGGTGATCTGAAGCTGACATGGCGCAGACGTGCCTATGATTTAACTCTGTTAACCTCCTCCCGACGGCGCGCGATCCTCGAACCAGTAGCAACAAGGCATATTTCGTCGAACGAACTCGAATATATTGACATATTCGACTTTTTCAATTATCCTCGCCTTGTTGCTGGCACTCATGACACGGGAAATCCGACTAGATCGTGCAACTTTGCAATCCCAAATCCGGAATCTGACTGGCTTCGCTTTCAGCCTCCACATGAATAGAAAGGCCGCATGCTGACAGCATCGTCAACCACGCATGGTACGACCGCCTTTCGATACATCGCATAGAACTTCGGAGAACGTATAAAACCGTAATGGTAATACGATGTTTGTCAGATCCGACGGACCCCACTCCCGTCTGGAAGGTTGTAACCCTAACTTAGCATCACGTTCTCTAGTCACAACCGCCGGCGGTTATGGTCGGCAACTGGTTCATGTAAGAACAGGGATGGGGTTTCTTACTAGGATGTTAGGAAGTAATCGGATGAACTTGCCCAGAATCTTCCTATCCCGGAAAATACAACTTCCCAACAACGTGGGGTATCCCTCGGCCCTTTTCATTTTTCAGGGCAGATCGATCGATCGTACCGAGAGATCTTTTCCTGCGGAGACGCTGATCCGGGGATATCCTATGGGGCTGTAGTATCACGGACTATTCCTCTGGTGATTTCGTAAATCAGTCGAAGCATGCGCCAACATTGTGCTCTATTCTGCGAGTCGGCTGTCATTAGGCAAAGTCGTTGGCTTTCGGCCATTTCGCCGGCCGCTGAATTCAAGCGGTGTCGCTTACATCGCATACCATGCCGTCGACTTTGTGCTGCTTGCCGAGTTCTGCCGAAGGCCTCGTCGGCATCCATTCTTGGCCTGCACACCCTGGTCCTTTTGGAAACGGAAAACGTTAACCCCGAATAGCGAAACCAACTCTCGGTGTCAAATCACCGAGATGCATCAGCACCAAGACATTTTCTATCTTCGAATATCTAGAGTTCGGAATTCTGTATAGCGTGTCCGCCAACTGCATCTCCCTGAAGCCTCACACTTCGCATAGTCACTGGTGTGGTCCGGTGGACCTACCAGAGCGAGCATCTGGACACAGATGATTTGGCGGCCGTTCATTTGACTACCAGCAACTAAGGTAATTGTGGTCGAATGTCTGTGGTCCATACTGCCACGTTGTTGGATTGCATTTCATTTCCTTGAGTCTTTATAAATTGCGCCTTCGACATGTTCGAGACTGGTTGCACGACATGGCTACCCATTTTCCCGAGTTGCTTCGTGACGTACTTTTGGTGATAGACACGTCTCTTTATTCCTTCAGTGGGTGGCAGCGTTGATTTCATTCGTTTAGCGACCAGGCAAAAGTATAAGCATGTCTGTCCGATTCCAGTCCAGGCGGCTACTCAAACCGCTGGTATACGCAGCAGCGGCGACCACCACAGTCGGTCTCGCTGTATACGTTACGACGAAGCCTCGTGCGTTCTCTGAAGCACAATCGATACCTCTCAAACGCGACGAGCATGGGCGCATAATACCTCCAAACTTTCCTGTGACGAAGTCTCGCACGGAACAGTTGGCTGACCTCAGACGGTACAGTCTTTCCTCGGACGAGGAGTACGATTTAGTCATCATTGGTGGTGGTGCAACTGGCACCGGAATCGCTCTTGATGCTGTAACGCGGGGTCTGAAAGTCGCGCTGGTAGAACGCGAAGACTTCAGTTCCGGTACATCATCAAAATCAACCAAGCTTGTCCACGGCGGTGTCCGCTATCTAGAAAAAGCCGTCTGGAACCTCGATTATGGTCAATATCAGCTGGTTCGCGAGGCTCTCAAGGAGCGACGGAACTTCTTAAATATCGCACCCCATTTGTCCACCTCTCTACCAATCCTACTTCCTCTACAGAAATGGTGGGAAGCTCCATACTTTTGGGTAGGCGCGAAGGCATATGATCTTCTCGCCGGCTCAGAAGGGTTAGAGTCTTCATATCTTCTGACAAAGAACAAAGCACTAGAAGCGTTTCCGTTACTCAGGAAGAGTGATCTGATCGGTGCTCTGGTATACTATGACGGTCAGCATAATGACAGCCGAATGAACGTGAGCATCGCCATGACCGCAGCTCTGTACGGTGCAACGATGGTGAACCACATCGAAGTCACTGGGCTAGAGAAGGACGCAAAAGGGAAGCTCTGTGGTGCTAAACTCAGAGACATGATACCTGACAAGGATGGCAAAGGGGGTTTCTCGTCAAATAGGGAATTTGTCGTCAAGACGAAGGGTATCATCAATGCCACGGGTCCCTTCGCAGATGCAATAGAGAAGATGGACTCACCATCAAAAATGGCAATCGTTGCACCAAGTTCCGGAGTGCACATCGTACTACCTGGTCACTTAAGCCCGAAGAATATGGGTCTGTTGGATCCGGCGACTTCAGACGGGAGAATGATATTCTTCTTGCCGTGGCAAGGTAATACCATCGCAGGCACCACGGATGCGTCATGTCATATTGAAAGAAATCCCGTGGCTGAAGAAGATGATATTGGTTTCATCTTGAAGGAAGTGAAAAAATATCTGACGCCGGATGTCAGCGTGACTAGAGACGATGTCCTGGCTGCCTGGTCTGGTAAGTGTGTCTCCTGAAAATACTTCCACCACCCTTCCCAACTTCAACTATTGTCCTTGCCTCTTCTTGCCTGCACTGCCCCTTTTCCCTTCTCTTCCCAGACTAACGTTTATAATCTAGGCATTCGTCCTCTTGTCCATGACCCGAATTCCAAAGACACAGCGTCACTCGTTCGCTCTCACTTGGTCACAGTTTCAGAATCCGGCCTCCTCACCTGCGCCGGCGGCAAATGGACCACATACCGTCAGATGGCCGAAGATGCAGTTGACGCCGCCATCAAAGCCTTCAACCTGAAACCGTACACCCCTGAACCCATCGACATCTCGGGAATATCCTATCCCTCGAATGTTATCCCATCTCTCGACCCAGGAGCCTGTCAAACCGCACACATCCGCCTCATCGGCTCGCACGGCTACTCTAAGACACTGTACATAAACCTCATCCAAACATTCAACCTCACAGCGCCTGTTGCCCAACACCTCGCGACCAACTACGGTGACCGAGCCTGGGAAGTTGCCAGACTCTGCAGCCCATCCACTCCCACTACGTCTACTACCCACCACCATCAACCCCTCCGTAACACCCTCCTCTCTCCCCTCTACCCCTTCATCGACGGCGAAGTCCGCTACGCCATCCACCACGAACAAGCCCAAACCGCTATCGACGTGCTCGCACGCCGCACGCGCCTCTCCTTCCTCAACGCTCAAGCCGCGCTCGACGCCCTGCCGCAAGTCATCGACCTGATGGCCGACGAACTGCACTGGTCTGACCACAGGAGGTCGTTCGAGTGGACTGACTCGGTCGCCTTTCTGCAATCGATGGGTCTACCCGCTTCGTTGATGGGGGTGACACGCGAGCAAGTCGTAAAGGGGGAGTACGGTGCTGCCGCTGCTGATGACGGGACTTTGCTCGTTGGTGCAGGGGCAGGAATCTCATCACCGGACACCAGACCGGGCTTCACACACGATCTATCCCCAACCCCAAAGCCGCGCAAGCAATCCCTCCTGTCATCAATGAGCACATTTCTATCTCCAAACAGTAGACCCGAGCACTGACTTCGCGCTTCCCCTTCATTAAACCTCGTACTTCACCTGCCTCACTCTTAATATACTTCCATACCCCAATCCATACATACATATATCCTCTACATATACACATACATATAGACATCTAAGATCTCGACCCGACCTCTAGAGCTACTAAATACAGTATTATTCTCCCTCCCCTCTATTCTAGTACCTTTACTACCTCCCTGACTACTCACCTACACACTGACTCGGACTCGGCAAGGCAACAAAGAAGCTCCTCCCTCCCTCCATTTCTTCTATGTTAGTGAGGAGTAGTCTCGTTGTTAGGAGGAGGAGGAGGAGGAGGAGGTATGTATGTATGTATGTACGTATGGAAGAATTGTTACTTAATATAGATACATAGATAGGTAGGTTAGGTAGGTAGGTTGCTTGGATAGATTAGTGTACAAGAAAAAAAGGTGGTCTTCTTCTCGAGAGAGAGAGAAAGAAAGAAAAGAAAAGAAAAGAAAAGAAAAATGAATTGTCCTGCTTGCTTAAGTATCCTGCGACGAGCGAGCTTTTGGTTTTTTGTTTTTTTTTTTCAATTCAATTCAATCTCTTTTGCCCAATCCATAGCCCCCGTACCCACCATATCCGCCGTATCCATTACTTCTACCGATACCGGCACCGTTGCCGTTACCGTTAGTCCCGCCTCCAAGCAAGCCATCCCAAGCCTTCCCGCGCGTGTATTTCTTGCGTTCGAAATGCATGACGACGATACCACCGACGCCGGCGCTCGCGAGGCAAGCGGTGACGCAGAGCAAGAAGAAGCCGACGCCGTGGTCGCGTACGCGCGGCGGGAGCGGTCTGTCGGCCATGCCGGGGAGCACGGCGCCGTCGATCCAGGCGATGTTGAAGGTGAAGACGACGGGTTCGCCGCGGATGATTTTCGAGCCTTCTGGGTAAGGGGTTTGGGCGGTGATGGTGGGGAGGGAGTAGGCGGTCGAGGCGATTAAGTAGGAGGGAGAGGAGGGGGAGGTGTGGAAGAGCGTGTTGATGGAGGTGTGGATGTGGAGGTGGGAGAGTTGGAGGGTGCCTTGGAGGGCGATTGTGAGGGGGGTCCATTGGTTTGGGGTTGTTGCTGGTGGTGGCGCATCTGGCGCTGAAGTCGTTGGGGCGGCGTCTTTGAGATCGGAGGGAGATGGCGATAGCGGGTATGACGGTATCCGGCAGGTCAAGGGGACATCGTTATGTACGTAGAATTCGAGTAGGTGGTAAAGCTCATCTTCGAGATTGTCGATGGTGCAAGTCTGTGTGGTAGGTACCCCGTACGCGAACGCAAGCGAAGAGCCCGTCTCGTTGCACACAGGAAATGGGATGTACTGTAGCCCTCCGCTCGCGTCTTGAATGTGCTCTCCCGTCTCAATTGTGCGATTGAGACAACTCACGGGGACGGGCGCACCTATGGAATATCCAGGCTTCACCGCTCTGAGGACCTGTTGTGAACCATCGTCGCTTTCCACCGCGGCTGCGAGGGTGACCCAGAAAGTTAGCAGGGCATGCACTGCGAGCCCCAAATGTCGAAGAGCAAGCAGCATTGTCAGCGCGTGGATTGTGCAGTGCTTGCCCTGCTTGTTGCGACGCTCATCAAGAACGAAGAGGACCTTGTTGATAGAATTGTTTTTGGAGAAAGGCCAGGGTGTGTATTAGTGTTGCTCACTAACGACGGAGATCATCATGGTCAAGGATTCTTTTGGCATTGGTACTTACGCTTTATGATTTCGAGTCTCGGTTTACAGACTGCAGCAGTGCTTCGAGTTCGCGAGTATTACAAAAGTCACGTGAAAGACACTGAGAGACCAATATGACAGTATGGCTCTACCGTTTGCACAAACCCTCGCATCTGTGATACACCCCTCTATAGATCTCACCTGCAAGGGATGATGATGTACCATGGTACGATATCGCATGGATCAAACCATGAGACAACGTGGTGGTAGTTTCCTACATCAGTTTCCATTCCCCATGGGGGTGGTATCTCCTTCATTGTTCATCCATCATTAATTCTAACATTGAGCAGTCAGATTACAGGTGCATCTGGATGTCCTCCGGAGTTTGTCAGAAGCGTCTGTCTTTCTAACCTATACATTGATCCCATATTGTCTCACGGCATAAGAACTCACCGAGGGGTCAATCATCATAGACCTTTTTCCAGCAGGCAGCCGAGGGCCATCTCGTACTGTGATAGTTTATCAGCACTCCACTCTCGTCTCTTGCGATATCTGACTTGACTTACCTCCTCATCTGTCTGTACGACCAACGTCTTCGTTTTAGGGCTCTTCCCACTAATATCAGCCACCGTCATATCTGCGACTTGATCATTTTTACTGTCGTCGATGCTAACTCCAAGGAACTCGACTGCATCCACGATTCGCTTCCTCAACAGCGCACTCTTCTCACCAATGCCACCAGCGAAGACAACGGCGTCCACTCTCCCACCACACTTGACGAAATAAGATCCTAAGTAACCCAAGATACGGTCCACAAAGATATCCAATGCCAATTTTGCGCCATCGCTTGCGCCTGGCTTTGCGATTTCTGCAAAATTGGTAGTTCCAGCAACGGCCTTCCAGCCAGATTGCTTGTTGAGAATCTCTTCAGCGGTCGTAATGTGTAGTTCTTTTGTACTGCTTCTGGACAAACTAGCTGCCTCACTTGTGTAGTGGAAAATCAGACTCGGGTCGATGTCCCCAGTTCTGGTGCCTCCGGGAAGACCTGAGACAGGGGTCAGACCCATTGTCGTGTCCACTGATTTGCCATTCTTTATTGCGCACATAGAAGCGCCCGAACCCAGATGGAGAGCAATGATCGAGGTATCTTGCGGACTCTTGTTGAGGTATTTCGAAGTCACCCGTAGTATATAGGAATACGAGGTTCCGTGGAATCCATATTTCCTCAAACCCTTCTTCTGCGCAATTTCTTGGTCGATCATATATGTGCGCGTTGCTTCCGGGATGGTAACGTGGAAAGCTGAATCGAAGCAGCCGATGTTCTTGACATTTGGCAAACGAGCAACACAGCTTTGGATGATACCAATCGCTGCCGCGTTATGCCTATGGACGCGTTAACGTAAAGCTCATGGTGGTCATTCGTATCGCCTGATACGTGCAGGAATCTCACAGGGGAGCCAATTCTTCTACCGCTTCCAACCTGTGCAATGTGTCTGGTGTGATTTCTACATCACGCCCAAAGTCTCCACCATGCACAACCCGGTGGCACGCGTATCGGATATCTTCCTTCCCATTGAATTCCTTCAGTTCTGGATCTTGAACGAACAGGTCGAGGATATGTTCGAATGCGTCGTCGTGGGTTGAGACATGCGCGTCACTGTTCTCTGGCTTCGCACCGGTCCTCGTATATTTGAGTTGCGCAGGTGGTGCAGTCAGACCAGTGATGTTCGCGGCCGCAATCCTTACCGGGATAGTATCATCTTCCGGACTGGGTTTGAACAATGTAATTTTCAACGAGGAAGAGCCGGCATTGATGGACAGAACCAAATCACCGGCCATCTCAGGTGAAGTAACAGAAGCTTCAATCCTACTCCTGGATTCCAACGGCTGTGGCACAGAGCGTTGTAGTGCTTGCTGGATATTTACCGTGTATCGGGCTGCTGGCAGAAGGAACAAACGGAATCCTCTTAGCACAGGTTGTATTGTACTGGAAGAGGTTCACGGTCGAACCAGCAGTTGGTCAATTTACAGTTGGAGACAAGATATGAAAGCCAAAGTCTGTTGATTGGGAAGAAGAATGTAGACGTATGTAGATGTAGTAGTGTTTATTTAGTGACGGTGGAACTCGCCAGATTACCGGTTTCATTGTCTTACTCGCTCTCTTTATAAATGCAATCGGCATCGGCAACAACATTTGAGATACCTACTCACTCACTCCGAGGGGGGATGCATGTGGGATAACGTTGTCGTTGCCATGGGCTGACCCATCATGAGACTACAACTTCGACGAAGATCACCCCATTCATCGTCCTTTTTTACCCTTGTCTCTACCCCGGCATTGGAGGCGGGTTACGATGTTGCCGACAAAGCGACGAACCCATCTAGAACATACCGAAGTCTCTTACCGTCGCCATGAGTGCTCGACTAAGAATCGGGAGAGGCAGGTCTTTTTCCTCCAGGCTAATATAGCGATATGGGAGGGTTACATGAAGGGGAAGCATCGATGCCCGTCCTGGCACAGGATACAGGGGATACAGGATACACGAAATGGTATTACTCTGCTGGCGCTCTGTTTGGTATGGTACTACGTAGTACACTGTAATGCCCCGCAACCCCTCATTGTCTATCGTATTGTACGTGTAGAGCTTATCGATTAGGAGCTAGGTAATTACTGTAATCATCACTTATTACCCGATAAGCTCCTTTCATACTTACATCGTGTTGATTGTAGAAACATGAGATGCAAAGATGAAAATCCCAATTGCCTCTGGGTGTACAATTACAACATGTACCTGACTAATGTACCTGTCCCCATAAGTATTGGTTGGAAAGATGAACAGAGAGAAAGAGAAATGCACATACCATACTACGTAGTAATACTCTTAGTCATCTTCAAGTGCGGGTCAACCGTTTTTGCCGGAGATCCCGATCGGTTCACGTCATCCACAATCCATCGTCTTTTCGCTTTCAAGATTTTGTAGAGATTGATAAGAGGAAGATGAGCTGTTGATATCCTGCACTACGTAGTATGTAGTATCCTCTGCCCTGATGACTGGATGTGGACGTGCTTCTTTCATGGCCATTGACTTCACCAAGCAGGACTTCAACTATGATGTTGGTAGGTTATCTGTATCCAGTAACACGTACACTGTTTACCCACTTAATTATACCCAAAGGTAAGACAGCTCGACAGGTACAGAGCCCTTGTCATCACGACAATTACGTAGGTCGACACCGCACCACGAAATCCCTTCCTTCATATAGGCCATTTATGTTTACCTTGTACATGTTCACCAACCCATCAAAGTCACACTGTTTTCTTCTTGACCCTTTTTCTTCTACCTTGACAACTTTGTTTTGGCACTGCAACGTACTTGAAGCACAAAGTAGCCGCTGAGACTGTAAGAGAGGAAAGATGCCGGGTGAAGTCATCGACCATCCAAATCCTGAACCCCTTCCTTCAGCAGTGCCCGACTATGTTGAGCAGCTTCTGGTCAAACTGGAAAAACCCACGCTTGCCGAAGATGTCAATCATACCTTGCAGAAGTATAGGCGAGCAGCAAATTACATCGCTGCTGCCATGATCTTCTTGGGAGACAATGTGTTGCTGAAGAGAGATCTCACCTTTGACGACATCAAACCAAGGCTGTTGGGTCACTGGGGAACATGTCCGGGCTTGACGCTCGTCTACTCACATCTGAACATCCTCATCAAGAAATACGACCTCGAGATGATCTACGTCGTTGGCCCAGGCCATGGCGCACCAGCGTTGTTGGCCAATCTCTGGCTAGAAGGTTCTTTGCAGAGATACTATCCACAGTACTCCCGTGATGCTCAGGGCCTACACAATCTGGTGTCCGGTTTCAGTACAACGGGGGGACTTCCGTCACATATCAATGCGGAGACTCCTGGCGCCATTCACGAAGGCGGTGAGCTTGGTTATGCCCTCGCCGTATCCTTCGGGGCTGTCATGGATAATCCAGATCTCATCGTCACTTGCATCGTTGGAGACGGTGAAGCTGAAACGGGACCTACGGCCACGGCGTGGCACAGCTACAAGTACATCGACCCCGCCGAATCAGGTGCAGTATTACCCATCGTTCATGTGAACGGATTCAAAATAAGTGAGCGTACAATTTATGGTTGTATGGATAATAAAGAAATGGCTGCTTTGTTCACTGGCTATGGCTACCAACCACGCGTGGTGGAAGATCTCAACGATATCGATGCCGATCTTAGCAACTCACTGGAATGGGCCTACAGTGAAATCCGCAGAATCCAAGAAGCTGCCCGGTCAGGCAAGCCTATCGCAAAGCCTCGATGGCCGGTCATCATCTTGCGTACGCCTAAGGGCTGGAGTGGTCCAAAAATTGTGCACAACGAGTTTGTCGAAGGCTCATTCCATGCCCACCAAGTTCCACTTCCAAAAGCAAAGACCGATGCTGGCGAATTGAAGGATCTTCAAGCGTGGCTTGAGTCGTACAAAGCTAAAGAGCTCTTCAAAGAGGATGGCGATATCACCGATGACATCAAAGCGCTGATGCCTTCGAAAGACGACAGAAAGCTCGGTCAGAGTAGACTCGTCAATTCTGCATACACACCACTCAAGCCTATTGATTGGAAATCATTAGGAGCCAAAAAAGGGTCCCAAGCGAGCTGCATGCATACTGTTGGCTTGCTGTTGAAACAGGTTGTGCAGGATAATCCAAAGACATTCCGTATCTTCTCACCAGACGAGTTCATGTCTAACAAGCTTGACCCCGTACTCGACGTCACCGGGCGAAACTTCCAATGGGATCAATTCTCTAATGCTCAAGGTGGCCGACTTATCGAGGTGCTTTCAGAACATCAGTGTCAGGGCTTCATGCAAGGTTACACCTTGACAGGCAGAACTGCACTCTTCCCTTCTTATGAGGCATTCCTTGGTATTGTGCACACCATGATGTAAGTGGTCTGCTACCATGATGCAATTCCTATGCTAACCACACTTAGGGTACAATACGCCAAGTTCGGTAAGATGGCTAAGGAGCTATCCTGGAGGAATGACAGCCCAAGTGTCAACTATCTGGAAACAAGCACTTGGACGAGACAGGAACACAATGGTTTCAGTCACCAGAATCCGTCTTTCATTGGCGCTGTGTTGAATCTAAAACCAAATGCTGCTCGGGTATATCTACCACCAGATGCCAATACGTTCATTTCGACCGTAGCACACTGCTTTCGGAGTAAGAATTATGTCAATTTGATGGTTGGTAGCAAGCAGCCTTCGCCAGTATACCTATCTCCGGAAGAAGCTGAGAATCACTGCCGCGCCGGTGGGTCGATATGGAAGTTCGCAAGCACTGACGAGGGTCTCAATCCCGATGTCGTCCTTGTCGGCATTGGAGCTGAATTGACTTTCGAAGTGATTGCCGCCGCCGAACTCCTCAAAAAGCATGTGCCGGAATTGCGTGTGCGTATCGTTAATGTTACCGACCTCATGATCCTTGGTTACGAGTCATCGCACCCACATGCCCTGACTGACCAATCTTTCGATGCTCTCTTCACGGAAGACAAACCCGTCCATTTCAACTACCACGGCTACGCAAACGAAATCCGTGGCCTCCTCTTCGGTCGCCCCAACATGCACCGCGTGACGATTGCGAGCTACAAAGAAGAGGGCACGACTACCACGCCATTCGACATGATGCTCGTTAACGACACCGACCGCTTCCACATCGCCCGCCAGGCCATTATCGGGGCCGCGAAGAGCAACGAGAAGGTCGCCGCAAGGCTGCAAGAGCTGACCACCTTTTTCGACCAGCAGAAGAGAGATGTCAAGAAGGAGATTCTGAGGACGAAAGCAGACCCGGAATACCTTGGGGATGTTGGCATCTTTTCGCAGGATTCTAGTTCACTTGCTGAGGGTTAAAATCATTGCAAGAAATTGGCGGTAGCAAGGAGCAGCTTGTCATGATGATTTGGACGAAGGAGTGTTTTGGTTCTCGGGTGTCTCGGTGATAAAAGGGGCTCTCTTCTTTCCCCCGGTCAACATGGAAAAAGTTCTGGATTCGCTTCTCAGTATCCCCTTCCACTTCTAATAGTACCCTTTTAACATAATAACCTAGTTAATAAAATTTTCAACCCGTTCTTACCATGACCACTAACCACCCATGTCGTGTTAATAATTGCGAATTTTGTCTATCCATTCTTGAGTGAATTGATGAGAAATCCGTTCCGCGGCTCGGTTTGGGTTGGACTTTTTGAGGGAGAATCAGAAAAATGGAGAGGATTAATTAGATTTAGGTCGGAAGTAAGTGTCTAGACATAGACACTTGAGGGAAGCGGTATCCAAATTCAACGTGGAACATCAAATTCAGGTAAAAAAGTTATTAGAATTCTCCCATTTGCTTTTAACTTAGTTTGCTTCTGATCGTTTACTGTAACCAAGTAGTAAGTTAACGCCGCGATGATAATATGTGTCCAATAAAAAGAACCACGCCCCAAACATCCCCCGGCCCCCACTCTCTCTTTACTATTTATTACTGATCGAATATCATCTCGATGATTTGTTGCCATGCCTCGGTTGCGCCTGCGCCGCCACCACCACCACCACCGGCGGCGCCGAGTCCTCCCCCAATGCCGGCGGCGATGCCGATGCCTTCTAGACCGTTGACGCCCCAGACGACGGCGGGTGGTGGACCATGTTGTTGTTGTTGTTGTTGGAAAGTCTGACGTCTCTTCTCCTCGTCGACGATGTCGTCGCTGAGTTTCCAAAAGGCGGTCGGGCCGGCGGGGCCGTGGATGTCGTAGTCCTTGTCGAACCAGTTGCCCAAGATGCCGCGGGCGGAGTTGGCGGAGCCGAGTTGGACGGATTCCGAGCGCCAGCGTTCTTCGCCGTGGAGGATGCTGAAGGAGGTCCAGCGGATGGCGCCGGTGGGGGTGGTGCGGACGGTGCCGCGGATTTGGCTGTTCGCGTTCGGGTCCCAGGTTAGGTGCGTCGAGTGTGATGTGCCGGTGAAGTGGACGATTGGGTGGTCGGGGTGCGTGGCGCCGGAGGGGTCGGAGGTGCCGGGTTCGATGAGGGTGACGGTGAGGGTTAGTTTTATCAGACGGAAGGCTTCGCGGGTGTATATCGGTGGTCGGTCTTGACCAGGTGGTGGCGATGGGGTTTCGAAATTAAAGCTATGGAGGTCGTTATAATCGAGGAAACAGACGATACGCATCCAGGTACCCGTCACATTGTACGGGTCTTGGAAGTTTAGACTGGGGTCATCTGGGGGCAGAAGCTCATCTTGTAGAGGGGAAGACCGGAAACTGTTGACCCCAATACCTTCGAAAGGCTTGTTCCAGATTTTGAGGCTGTCGACGGAAGAGGGTGAAGATATCGTGATGCGTCGAGGCCGTCGAAGATATAGCCGCAAGTTATAAGCGAGATCTATCATGATACTTTGGAGCTTCTCCCAGTCGGGCGTTATGCCGTCTGACTTGAAAGGCCCCCACAGGTTGGAAATATGGTAACGCCGGAGATCGTAGACTCTCGAACGCGCGAAAGGATGAACTTTGGCCGCTGCCATCATCTCCAGATCATCAGAAGTAGGCTCAAGATCAAGGCCGGAGAAAACATGGAGTTTGGCGCTGAGTTGCCGAAGCTGTTCTGTTTCAGCCGGGTGTTCGTCCTCATACCGGGCCCAGTCGAAGAGCGATGAACGGCAAAGAAAGGCTGAGACGTTTCGATTGTCGGCGAAGTGTGAGGTCAAAAACTTGGTGTTGAGCTCGCAATCAGGCGCTGGTAACGTCATGAGGTCTATGCAATCACCGAGAACTTGCTCTAGATATTTGTGCTGCCAAAAGTTCAGCATGAATGTTGATATCAAAAAATACTTTCGAAGTTGGTCACCTTGACTTGCATGTTTCGGCTCTCCAAGATCTTCTGGGTATGCGTGATTCTTTTCAATCGCACATCCCACCGCGTCCCGTCGCCGCCATGCTGAGATGATGGGGGATCCTGAGCATGAATCAGCAAACACCACGCAGTGAGTGGGCCTGAGCAGAGCTAGCGTCACCGACAAATCGTCGAAGATAGACCGTCTTCCACAAGAGTTCATCATTTGCAATAAAATCACTGAACGCTTTGCAACTGCGCGACAAGGATGCTAGATCTGTTGCGTCCACATATTGGAATATGATATGGAGGACCTCGGCGGCCTGGTCCAGTAACGTTGTTGTCATGGCATCAGATGTCGGGATCTATCGGGTACGTCGCGATAATGTAGGTCACAACGGGTAGAAGAAAAAGAGGTCCTTCTATATCACAGATAGCTGAGACGATAAATCAACGCAAGCTCGAATCAGATCTCCCTTGATACTATCATACTATCATACTATCATACTGTAACATTTTGATACTTTGATACTTTGCTCAGTCACTGTCACTCCATTCCCCCGCTGCCTCGGAAGGAGTTTAGATCCGGAGATAAAATGATTATGTCATCCTCGCTCTGGCACGCTGAGCACAAATTATGATCAACAGCAAACTATTATCTGAAGTAGTGACGCCTTGCAACATTGTCACAAGTACAATAGATCTATTAAGGCTTCTGAAAAGCTGATATGGAAATCCGACAAGAGTTCTCCTTGGTTCTCTGCTCCGGGCAGGCTCAGCCACATACAAGTCTAATTATACAGCAAAACGCCATCCTGTGGCTACAATGTACATGAAGCATAAGGCACTCTGACAAATCGAACTTGAGACGAGATCGACCGTTCCTTCTTACTCCTTCTTATTGTCCTTCTCGCCGGTCGTGTGTGACAGGTCCGGACGTGCAGCGAGCTTGAACATAATATTTCCGATGCCGGTCTTGGGTCCATGAGGCATATGGGGGTGAGACTCCGGGGTATTATTGACCGCCGATTGCCGACCACGGACTGGAGAAGGAGACCTGTTACTCAAGCCTGTCTCAGCCCTGAACGGGCCTCGGCCGGCTTCACCGGTAACAGCAGATATGTGGCTGAGACTGCTTCCACGTCTCCGCGATACTATTCGCTCTGCTTCAGCAGCTTCTTTCTGATGTAAGGATTCCGAGGGAAGCAGGATCGCACGGTCCAATTCGTAAGGTAACCCACGGTGGCGACCACGGATTTGCATTGCAATAATGACCAACTTGGAGATGACATTGAATTCGGCGGAAAAGCTCGCATCAATGCCCGGATAGCCCAATGAAAGCCCAACAGTGCCGTAGGCGGACACTATTTCGAAGAGGACAGAGAAGAGAGTAAATGCGTATTCGTTGGTGTTCTGTAGCCGGCTTCCTTCTGCAATGGCGATGATAAACATACCTAAGAAAATATACCACAAATCGAAAGAGAGTTGGCGACGTAAATGGGCCCCGACGTACGAAGGCTCTTTCTCATCCTCTTCCTCTTCATCGCCATGACCGTAGATACCAAGAGATTTCTCCTCGTAAACGTTGGTGCGACGAAGGGAGATGGCGATAGGGAAGACGGATATATACATCATTACCAGATAGGAAACTTGAATAGCTGGATGGAGGTTGGAAAGGTTGACGACGGAGAATCCTGCAGTCCGAGTGGAGGATGCTTGAAAGAGACCGTCGACGAAACGCAGGCCCGGTGGTATATTTGTGACGGTGGAGTCATTGAGCTGCACATTTGTTAGCGATCAGCACAAGTGACGCTTGGGATGGTAAACCTACATCCAAAATAATAAAGAAAATCAAGTCCACGCCGTTGAGGACAACCAGGATGACGAAGAGCCACCAGGTCGCACCTCGAGGGAACAGCAATGTGAAACAACGTCTAGGATGATCTAGTAAGAAGTGCAATTCCTCCCAAATCCCGCTGCCCCGAGGCACAAATTTTGTAACAAGCCAAATGACGAAACGAAGCATACAGGGGAATCCTGTGTTTCCAATAACGATAAGAAAAGTCATAAGTAGCATGGGCAGGATGGCAGCGCCAAAAGAATTCATGGAATCTGGCGTAAGCGTGAACCCAAGGTCGTTGAACGCAGAAGCGGCTGTAAAAATCCCCCACCAAACTCTCCCTTGCCCAACGTCTCGAACGACATTACCCCAATGGGTATGGAGAATCCAAGGGACTAAACAAACGACACCCAGGACGTGAAAGGCGAGAAAGTAGGTGACTAGGATTATTGCGAGCGTTTTCAAAGCACGGTACTCGATCCCTCCCAACTCCTCCCGCTGCTCTTCTGTAAGGTTGACGAACATGGAGTTTCTGCCGATAGTGGGCTCCCAACTCAGGTAGGGCATAGGGTCGGCTTCGGACTTTTCTTGTGTAGTATAAGAGCGTACCAAACTCGAAAAGGTGCCTCGGCGCTTGCGAAGCATTTGGTTAGGGCCCGGCTCTTCTGCTGTGCCAGACGTACCAGTCGTACCAGCTGTCTTCGTTCTCGAACCCATACGAGGGAACGTGCCCGTCTTGTTGCGCGTCCTTTGGATGTCAGGTTCATCTATGGTGATATGGCTTCTCATCTGAGTACCCGCGTTGTTCATGGTCTGAGAACGTGTTGGGTGATCCATATTCTGAAACCGAATGCCTTCACCTTGACGGGTCTCTTGCCTCGTCATCTCGTTCTCATCTTCGTCTTCAAATACGGCTTCGGGCTTGCCGCCCCTGTCAAACTCCCGCGGGCTCGGAATCCTCAAGGTCGTATGATCTTTGGGATTGCGTTGATTCTCTAAGAAAGCGATATGTTGTTCGGCGCTCATCTGTTGCGGTAATCTGACATTATCACCCGAAGTCCGCGGTGGGACCTGATCCGACTTGGCTGTCGCATCCTGGGGGTCGGAAGAATCGCTCTCCTTCTCGGCATTAGAGGAGGAAGTCCAGCTGTCTTTCTTGGGCTCTGTGTAATCATTGTCTTTTGCAGATGCTTGCGTACGGATTATTCTGATATCTCGACCACGGACTCCCATTTCCTCGTCACCAACCTCCTTGACATCATCATCATTGAACGTATTCGTCCTCGATCTCGTCTTTGTGCGCCTCAAGTTTTTGGCTTCCCGGACTATGTGCTGAAAGCGCTTTTCAAACCAGTAGAGGCGAATGAAGACAACAAACGAGTTGATGAAGATAGGGTTGCACAGCATAGCCATGAAATACAACACCATTTGTTGTCCGGTATTCAACTGGTTCACATTCATTGTATTAAGACCACTTTGGGTCGCTGCGCCGCTTGCGAAGAACAAGGCATCGATATAGCGCGTGTGAGCATTACCGTAGCCGGTGCCAAAAAGAATGACCGAGCCCAATATTGCCATCGAAGTGAGGTAAATGTAGTGCAAGGATATGAAGTTCAACCGCTTTTTCCGGATAGGGTAGGGGACTAGTGAAAAGATAGGATCGATGATGGACCGCCATAGTGCGTACATGGTGAAGGATCTTTTACAAAGGCGAGTCCTGGACCAGTGTCGATTGTTCTTATTCGTGCTCGTGCAGTGAAAGTTGGTCGGAAAGGATTGGTTGTTAGCAGGGGCGCAATTGGCGCTGCTTCGAAAGCAGATTCGACAGCGCAACAACCAGCACGTCGTCCATGGATGAAGCCAAAGTATTCGAAGTCCTTATCCCGATGGTCCAAGAAGTAAAGGAAAGACAAGAAGAAGGAGAAGTAGGACAAGGTAAAAGAAACAATCTGGGCAGCAGATTGGAGGTCGCAGGAAACTCGGGGTACGTTTTAGGGATGCGCGGTAAAGAGCATCAGGGCCCAGTGGCTGTGGCTGTGATTTCCTTCGATTTGGTTTCCTACCTAATCAATAAATGAAAGCAAGCAAAACCTTCCCCTGTTCAACATCAAAATACTACTAATTACGTAGTACGTACAATACAATAAAACGTGACGTGTCTAAAACGCCAAGCTTTCTTCCCTTCGGCAAATGGAGAACGAATGGAATTAATATCAGCCGAAAGTTCGATGATAAGATAAAAGGAAATATCACATCATCGCTACTGTGCTATACGTTAATAAAATGATATATTACTGTATGAGGCCAAGAGTAAAACGAAGCAGGGATTGCATTGTCATCCTTGTCGATTCTCCTGAGTGAGATTGACCAACGATAATTTCACGTGGACGTTAATGCATGGTATATCCTCTACTTATCAATGTCTACAAGTTTCAACCCTGTTTGGAAATAAATGGCGCATTCGTCCAGTAGAGATGAGGAGAAGAGGGAAACATCGTAATATGTGATTACAGTATTCATTTATAGGATCGACCCGGATTGACCACGGCCCGATATTGCACACTATCGGTTTCAAGTCTTCAGGTTTCCGCGTCATCGTTCCATTCGGATACTTCGTACCTTTGGCCAATCATCGAACATGGGCTCACAGAGAATCCTTGACTCTGATGCAAAGCACAGGCATAGGCATGTACATCTCCTACAGCGAAGATGTCGCGTACAAATGTTCGAATTAATGCGTATGCTCAACTATAGTGGAAATACACTCGACCTAGTCGTCGGGACACGAAATGACGCCATCACCATCGGGTTCACTCCTCGTAGGACTAGCCAATGCCGGATCATCCCCGTCGTGAAGGTCATCATCCAACTCATATCCTTCTGGTTCGTCAGCGTCGCCACTGCCACTCCCTTCCTCATCGTCCTTGCCGTTCGCTGTCGTGCTGTTGGATGTTATCTGTTTGTCTTTCTCGGTCTCCTTTCCCTCACTTTCCTCTACGGCATCCTTGTTGCTCTCCTCTCCATCAATTTTGGGTGGTGTCTTTTCATTTTGCTTCACACCAGCGATGCCATTCTGTTGGGCCCCTCCGTTGGTAGCGGCAGATGTAACAGTCTCCGACCTCTCCCCCCTACTTTGCTCACCTGCTTTCCTCTCGGTGTCTGCTGCAGTCTTCACTGTCCGTTCTCCGTTAGCGGTAGGTTGTTGCTTGTTCTCCTCGGCTTTTGCTGCGTGTCTCATGTTCTTCGGAAGTTCTTTGTCTTGTTTCTCACTTTCTTCTGCTCGTGCAGTTGCAGCAGCTTCCAACTCTGTCCCCAGCGTTTTGGTTGTGCCTCTCTTCTTGCTCTCCAGCGTTTCATTTCTCCACCGCCCGACCTCATTCACAGCGCGTTCCGGATCTTTCTTTCGTGTCAAGAGAAACCCTTGGATCTCCGCAGGAGAGAAGGTAGACTCAGGCAGTTGTGCAGAAAAGTCTTCAGCGAGCTCAGATAGAGGCTTAGGCTGGTGAGCCTTCGTAGTCGAATTACTTGGCGTTGATTGGAGTGGGCTAGATTTTGATGAGTCTGCTAAGTGCGGGTGGTCGGAAGCCTTCGGATGGCCGTTGAGGATTTCTGTCTCATATGCAGCAGGGGCAACGATTTCGCTGACTTTGGTTGGCTTCTTCCTCTTGGAGATGATTTTGTCACTGATGTACATTCGAAGAAATAGCTCTCGGATTTGCACTTTCGTAGCCAGCGTGAACTCAATCTTCATGTCTATCCGTCCAGGGCGTACGAGGGCCTCGTCAAGCTTCTCAGGGAAGTTCGTTGTCATTACTAGAATTCGCCCTTCCGGCGACGCCACCCCATCAATGGCGTTGAGTAAACCGGAGAGAGAGATCCCTTGCTGATCATTTGCAGATCCTCGGCCGTTTCGATTCCTTGTAGCCTGCTCGCTGACATCTTTGAAGGCTTTTGCCACTTCCTTGGCGATCATAGAAGAGTTATCCTCCTTTTCATCCTTGTCTGAATTCTTCTTTTTCTTGTCATCTTCTTCCACTTCACCCTTTTTACGGTGAAGCCCCGCAGCGTCAATGTCTTCCAATAGAACCACACATCGTGATGGTAAGTTGTTGAAGAGTATGCTCAGGTCCTCTTCGGTGAGAGTAGGCTCTAGAAGTGAGATGCAGTAGACATCGAAGCCGAACACGCCCGCGATAGCAAATGACAAGGATGTTTTCCCGGTACCTGGAGGGCCATGGAAGAGATAGCCACGGCGGTAAGGTATTCCCCTGTTCGCATACCATTGTACGGTGGCCGGATGAACGAACTCATTTATGTCTCGGAGAATGAGCGATTTCTGGGTTGAATCAAGCACGACCGTCTCCATAGGGCGGGACGGCCGCATCGCCACTCTCATCCAGGCTTGCCGTCCACGACCACGATTTTCCTTGGGGGAAGGTCGTCTAACGATGGTCTTGCTGCTTTCCTTGGATAGAGACCTGTCTCGAGCCTCAAGGAGAAGTTCTTTGGCCGGTTTTGTAGATCGACCTAATACAGTGAGGTTGATTGACTTCTCCGAACCAAGGACTTTATCCCCAAACCACCCATCCTTCATTGCTGAGTCTCGACGGCGTTCGAACTTGAAGAGACTACCCTTGTACCAAAACCAATGAGCGCCGACCGCAGGCATATATTTGGGTGGTATTCTTGACTCCCAGCTTGAGAAGTTGAACAGTTCCTCTTCGTCGGCCGCCAACCGGTCATCTTCACCAAGGAGGGAGTCTACTCCGCTAGAGTCACTGACAGCCTGTAGGTTCCTTGCTCTCTGCAGAGTATCAACTTCTGTAATCCAGCTCGTTATGTAGTAATAGATTTCATCTTCCGAGTCGATCGTGATCGTGGAAGTGAAGTAGTCGCTGAAAGCACCCCCAAACTTCCGGCCTAGGTATTGGAACCCAGTAGTCAATGCGAGCACCAGCGCGATAAAGGATACTAGTATGGAGACGTCAAACCCTATGGCCTGTTGGACATAACCGGCGAAGAGTGAATAGCCCGGTAAGAAGGTCTCCAGAAGCGTCTCTGGGATATTGGTAACAGCTGGAGAGGTAGCATTGCTGCCGCTCTCGGACTTATTCGCGACCATTTTGGTGAAGACTCTGAACAGTGGTAACATTTCGTGCACCTTGTGCTGAACTTGTTGATTGCGCAGAGAGAACAGGCCCGAAGACCAGCTGCAGTTGACCTTTTTCAACCTGCACCGTCAGTATCAAGAGGTGATAAGTTCACCAGCGGTGGTTTTAGCCGCTACTCTAGGATGATACTTCACAGAGGATTTGGGGAGGATACAGCGGACAGAAGTGAGGCAAACGGGACAGTGCAGTTCAAGCTCGGCCATCAAATCACTCGCGAATACGAAATGTATGGGATACCACGAGAACCGTGATCAACTCAGACTGGTATGGCAAAGAGGAAGTAGAGGATAAGGGAAAGACGGGTCAGCCGCAGCGGCGGCAGCAGCAGCACAAGCTCATATACTTTGTGAGAACATTTTCTAGTCGTTGTACAGAGCAGGCAGCGCAAACCAATGAAACGCGAGGTCTGCTGCCTGGCTGACATGAGTCAGTGATGACGCGTTTGGTTTGCGAGAGGTGCAGTGCGGAGAGGAAATATACATCGCCTCTAGACCTGTGTACGGCAGTATTGCAGAAGAATAGGTAGCTTCTATTGTGTTCGGTTTTGCGGCAATGAAAGATCATCATCAGCCCTAACTTCAATCTTGTATGGCGGGAGGAAGAAGAGAACGCTCAAGGTAATATTGGTCAAAGACGCCAGGCAAACAACTTGAGAAACCCACAAGTCTTGCGGCCTATTTTACTCAGTAGGGTAAGGTATGAAATCTGTGAGGCTGATCACCAATACCACAGTAATTAATGCCAACAACCATAGGGAGACTTGGAATCCTTGTATAGTATCTCGATTGAGTAGAGTCTCGTAGGTAGTGGACAGAGATATCTGATCTGATTGGATATCTTACCTTGACTCATACCTACCTACCCGGCCTACGACGATAGTACTAGGTAATGGGCATCAGCTCGCCAGTCAACTTTCGCCACTTGCCAGCGGTGAGGTTGTGGCTGAACATGTCCGCCAGTGTAGATCCTGTAAGAACCAACAACTGAAACTGTCAATAGAGTAATTACAGAAAGGACGGGGGGCTTGGAGGGTGGTAATTGTACTGTATTGATAGTATACCAGTACCGTACTTGATTGGTAAGACTTTCAGTGCTGTATACAATGTCTCTGGAAATCTACTGCTAAGGATTGACCAATTACTGATTGAATACGAATGTATTATGTGGTATATATAATGTACATCTTACGTTTTCATGCTAAGATGTCTGTCAAGAAAAGTACTAGTACGGTATCAGTACACTGATCGCTCTCTGTGCTGTGCTGTGCTGATTGGTCCAGTAATACTGAGCAAAGCACTGGTCGTTGGGGTTTTCAGTAAGAGCTACTACGTAGTAGGAGTCGGTGGCTTGCCGATGTTGGGCTGTGAAAGATGCTAATTACTGAAATGGTAAATAATCTGGTGCTTGTATAAACGCCTCTCCAAATGCAAGCAGGTATCAATATATGGCAAACAACTGTAAACATCATGCTGACCCTAGCTTCCCTTCCAGATGCTCTGACGACCTTTCCGCTTTGCGAATATGTGCCTCCAAGCTGATAAATATATGTCAGGTTTCTGCCTCCCTAAGAAAACCAGGACTCCACTTGGTCCAAGTCGAAAGTGCAAGCAACATTTCCGGCATCATTCATCGGCCACATGAATCCACCCCAAAAATACTCACCGATGTTGCCTTCCGACCCTGACGTCTTACCCGTTTGCTCGCGCTGATGCAGAGCTTCTAGGACGTGCCAGTCCAGGAAAACAAGGGCATGCTTCAAGGTCTCATCGTCTGCCGCCTTCCTTTTACTCCTGACACCGGCCTTCGCCAGCTTCATTATGGGGTTCATCAGCTGATCGATAATGTTGGAAATGGCCTCGGCGCTCGTCTCAGCCTCGTCGATAAGGGCGATGTGTAGTGCGGGCAGTCTGTCAGGTCTATTCTCATTCCTTTCAGTCTTCCGCCGAAAGAGCCGCGTACAGTGTTGTAAGAACTGGGTCCTCGAGAACGTGACGGATCCCTTCAAAGCCTCGAGCAGATGAATGATCTTCGTTTGCTTCGGCGAATTTGACAACGAAAACGTCAGCAACATGCCTCGTAGGTTGAGTGCCTTGCGGAGCGCCACTGGAATCCTGGGACCTTCATCTGGCGTACAACCATCAACCTGGCGTGCCTGTATAAGATGCCTTGGTGTTGTCGGCCTGGCATCATGAACGAGCACCGCCTTCGATGTGTTGAGAGCTTGCGGAGACGAGGTTGGCGGAGTCAAAAGCGCCTGACTTCGAGCTTTTGTCTTGGCCCGTGGTATTGCCTGAGGTTGCGGTGGTCGTGCAGAAATTCGGGGTGCCGAGGCTTCTATCCGCGGATGCTGATGGTCTCGCTCCGTGGCTTCATCTACTTTGCCCGTCGATTCTATTTGCACGTCCGAAGCCTGCGTTGCCTTGGCCCCTACCGAAGTCGCAAACCGCGATACAGAACGCTTGGCCACATTACTAGTAATTTCGGCGAGAGGCTGAGCCATATTAGCCGCTGATGTGACCGAACTGACCGCCCGCTTCGATTGAGGGGCTGGATTCTCCTTTGTTGGCACTGATCTCTGTCGCTTATTGGCAAGGCTTTCATAAGAACTAGTCTCAGGACCTTTTCGCTTGCAGGCCCTGCTCGGAATATTTGGCGAGACTGAATGCTGGAATGATGAATTACTTGCATTCGACGCTGGGACCGGGGTGCCAATACTCGTCAGCTCAGTAGGCGAATGTACAGATGCGACACTCGTTGATGACACGGTCGAAACTGGAGTCCTACCAGGTGTTGTGATCTGGCTGTGATCTATAATATATCGCGCCTTACCATCGGCTTTCACTAACTTTTCGATCCACTGAGCGTCCGCTTGAGAGCTAGTACTGATAGGGGCTGTTTCTGAAATTGCTGCCTTTATTCGAAGTTCGTCGAGACCGATTGTGTCCTTCTCGCTTCGATCCTCGTGTATCTTCTGCACTCGTGGGAATCGAAGCATCGGATAGTTGACGCCCGCCGGTCTGTCGAAACCGGCACCCATGATCTCTACGACAAAAGGGGTTCTGAAAGCAGTTGTCATGTTTGGCATCTGCGTTTGGTCGATACGGATGTCAAACTCTGACATGGACTCGCCACAGACTACAGGGACCTGGGAATATTGACCAAGTGCATTGAGCAATACAATGTCTTTTTTGGAAACACAGTGAATTCCTACTGTGCCAACAACTCGGTACGAAGGCCTCAAGTCCCACCGGGCTACATCCTGTCTATTTTCGAGACAACCGAGGTGAAAAGTTGTCCAAAAAAGCTTTTTCAATCCTTGTCGATCAAGCTCAGCCTGTATGCCTGCTCGTAGGAGCTCACATTCTTCCTGCTCATTGTTACGCGCACCCAAGATGACGAGATCCTCAGTGTCTCCCAGACCTTGAATGTAGTCTTTCTTCAGCTTGATACCATGGCGTTGGGTTGAGAGAACAGAATATGGATCATCCACCCCCTTGAGTACAAGGCCTTCCCATCCGTTTGTGATGCTTTGTGCGAAATGCGTTCTAAGCTTTTCATTTGCCCGGCTTGATCGGAAGTCAATGATCTGGCGCTCCACAATTCCCACATGGCCTGGTATTGGCTGGACGAGTCCTTTCAGTATCTTTCTGCGGCTGCGATGGGTATATTTGAGGCATGCCACGTCATCCCACAGCATCACGTCGTACAACATAACCATCAAATGGTCATTGGGTGCCGGTGGGGAATCCTGCTCAACGCCAATGTATCTTCCGGACCTCCTGACATGTTTTCTGATGGCCCGGAATGGCTGAACCGCCTTAACTGTATCGCTCCAAACCAATATCTCCCCTTCGAGGATGCACCGGGTAGAGATAGGACCTCCATCGCGGCCAAGCAACAGAGCATGTTTCAGAGCGTCGTGGATCCCTTTGCGGTCTATCGTGGAATCCTTGCCACTTTTGGAATAGATCCGTATTGGTTGTGCTTTTGTCCTGTCAATATGGATCTGACAGTATTCGCCGTCATATTTCCGTTCAACTGACATCTGTCTTCTCTGCGCCAAGTGACAACAATGCTTTATTGACCGCGCCTTATCGTAGGGTTGTCGACTTATGAAAGTGTTGATTTGTGGCACGAAGAGATGCCCCAGCTCTTGTTTGATGCTGATCACATGCTCTCCAGGTTGTCTTGGGGAAAGCTTCTTGACAGACTCATGCTCTAAGGTCACTACTGCAGCAGGCAGAGAATTCTGGAAGCACAGAAGATCCGGTAGCAGAAAATGAAACTGCGCCATGGCTACAGTCTCTGGAACGATGACAGGGGCAAAGTTCTTCAAGACTATGCGCGTGAGCCACTTTGCCTCGCGGCTTTGCAACCTCTGGAAAATGGGTCCAAGCACTTGGTCGGGACGTTTTGGTTCGACCCGACGCCGCAACTCTGGGCATGAAAAATGACAGGCTGCAGCTACTTGGTCAAGTGCGAAGTCGATATCCTCCAGCGTGACTTGGTTCTCGGGTTTGACGACTGGCAACTCTGCTTCACGGAGCACCTGCTGGACGCATCTACCGATGTCCTGGCCATTGTCAACGTCCTTTTCAAATTTGACGCGCCTTGCTTCGCCCAGGCAAAGACATCTCCCCAAAGCACGAGACAGTTTTCTCTCTTTCAAGCCATAGACCCGATCGACCCTCCTCTCAGGGAACAAGCAGGACAGGAATGCAACTGCTGACGGACCTATGCGAGAGATCTTCCTGGTATGTTGGTTGAACCACGTAGTGATGGTCCTGAGGTCCGGGTTGACTTGTTTTGAGCCAGGAAGCGCCTTCAGTAGTCGATTGGCTTCCAATTCCTCCAACAAATCACATAGGTCAACAAACAAGAAGGCCATTGTGAGGGAATGGCGTTTTGAACGTAATAGAAGCGTCCGAGGATATTCTTCCAGCCCTCACAGACAATGCCACGAGTCCCAGCATATTTGAGGACCTAGATCGCGTAGTAGACTAAAGATATATATATATATGATATACACCGTGTAGTCGGTGAAGGAATCGTATATCTCAGAAGGCGGGTGTGTTACACAATATATACGCTGTTTGGCCTTTGTGTTACTTCTGACCTTCTCGTGTTTGCCAATTACACAAAGGCGTCTTTTTGATCAACGCGGGGTCGCGTCACCATTCATTCAATGAAAGTGCGTGATCATGTGATCTTTCATTGACCTAAGAACACGCCAAGACTTTCGTCTGAAAAGGGGAAAGGAAAACTCCCAGAATCATTCATTTCAGTTGCAGAGCTTCTATTATCTTTCGCAAATTGTTGGAAGTGGTAGATACCCCTTTACGTGTTCCCTAGACTGAGGTGTTGTGCGATCCTTCAGTCATCTTCTATGGCACGATCACATGTTATGAAAAGAAAGTGATCCACTCGCGCACACGGAAAGCTGCACAATGATTGTGAGGACACTTCAGCAATCCTTTACTAGATTGGACACTACGTACAAAGGTTCAAAGATGTACCCAATGTTCGGGATATGTCAACATGCTGTATGGGTAATTGCTTGGGGGTGGTTTCATGAGTGTATGCCGCTCACCTGGCTAGTTTTTCAGTCATCTTGATTAGCCTCATCCCAAAGACCTCATGGTGTCCCTCATGGGCGGATGAATTTCACTTCCAACACGAATGTCTCAGCAAACCTGATTTCTTCAATCCTATTCTCAGCTGAGCAGATACCCAATGAGCTTCCTCAATCCCCCGGTTTTGGCCCCAGCGTTCCCCTCTTTCCCTCCCACTCTGGTCTCCGCCATCACACCCACAAATTTCTCCCATAAGTCGCTCCAAGCATCGTAACCCTGCTGCGTAGATACAAACAATCCCGGCACTCCACCCTTGTCCACCACCGCCCGAACCAACTGCCCTAGTGCGGCCTGACTACCGCTGAAATGGTGAATGATGAAAGCGGATTTCGCGCACTGGGGTTTCGGAATTGACGAGAATGGGAATTCCAGACGGTCCAATGACAGACGAGATTGATAGTCTTCAAATGCAACCACGGTGTGGAAGAAGGTGTAGTATGGAGAAGTCGGGACAGGGACACCTGGATTGATGGTCAAATGGGCATTTGGGATGGTGGTACGTGTGATGTCGGATATGGTGCTGAGATATGTGAGGGTGCCAGGAAAGCTGTCCGACGGCGCTTCGTCGAAAAAGATTCCATCAACGTGAATGTCCGCTTCTGGATGTGTGGACCAGTTGGCGTATGTGCGAATATCGGCTTCTACAGACTCGAGCGATCGACGACAGACATCCAAGGGGACATAGCCGAGAAGCTGGGCGTTGGGATACGTGCGAAGCTGAGAGACTGAAGCTACATAATTCGCGTCTGGGTAGCCACCGGGCGGGCCACCTGGTCCGGAGCTCGGGTTCACAATTATCGAGAAGTCGAGGTCAGGCTGAGAGGACAGGACTGAGAAAAGGGAATCCCAGGCAGAGGGCTGAGGATAAATGTATAGGGGAAGGATGACGAAGGGTTTTGGCGAACTTCTATCGGTAGCCGCCGAAGTAAATACCGATTTCGAATCCTCGGACAGAGGAACGACAGGCCGTGGTGCTAAGAGAGCCGGATTGATGTTGATGCCTGGTTTGAACTTGGACGGCGTCGTCCGTGATGTACTGAATTTGTCCTCTCTGGGTGTCTGGTCCATGGCTCGCTGATCCATGGCTGGTAAATTGCCGACAGATTCTCCTGTCTCGAATCACGCCTTGCTGCGATCTAGATAGATACACTCCTCTCCCAAATCTATAATCCACACGATTGCTCAATATACTTGTGATTCATTGGACAGACCGACTGTGGCTTCCGGAACCCGAGTTTAGAAAAACACCCCAGCTTTGTTTGAATTCCTGCTGAACCCCTACCTATCTCGGGGACACAACAACACCAACCAATACAACAACGATACAGCATAGCCGTAGATAAAAAATAAAACCAGAGACTCACGGTTATGGGGTGAAAGAACTTGATGGTGTTGCGACATGATAGTGTTGCACGTGCCTCCGTCATTGTTTGACTGAAGGGAGAAATGGATGATGTGGAATGCGGTCTAAGTTAAGAGAGAGTTCAAGTGGAGTTCCATGGATTGCTGTTTGCTCGAGCCTGGCCCTTTTGGGTACCTATGGAATTACTAGGCCAGGCTTTGGTAGGCTTATGATGAATCTCTATCTGAGATAGTGTATGGGCTGTGGTTGAAGTAGGAAGAAGATTCCATATTGAAGCTATGTGTTGATTACTGTAAAGAGGGATACGCTATCAGTAGAGTATGTTATGCTAAATTGAGACGCAGTCTTCTTGAATGCAAAGAAAAGAATAAATCCCCGATGTTTTCAACGATAGAGTGACCCTTTATGATGATAGCTGCCTCGCCTTACGCTTTGCAGAAAACCAAGAGATTGCTTTCTTCTCCTCGATAGGCGTTCTTGGACCTTCACTGTACCCTTCCTCCTCCTCGTCGTCGTCGTCCTCGTCCTGGTCTTTGCCGTCGGTTGGTTCTGCAAAATCCTGCCAACGGGATTTAGTCCATTCAGGACGGCCAAATTCGACAAAACGTGGTGCCAAAGGTTGATTAAACTTGGGATGGAGAGCCGCGAGTTGTTCCAGCTTAGCATCGGCTCGTTGTTCAGCCATATGCCGCTGTATCCAATACATCTGCTCGTGTTCCCGAAGGTATCGATCACCACTGAATTTCCGCTGAACGACCTCTCGAAGCTTCAGACCTAGGGCGCGCCTGTCTTCGGTCTTTTCATGCATACGCGCAGTGATCCATTCCACATCTTCTTGTGCAAACTTTGATGGCATGGGAGGGGGTGGCTTGTCATCTTTGGTGTATTTAGCCCACGGCCCTAGCATGGCGAGGATCGCAATCTGCGCTCTGGCCAATGCTACCGGGTCATTTGGAGAGACGATTTCACCGTATCGGATGCTCGGGTCGTCCACATCGGTAAGGACCTGAGCGGTGGCCCCGACTTCTGTGGCGACGATAGGTATTCCAGCCAAAGCAGCCTCGCCAATTGCAAGGGGTAATCCCTCGGACAAGGATGAATTCATGAATAACCAAGCATCCTTGAGAACTTCCTTGGGACTGCCAAAACCACCCAGTCGCACGGTCCCACCAATACCAAGACTTGCAATAAGCTCCTCTGTCTCAACAGCGTACGAAGGCTGTCGGTCTTGAGCACCGTAGACAACTAGATTATAGGACTTGAAGCCGAAATCATTGATGATCACCCCCGCTGCTTGAATCGCATTCTTGACATCTTTGATGAACTGTACATTAGATAACATGACACAGGTGGGATCTGACGTTCGTATTTTCTTGACGGGTGTAAAGGCGCTCATGTTGGCAATGCCGTTCGTAATGGGATCAATTTTTCTTGCCATCAAGTTTCTGCTCGCAAGGCATCCTTGATCAGTACCAAGCTCAATTTCCCAACCTGGGTTGAACGTATCTGTACACGGTAGAATTATATCGGCATGCAAGTATGCTAAATGGGCAGCCACCTTCATAGCTCCCAAGAGCATGTTTTGAACAGGGATTGGCAGGAAGCACTGTGCAGTACTGATATTCAGACAGCTTTCTCTCCAAAGAATTGCATGATCCCAAATGCCCCATGCGGTACCTCTGCGAAGCTTGAGGCACATGCCCCACAGGCTGCTAATGCCGTGGTGGGTGCTTTGATAAACCCTAGGGACATGTTCAGGGATACGTATGGAGAAAATGAAGAAGTATCCAATGTAGAGTTCAAGAGTTTCCTCGAAGTCCTGTCGTGTAGGGCGTTCCATGGGGAAAAGTGTGCTGAAGCTGTGAATATTCGGATCGTTGTGTTCGTGCAACCAGGCTTCCCTGAAAGCTCTCTTTACCGCACTGGACCTCCATGTCGTAGAGAAATCGTTAGTCTCGAAATATTCATTGATTCGGAGAAAGCACAACGTGAGCTCCTTGAGATCTTGCAGTGTATTGTGCTTCGTTCTCGCACCCTTGATAATACGCTTCAAAATGGGGACGAATATTTCTTTGATGTTTCGGCTGGAAGTCACACGGGCACGGTCATCAACTTCGGATTGTAATAGATTGTCGAAGAGACCATGAACTGGTGTTTTACCATCAAGACCCCATAGAGGCAGATTCTGCATCAGCTGTATATTGCGCTCCGCTTGGAATCTTGGCACCGCCCAGTCATAGGCTCCTTCAGTAACAGCATAGTTTCGTATCGTTTTGTGTCCATCAACAAGATCACGACGACAGTTCGAAACACCACCAGGTGCATCAGGCCAACACCCCGTGTCGGTGAAAATGACAGCCAAGCGATTATCAGTATCGATATAGGCTTCCTCGGGTGTGTTGATGATGTAATTGGAATCTTTGGACAGCCCCATTTCAAAAAGATCACCTGGTCGGATGCAGAGATGTACACGTTGAGCAACGTCATCTGCTATCTCAATCAAGGGAAGGATGTCAACTAGATGGTCCGCCAAATGCTCTTTCGCCTCAAGGAACCTCCCGGCGTCCCTATAAGACCAGTATCGGCGCAGGGAACGCTCATGCCGTAACATCATCTCATCCAAGTTGCAGGCTACGACCGCACTCATGGCAGGATGAGATAGCCAGTGTTTCCATAAAGCTGTTCTAACAACGAAAGTGGGAAGTGGATAATGTACAGTCGAGATGTTGCCGTCATTTCTAGCCCCAAGGCGCGACATTAGGGGAGCCTTCGACGACTCCTTGGAGGCTTCCGACGCACTTGAGTCTGGTTCGTCGTCCTCATTTGGCACCGCACTTAGGATTGCAACTTTTGAATGCTTCAGAAGCAGATTCTCGTCGAAATAGGAGTTATTGGAAGGCTTCGTTAATAAACCTAGGCGCATAGCCTCAAGCTCGACCATATTACCTTCATTGTAGTCGGTGACTTGTGGGCTGCTCATCCGGGTGATGAAGGGGTCTCTTTTGTGATCGTACCTCCAGAAAACTTGATGCAAAGAATCACCTTTCTTTTTAACGAGACGAGTTACACGCTCAGAGGGCGTCCAATATGTAGTATCCTCGCTGTCAAAATCGCCGGTGTTGCTCCAATAGACTTCCCAAGTGGTTGGTGCCTCCTGGCCACCCGTTGTATAGACGGCACGAATGATGTGATGACTCTCTTTGGGCTGTGGTTTATAAAGGTAAGAGAACTCGACACGGTCACCGCCGTTAACCATTTCTCCGCTTACTACCCGCCCAACTTCGTCATAATACTGCCGGATTTCCTGGTCGTTCTGTATACTAAATTTGAAGATAGGACCTTTTCGCCTTGTGTCAGAGTCAAATTGGTATAACCAATCTATCCTTTCCGCCTCTTGAAACCCCTTGGATAGAGTCATGACATGCGTTGCCCGGCGCAGTCTCAAGTCTTCGTCGTAAGTCGTAATGAGATGGGGCTCTTTATCTGGTCTTGAAGAATGGGTACCTTGGTAATGAAGTATTTGAATCTTCCCACCGGCATTCTTGAAAAAGCCGGTCTCTGGCCGCAGAGGGTCATCAACAACTACCCGACCTTTCTTGAGTACCCGGGAGCCCCCGCGGTGAGTCCAGGTGTTAAACTTCTTGTAGTCTTCGTCTAGAGAAAATATTATGGCATACATCCATACATTTCTCAAATAAAAGCAGAGTTTCCAGAATTTCAAGAGTGGCCAGAGAATGTAGAAACGAATTCTGTTGTTCGGCAAGGATACCCATAGCTCTCTTCCGGCGTCAGAACCGGCGGTGGTAATAACAGCGATAAATTCAACCAGGCGAAAGAAAAACACATAGGTTCTCATGAGTGTTTTGCGAGAAGTTGAATTTTTTGATTCGATATCTGGGGAGAGGTGCTTTTGCCATAAGACCTGGGCCTTTTTGTTTGGTGGTAACTCTTCGGATGACACCTGGCCATTGGTGAGACGCCACAGAGCAAGCGCCCTGATGGCTAAACATTGCTTTAGTGCAAGCTGTCGCAATACCAGACTATCGGAAGATTCCAGAAGCCATTGCTCCAGGACGGGCGAAACGGTATGGTGGGTGCCCATGATGCGAGAAATGATGACTGACCGAACAGTCTCCGGTGTCTGCTCCCATGTGATATCGGGATTAACTCCCAGGCACAAGTGCGTAAGCAATTCCTCGTTCGTGTTGGAGATGATCCTCGAAAGGTCAGAGGGAGATGTTTCGGCGAGCTGCACAGCCATGCGAGTAGAAATCGGTTCGTCTTCATTGAGCAAAAGTTCTGCTAACGTCGCATGAGCATGTCTCATCTGCATGGCCCCTTCGCACGTCTCATGGAGTAACGCCTCTGCAACGATTTGTGCTGTAAGTTCGCTTGCATTCGGTGCCCGTCCAAAGGACGGCATGCCCACAACTATGGTCAGCACATCATCTATTATCTTACTGAAAGCGAATCGGTGGGCGCCTCCTACTTCGATGAACTCCTTTCGAGGAATAACGAACAGCCGTATCGATCCGTCTTCCCAAAGGCTCAGCGTCTGTTCTAATATTGCCTGGTAATCTTCGAAAGCATCAATTACCGCGGTGTTGATTTGGTCCATGGCTTTGGAAAATCGTGCGCGAATACCCTGGCTGAGGGAGTTTTCGTCTTCAAAGCGCAGTTCAATCCCGAAATTTCTGGGAGGGCGTATGAGTGCTTGCAAATCAGTCTCGGGGTTACCGATCAGCTTTTGCGAGTATGTCTTCCAGTTGATCGCATCTTCCTGGCTGCTTTCGCCAGCGGAGACTTTAGCATCAGCAGTGAAATCGCTGAATAACCAAGTTGAAAATGCGGACAGAAGTGAGGCTATATTCATTGCAATCACGTCGCTGAACATGAAATCTCGAGTCGCAGGAATTGCGTGCAGGAGGATGCCTGCCAAGTACCCAATCGCTGAGCTTGCAAATACAAGTTGCACATGGTACTTGATGTTCGTCGTGAAGACGCGGTTGAACTATCTCGCATTAGCAAGTAGAAGAATTGGGACGGTGCCGATAACTTGCCTGGAAGATCAAAGCACCAGAATATCCAGATATATACGCAAGGTAGAGGATTATCTGCCTCGGCCGATACGCCAGGAGCCATACAAAGATCGTTGAAAACCCGAAAACGCCAACCATGATTGATGCCAGCTCGTAAATAGCAGAAAGCCACCGAAGTCTACCCAGACGAGAGTCCGCTTCCTCAGCTTGATCAAACTCGGCCAATGTGGCCAGTTTCGAAGCCGATGTTCTCCCAGTTTTACCCCAGTATCGTTGCAAAACAATATCCAGGCTGACGGCACAGATGAGGAAATAAAGGAGACCAAAAGCGATGCCATAACGACTGCGAACATCGTAGTAGAGGTTGATAACGTGGCCATTAGCGCTCATAGACACCGCAACCCATCTGTCCATTAAGACTACCAGAAAGAAGCCAACGTTTTGCGCGATATCGTATTTGGCCTTCCGGAACAACAGGAAGGGACTATGCTCCTTCAGTCCATGGGCTAGGGCCCGCTGATTTTCGAGTGCGAGCTTCATTTTGGTTAGCCATGTAGGCCCGTACGGCTCAGGAAGCTCCGACATAGGGTCATCTTGTTTAAGCATGAAGACTGCATATTCGTGGCCTTTAGCAATCTTTGCCACAAGCGGGTCGTCATTTCGAGACATTTTCTTTTTTGGATCAAAAGACTTGATTGCCGCCATTAACTGTGTGGACGCTTGTGATCGTTGTAGATGCTTGGGTAAGTTTTCGGACATTCCAGTGGACGGTTGAGATTGATACCAGGACATAATTTCTTTCTCAGATATCAAATGAATATGCTCCATCCACGTTATCCAGCTCCGAGACAGCCGTAGCCACGAGTATATGAGAACACCAAGAAAGAAGTAGAGCACGAGCAGGTACACCAAAACATCATGTCCATTCACAAAGCATGTCAGAATTGGCGAAATGAGCGTGATAAGCATACAGCTGAGAAGCACTGTCCTGCCAGATAGAAATGGGGAGTTGTTTCGGTGCATAGTCGTGAGCACGCCGAGAATATTGAGGTACGTCGACAAGACGATGAGATAAGCGGCGAACACGAACCCGGCATACCAAGTGTACTCGATTCCGAACGCAACGAAGGCACAAATCGCAAAAATCAAAGCGATGACAAAGCCGCCGGATACTCTCTGGACCATGAAGTGTGTCATATTGTTGAATGCTGCGGTGTGCAGGTAAAAACCTCCAGAACTGCCTGTCCAGCCAGTAACTCCAGCAGTCATGATGAGTGCTGCAAGGACAGCATAGTTTGCCATCAGGCGCTCTTCTCGTGACATGAAAGCCGTGAGGTACAAACCTCGCCCCAGGAACGTCAATAAGCAGACGTCAACAATTGCAGGAACACAGAATACGGTCAAGAACGTTGCATTCGCGAACTGTTTCTTGAACAGATTCCAGCGCTGTTTCCAAGTGCGGGGGCCTATCGTAATCACGGCATTGTCATTGTCAACTCCCTCAATGTTTTGGTAAGCAGTAAACAGCTCAGCAATTTTGGATGACTCGGTTGTTGGCGGATTTGCCTCGAGGTAAGCACGATAACGGTCATAGATTACTGCTCCAAGACCACGTGGCTTGATACCGAAATAGATCTCGCACTGAGATCCAAGAGCCCACATTTCGGCGAAAACGCCCGCTTGATCTCTTTGCTGGAGAAAAAGTGGACATCGATCGGTGGTCTCAAGATAGACCTCCTCGAAGGCGTGTTTTCGGAGAGAAATGAAAAATATGAGCGCATACAGATCGACGGACGGGTGAAACGGAGCACCGCTTTGGGCATATGCTTCAACGATAGGCTGTGCCAAGGCCTTTAATCTAGCATCGTCGTTCTCAAATAATGCACGCTGCAAAACAGTGTCCATTTCAATTGCAGCTTCAACAAGACTTTGTAGATCCGGCAGGTCCCGCCGCCCAGCCTTGGCCAACAAGTCAAGGCGCGCCTGGAGTACCTCACGGATCGTGGCTCTTCCAGCAAGTAAATCATTACATTGCAATGTAATGAACGCCACTCTGGTGGGCTCTTGTATTAACAACCTTTGACATTCTTGTTGAACAAGGCTGCAGAGACTATCTTCGGCCCCCGAAATGTTGATCTGTTCCAGCATGAACAATAACTCGGAATACGTTGCTGATTTAAGTTCTTTCGCAATGCGTTGTGGGAGTTTAGCTGGTTCGGCCTGGTCCCGGGCCACATTCGATTCAAGTAGAAGCCGTGTCCGACGCGGAATTCCATAGTGTGCCAAAAAGGTATGGATAATAACAGAAGCTACCTCGGGAGCTTTTAGGGAAACAAAAATCTGCAAGGTGTCTTTTTCTTCGTGCGAGACAGCCCAAAAATGACCTTGGTTATCTGGAAGTCTGAATCCGCTGTCAAGTCCTCGATACACCACGACAGAGCCGTCTTTGATACGCTGTATGAGGCTGTCGATCATGTCAATGAGGCCACTATCGTTCATCTCCTTTGCGGCTGGTGACCTCGAAAATTCTGCAATCATATTGGCGATGTTGATCAGCTCTTGAGCTTGAACTTGTTCCAGCAGGCCAAGCCTCCTCAAGTGCCTCTGTGTATTTACTACGGCTTCATACTGTTCATCAAACAATTCCTCCCTGATATCGTAACAGCCGTAGTCACACATCCGCCGGTTTTGACTAGAATGCATCCAAAAGTCGGTTCGTGGTGGGGCATTTGAGACGTAAGAAGGTGGCGATTCCACGTCGACGGTGGGTGACGGAACTGAAACACCGGAATCCTTCCTTGTAAGACTTCGGAAAGGATGTGCAAGACTTGCCAATTTGTGGTCCGACGTAAGCGAAGCAAAACCTACGGATAGTCGCTGGCGCAATGAGTCCTGGGTGTCGTTAAGAGCCGAGCCGAGCCACACTCCCTGTGCCCGAATGATGTCTGCAGATTTGATTATGTCAAAAGCGCTGAGACAATCAGCTACCGGTTTTGAGATTGAATTCTGTAGCTCATCGGACGCAGCTTGATGAAGCACCGCATTGTAGAACTTTGCTACTTTATTCGCTCGCCGAACAACCGCAGCTTGCGGTTTCGTGTGCCAAAGATCTAAAAATCCAACGAAGAACTCTTCCCGAGTCTTCTGCTGCATTTTACAGCGAGCGAGCGCAGTACGAAGCTTTGTAGCTTGGAAAAAATCTCGGCGATTTCCATTGGGTAAGATAGCCGCATTGCGGAAAACGACGCCAGCAACTAAAGGATAGACAGGTGCGGTCGTTGGGGTGTCGGAATCTTCTAGCAACATGACATCCAATCCAGCGTAAAGACATTCGTTACAAACACGTCGCAGAGTTCTTCCGTCAAAGTCTCGGGAGTCTATCACAAGGCCGCCAATTCCGGCATTCTCTGTCTCTGCCCTTAATGTCTGGGCGACGTCGTCACCATCAACACCAGTCCCATAGAATACAGATCTATCGACCAAGATCCAGACATTATGGGGAAGTCGAAGTACCGATGTCATTGTGCTTTCGTTCACAGGCGCAGGTTTCGAGTTGGGACCCCAAACGACCGTGCTGAACTTGCGAAAATCGGGTGTTGCACCTGCAGCTACACTTGCCTTTCGTGCGTCCGCAGCTGCAGACGTGGCCATGACGCTCGTTCTCCTCAGGTCATTCGATGGCTTAGGGAATAAACTGCCCCTCCTCAGGTCTTGGGGCCCAACGGCAAGTAAACTACCTCTCCTCAAGTCTTGGGACCCAACTGCAAGTAAACTGCCCCTCCGCATGTCTTGTGGCGCACCAGCGAGAATACTGCCCCTCCTCATGTCTCGAGAACCACCAGCGAGAACACTACCCCTTCTCATGTCTGGGGCCACGCCAGCGAGAATACTACCCCTTCTCGTATCTTGGGGGTCAACAGCGAGCGAACTACCCCTGCTCGTATCTTGGGGATCGCCAGCGAGCGAACTACCCCTTCTCATGTCTCGGGAACCGGCAGCAAGCAGACTGCCTCTTCGCAAATCCGCTGAAAATGGATCGAGTGTTCCTGGGAATAGACTTCCCTTTCTTGGATCGACTGAACCGCGGCGGGCAGCGCTTCCTGGAAACAAACTTGCTTTTCTCAGATCTACGGAGCCGCGCTCAGCAGCACCTCCGGGAAAGAGGCTAGATTTCCTCAGACCTTGTGCTCCCCCAGGTATCATACTTTCCCGTCTGAGATCCACAAGCTCATGAGCACCAGGTTCTCCAGGCATGAGACTTCCTCTTCTATCTGAGGACCCACGAGCAGCCATGATGTTTTTGCGGTCAGATGCTGCAATCGTTGTGCTCAGTCTCCGCAATTGATCAGGTGTATATCCGTACGGATTGACAATAGTGCTCCCTCTCCTAGAGCTAGAGGCATCGCCAAGAGTCCCGATCTGAGCCACTGTACTCCGCCTCCGCGAAGCTGTTATAGAAAATGATGGCTCGGACCGTGGAGGTAGAAACTGTCGACTACGGTAGGTAGTGAGGTCCATGAGATAGAGATCGTAATCGCGCTGAAAGAAGGTGTTGAGATCCCCGCCGATAAATTGGCCGAACGCCTTCCCCTGCTGTTGAGCCACATCTTTTGCGCTTCTTGTAAAATCCGCCAATTCATCTATAAGTCGAGGCTCGTCCGTTTTTCGCCATTTCGCAACCTCCTTTAAAACCCACCAACAAAGTGGCCTCAGTAACGCAAGGCCAAAGAGCGAGCATCCGCCAATGAGAAGTGCGAATTGGTACCAATGAGAGAGGATCTCGTCGGCAGGTACAATGCTATTAGTGTATATCAAGAATCTTCCCGGAGATACCGCAGCTTGATCGGATGCGTTGTCGGGAGCATAAGTTCCAGGCTGAATAAAGGAAGCCATGATGCTCAGACAGCCTCTTCATGGGTTAACACTCATACCTCTCTACCATGCCCTCGAATGACAAAATGGATGACTAGGACCTGCGACAATGACATTGACCTCGTGTGCTGTGTGCCAGAACTGACATATTATCCAGCATCGGCGGTGTCTGGCATAGAGAATATTCGAGCTCCACACCACGCACCAGGTGGCAAGTTAGGGAGCGAGAACATAGTCAAGGATGACCTTGCTACCTGTGCACATACCAAACATACCTTGGACGCCATGATGAGAAACCTTGGTTACAGAACCGACAAAACGCAGCTTCGTCCTCGACCGTGTTGTGTCCCAAAGCAAAAGAGCGCGGAGGTATGGTATTCTGCCACAAGCGAAGCGGGTATAGCGGTGAAGCTTATTTGGACGAGGCTTTTGTTCCGCTCCAGTCACTTCATCTCAGGACATTCCGATCCATCGTCCCTGAAGCTTACGACGAATGCGGCAATGGTGGTCTCTTCACGCTTCTTGAGATTGGGGACATTCTGTTGTGAAGAGACATCCATGATGATCCCCAACTGAGACCTCCAAGGCGTCCGATCTCTTCCGCTTCCATCGTTCATAGTTAGTTGTCGCCGACTCGTCCTTATCTCATCTTTCGGTAATTGTTCAGACTTTGCCGTTTGCAGTTCTCTGCGTTATAACACTTTACCTCCTAAACACCATGCAATTGAGTATTTCCGGATGGACTTGTTCCATGCCGCCCATCGATGCGAGTGCGGGGCAGACCAAGTCGAGGCTTCTAGACTTGATGCGTGCTCCATATATAAGATCTATAGCTCTAAGCTCCATTGGTTGACAGCTCCTGAGCTGTTCAAAAACCTCAATCTCTGTCCTTTACATATTTTCATTGGGGGGAAATCGACATTTTGCAACCTCTATCGACGAAGATGGCACAACCAAAGCCCTCCTTAGTGAAAGACCTCGCCAGAGCGAGGGAGGCGGCCCAAGGATTTCCGGTCGTTGTGGTGACTGGAGGCTCAGGTTATATCGGTTCGCACACCACTCTAGAGATTCTCAAGAGTGGATGTGCTGTTGTTGTGTTAGACAATCTCATCAACAGTCATTTGGAAGCATTGACACGTGTCTATCACATCGCAACAGAGGAATTCATTCGTTTGCAAAAGGACCTGAAGACGCTGCCCCCCCTAATATTCCATCAGATTGACCTTTGTGATCGGAAGAGCGTCGCTCGATTGTTTCATTTTTGGCAGTCGGATGATAGGCTCGAGCTCTTCAATACTCCGAGCTTCAATGTCACGATAATAGGCGAAACTCTCAAAGGACGATCATTCAAGATGAAGGAGTACGGTTTGAAGGAGGATGATCAACCCGAAAAGTTACCCCTTCCACCCACAGACGAGGGTGGACGTGTTATGGCAGTTGTCCACTTTGCAGCTTTAAAAGCCGTAGGCGAGTCGGTTTCCATGCCTCTGCAATACTACCGAAACAATATCGGCGGGCTTCTGAACCTTCTTGAGGCTATGAACCGATTCAAAGTCAACCGGATCGTCTTCTCAAGTAGCGCCGTGGTCTACGGTACCGGAAAGGAAGCCAATATCTCTGAAGACTCAGTCCAAGTAGGTGGCAAAGGGACCGGAGCAGGTTTGGTAACCAACCCCTATGGGCGGTCGAAGTGGATGGCAGAAGAGATCCTCAACGACTACTGCATCGCCAATCCAAATTTTGAATGCATCTCACTTCGGTATTTCAATCCGACTGGCTCGCATCCCAGCGGACTCATTGGCGAAGACCCGAAGGGCACTCCCAACAATATCGTTCCTGTCATCCTCCAGACCTTCCAGCGGCGCCGCAGTAAGGTGTACGTCTACGGATCAAATTATGATACCGCGGATGGAACCGGGGTCCGCGATTACATACACGTCGAGGACCTTGCCCGTGGGCATTTAGCCGCCTTACGTTCCTTACTTACAGCGCCTGTTGAACGGGTACAGAGCGTAACCCAAGCTCTCGAAGCGACGACGCTGGATGACGACGCCGACGGCGAGTCTGATGCAGGGCCGGTCAGTGAGAATTACCGAGTGTACAATCTCGGTACTGGCCACGGCTATTCAGTCTTGGATATCATAAATGCCTTCGCGACGGCTTGTGGCACCCAGATCCCATTTGCCGTTGGGGATGCTCGCGCAGGAGACCTTGGCACGGTCACGGCGAGCACACAGAAAGCGGCCACAGAGCTTGGTTGGCAAGCCCAATTTGATATTCAGGACATGTGCCGCGATGTTTACACGTTTGCAAATGAAAATCCGACGGGTTACGAACGTCTGAGGAAACTTTCTGTGCTTGCCATGCAAGATCCATCTGTCATGCGCAAGGTCAGCGTCGCCGCTGGTCTCGTTCCTCAGAATACCAACACCAAAGGCATTTCATCCATGATGCAGAATTACGTGAAGGCCTCACAGAACGAGGACATGTTCAAAGACATGGTCCGTCGGATGAGCGTTATTAATCCAAACATCTTAAAACAGCTAAATCAAGGCACAGAGACAATCCCGGAGGAGGCACCTGGGCTCGCAGCCGCTCCGCCGCCAGCACCGCAATGGGGGTTGTTTGGGGAAATATCCTGGGAAGCCGAAAAGATGCGTCGAGCGTCTGCTACGCCGCGAAGGGATTCTGGCGTACAAGCGTAATCCACAGCTGTGGTTATTAGCTGTATTAGATGGCTTCGTTTCCTTTCTTCTAATCTATTAACTACCTAGGTACCTAGCATTAATCACACATTGTTTGTATCTACGATCCAGACCTTCAGACCAGCGTTTGTTATTATGCTATGCCAGTGGAGAAATGCCCTTTACCTAAAACATCCATTCCCTACTATTGTACTATATGAGTTATATCAAAGACAGATCCACTGTCATCGGATCTAACATTCACAACCATCTCAACATGCTACGCTAATATCGGTACGGCGAGACGGATGTACTATGATACTACGTACGTACTATGTATTAGTCGTACTACGTAGTACTGAGATCGATCTTGTGGGGAAATATTCCACCCCCCATTCCTTCTCCGCTTCCTTCTTTCATTTCTTCCACTTTCTTTCACGTCTCTTGCAAACCCATTCCGCCCCCCTTCCTATCCTCCATTGTCACAGTGGTCAATATTAGCATCTATCACTCAGTGTTGCACCCAACTCCATTTTCGTCGTTGATAATAGATGAAGCAACAAATCCATAGAAGATGGTGTTGTCATCATTCCTATCCGGAAGCCATTGGCGCGACAAAGTGAGCCGAGGAATGCGGCCGTGGGAATCAGTGGGTCAGTAGATCGTGGAGGCTCTTTCTCGAACACCCATAGTTCGAGGTCATGGCTCGATGGAGACGTATCGACTTGCCTATCGCCAACCCAACAATCGTTTGCTTGCTGTTTTGGAGATGCTCTCCCCTCAATGCTGAAGGGAGTTGGGATTTACAAATAATAGATGCAACGATCGTCTATCCTTAAGGTTTGTCCAAATCTGCCGATTGCGTCGAGACGCCGGCGAACTTTATCTGCTCTCCTTCTCTTAATGCGGAGAATATAGTCCGAAGTGAACTTTGCGACGCCTTCTTTCTCGTTTGCATCCATAGATCTGTCTAGCCAATACAGTGGCAAGGTCATCTCACCGGCCACTGGTTCACCGTGTCTCTGAATCTAGTACGAGCATTGAACAAAAAGAAGGCAAGATGCTGCCTCAGGAGTCAAGGTACAGTGTGAACTTCGAGTACGTGCAGAACTCGTCCATTGGAAGTCCGCAGCCATGAGACGCTTCTTCTGTCTGTTGTCTGTGTTGTTGTCTTTCCTGCCTCATGCATATGGCTTGACGTTCAATTCTACAGCCTTGATCGTTGGTACTCCAGATGACGATGGAACTGAATCTACCTACATTCTGGATGGATACGGAATCCCTTACGAGTCGGCCATCTTGGGCAGCCATGGAGCAGCTTTACCGCCTCTCGAATCCGCTGCGGGAGGGCACTACGGGCTTCTGATCGTTATTTCTCAACCCACTTACCTGACCGAGAGCCAGTGGAACACTCTATATGCATATCAACAGAAGTATGGTGTGCGCATGATACAGCTCAGTGTTTTCCCTAGTTCTACGTTCGGTGTCACCGCTTCAAAGTCCTGCTGCAGCGGAGAAATCGAGCAGTTCCTGAACATTGTCCCCGATGTAGCCAGTGCCGAGTTTCCGGCAGCTGGGCTGAGACTGGCCAACCTGTCAACCGTCGGTTTGTACCACTATCCAGCCACTATCATATCGGCAAACAGGTCGACTACTACGGCTTTCATGGAATTCCTACCGAACTCCGTTTTGGCTGAAACCACTGTTGCTGGTGTCATCAACCGGCTTGACGATCGGGAGCAAATGGCGTTCTTCACGACTTCTGGAAACTGGAGTACAACATCGGCCTACTTCAATCACATCTGGGTGCAATGGGGATATAGGGGATTGTATCAAGGGCAACGCAGAATCCACCTGCAAACTCAGGTCGATGACCTGTTTCTCACCACCACCACATATAACTCTGCCCGCGCTTTCCGAGTCCGTCCTGCCGACCTCGCACATCATATCGACTGGTCAGCAACTTTGAACGAAAGGTTAAACAGAACAAATCCCGGAAGCCACTACTTCGCTGAGTTCGGTTTCAATGCCAATGGGAACTTGGCCTATGAGTACGGGATTGCCGAATCCAACGTCACTACGTATTCGTGCGCGGGGCCCATGTTCACCAGCTGGGAGGAACCGAATACAGGTCTGGAGTACATCAAGCCTCTGGGTACCGGCAGAAACAGTTGGCCCAAGAACCCTACCTTCGACTGGACTAGTGAATGTGTCTTTCTCGATCCGTTGGCACAGTTCTTCCACAACATCACTCATCGAGATGCTTTTGGTCTGGTTTCACATACCTTTACGCACCTTGACTTGGACAAAGCGACTTACCATGACGTCTTGAGAGAGATCAGCTTCAACCTCATGTTCGCCGAACTCCTGAACTTCACTAACGCACTAAAGTTCAGCGGCTCTGGCTTAATACCGCCAGCCATCACCGGAATGCACAACGGAGATGCACTGAGAGCGTTCGCGGACAACGGCCTCTGGAACTGTGTCGGTGATAACACTCGGCCAGTTCTGAGAAACAGTCAAAATTACCACTGGCCTCGTCTCACCGACCTTGAAATCAATGGCTACAGAGGCTACCAGATCACTCCCCGTTTTTCAACTCGTATCTATTACAATTGCGACCTCGTCAGTTGCGACGTGCAGCAATGTATCGATACTGCTGATTGTCCTAAGCATGGCGGCATGCAAGGTCTCCTCGACCTGGAAAGGAGATATGTGCCTAATCAGCTTTTGTCGCTCTTCCATGACCCGTACATGTTCCATCAACCCAACCTCCGTCAAATCGATATGGAAGAGATCACGATCGATGGCGTCACAGAAAAGCTCTCCCTTTTAGCCATGTGGGTAAGGACGATCACGGACGAACTTGTCCGTCTAGTCGACTGGCCCATTATCAGTCTGAAACACGACCACATTGCTTCAAGCTTCAATCGACGCCTGGTACGAGATGCCTGTGGCGCTGTTGTGCAATATCATACTAGTCCCCTCGCCAACGGTTCGACAGCCGTAACTTCGGTCACCGTCATGGCCAACGGTGGTCGGGTAGACAGCTCTTTGAGCGGGAATGTGACGATCATAAGGAAAGCTGTCAACCTCAACAAGTGCAACGTACCAATTCCCGTGACTTTTCCGCGGGATACCAATGTCACCGCTGCTGCGTACAGGCCGACAAGCAATGCACAGGCGCTGATCAAGGAAGTTATCGACCAAGGAACAGGATTCAGGAGAGAGCAGATTGGGAATGACCCACTTACTGTATGGGTGAGGCTAGATGGGCAACCCGTCACACTGAACATAGCAGGCGATGGAATTTTAGTCTGATGTAGCAAAGCCCTGTCCTGGTCACCATCAAACGCTTGTCATGCGCACTGTTATATTGATTCATTCAAAGACTACTTTATTTTACCCACCTGCCTATCTGACTACTCGCTAAGTAATAGCAAAAGTGCACTGATCAGGTATCTATAGGAACACCACTGTATCGGCTGTGGAATGCGCCCGCAACATTTGCAACTATCATAACGCATACTCTGAACACACCAAGCATCGCAGCACATGTGAGGATAAGGGATGAACTCTCACCGATCACTGAGCGTGACGCTGATCCTTGCCGACACATTGGCAAATCTATGTCAGGTCCATACTGTTCGCATGACATCAGTGATTGGCCACGTAACATGTATCTTTTCAAACGCCATTAAACATGTAGAATCCAAATGACCGGTCAAGTTCGTGGACCTTTGGAAGGCTACCGAGGCTACCTACCTTAGGTACCTTATTCAGTGAGATGCAATGACTATCATAGACATTCCGATTACCGAGTAGTAAGTAGCATTGGTGGGGCGATTGGTATAAATTATGTCAAATGTTAGAATTTGCATATTTTGGTCGACGAACAGAATCTCCGAACTCTCCGCCGGACCCGGAATAGAGTCCTCTCCTCTTAAAAAGGCTTCCAGATCCAAAGTGAAAGTGAAATACTTCACACTATATTGTTTGCGGAGATGGTGAAAATCAGCTGGTAACCGCTGCGCCCATTGATCTTTTGGAAAATGCTTCGAGCGCTTTCGGATCGGCTCAACGGTTTAAAATATTATTCAGAGTGATTTGGGGAAAGCTCGAGTAGTCGAAAAACGATCACTCAGGCAAGTGACCTGAGCACAAAATGAAGTCAAATACCTTTTCGAGAGAAAGTTCCTTAGCGCCTGGTGTTCCCAATGCGGGTATGGAAACTTGGTCTCGACCCTTTTGCAGGTAACTGGTGGTTAGGCAGGCTATCGTCGTCAAAGCCTAGGCCATTAGTGCACTCTCAGTGAGATTTGGGGGGCTCCGCGATCTGATTCGAAGCCATCCGCTTCTGAATCAAGGAGTTGTCTAACGAGAAGGAATCTGAAGTTGCCACTCACTGCGCTGGGTCTTTTCTATTCGCTCAGGCTTATGATGAGATACTTCGTCAGACTTTGATCGTGTCCGTGCAATTTGCATATCAGTCCAGAAGGGCCAGGAACATCCTTTATTTCTACAAGTTAGAAAAGCTCGCTCCGGCCTTAGATCCGATCTTTGTCTACAGAGAGAGGTGTGCTTTCTTCGGCTGCAACTTCGAGCCATCCAAGGGCTCTCTCCTGACGGTTGATCACAAACAAGGAGACAGTGTTGTCCGGAAAGGCCATACAGATGAAAGTCAGACGAGGCCAACGAAGTACGACGATTTTTTAACCAGTCCCTTTCTCTGGTTCAAACGGAGTCTCTGCTTGCTTGATTTGAAGAAGCCGCCTCTACATCTAGCTGGTGTTAGAGGTTCCGGTGACTACGTATCCACGGCTGCTGAAGCCCGTCTGGCAATCCAATGGAAATGACAGGTGCTCATGGTCGTGTGGGACATCGACCTCTTGGCTCGATCGACGAGATAGGCCCCAATGATCCTATCAGCACCGAGCATGAACAGCCACCCTCGCTCAGCTCCAATGATCATGCTATCTCATGGGCCGCTGACATCCCACCAGAAGAGGTACACCACCATATCCCTCAAAATGGATTTAACTCAACAAATTGGAAAACCCGCCGTGCTACACCTTATTTTTCCGAGGGCATCGAGCTAGGTCAGGTTGATGATCTTCAGGATGGAAGGGGGTCATCGTCGGGGGAATCATCCAAGAGCAGCACCTTGAAAAGCGTTAGTGGCCTGATGGTTTCACAGAAGATGATGGAAAACATGACATATTTCGATAGCAGCCGAGGGGGTAGTTTCTCGACCGATGAAAAATTGAAGCCGGTGACGATTAGTACCACCAAGGAGAAGAAAAAGGCGTGGCCACCTCCGGACAAGAAAAGAAAGCGAAGAAGGAACATCACCTATCCATGGTATTCGCCAAAGAGATACTCCACTCGTACACTCATTCTTTTTGCAGCCGCGGTGCTAACTTTCCTGGCCTTGGTGCTGGGATTGAGCATCGGCTTGGTAGAGAAAGCGCTCGCAAATCGACCCATGGAGACCTCAACCTGGAAGCCATCACCAGGAACGACGTGGAACATCGAGCTTTCCTCGGTTATCTCGCAACCCTCGTTGACAGTATCAGTCTATGATATCGATATGTACGACACTCCGCAATCGACCATCGAGACGATGCATAATCTCGGCCGGCATGTCATCTGTTATTTCTCAGCCGGCACTTTCGAGAATTGGCGACCAGACGTTCGATCGTTCCCCGATGAAGCGAAAGGTAACGACGTTGCCGGCTGGGACGGCGAGCGCTACCTCGACATCCGCAACAGCAAAGTCCGCGAAGCGATGGTCGCCCGCATCAAATACGCCAAAAACAAAGGCTGCGACGGCATCGACCCGGACAACGTCGACGCCTACGCCAGCAACGCGACGGGCTTCCCCCTCACCGCCGCCGACTCGATCTCGTACCTCCGATTCCTCGCCTCCGAAGCCCACAAACTGCAAGTCGCCATCGGCCTCAAAAACGCCCCCCAGATCGCCCACGAGGTCCTCGAAGACATGGACTGGGCCATCACGGAGAGCTGCGCCGCCTACTCCGAATGCGACTACTTCACGCCTTACATCGAAGCGGGTCGCGCCGTGCTGCACATCGAGTACCCGGACAACAGGGACCGGCCCATCAACGAGACGTACACGTTGACGGATTTCTTGTACAATGCGTGTACGGCGCGCGGGACACATTTGTTTTCGACGCTGTTGAAGAAGGTCGAATTGGATGAGTGGTTTTTGGATTGTCCGTTTGGAAATGGGTTGTATGGGTGGTATTGACAATGCTTTTGGGATTTTTTACTACGGTGTATATTATTATTATTATTATTATTATTATTATTATTATTATTATTACATGTGCTCTATATCGCGTTCTTTGTAGTCTAGTCTTTTTTTATCAAACGACGGAGTGAGTCGATTTCACTCTTATTACCTCTCGGAACATATTCCCTCTGTGGTCGACGGTGATCCAGTAATCGTCTTAATATGTATAATTAGATTTGGTATTCATATCTACGATATTCTCATTCTGCTTCGTCAAAGAGGCACAAGTATGTAAGGTACCTAGGTAGGTATATAGAGAACTCCGAAGCCCATTTCGAAGCACAAAATGAATGGTCTCAAATGGGAATGAGGTAATTATCATTCTACATACCTCTTCGGGCTGTGACCCCCCTTCGGTGATATCGGGGGAAAAGGGGGAAGGTGGTTCCATCTAATTACTTCCGCAGTAATTATCCATCGCCGAGAATCGCTTCGGGTAGACCGCTCCAAAAGAAACGATCCACGCGGGTAGCCTCTTTCTTCCTCCCACGGGTTTCTATGTACGAGGTACTTTCGTCCAACATGACTAATTATTCTTTAGATTCACCATCACGTTTGATCTATCCCATATGTCCTCGATAGGAGCACAGTACTTCTGTCATCATGACCCCTACTTCACGAAGTTTAGGGTAGGTTTCCGTGGTAAGTACGCTAATCGCATGCGTCGCAAACGGAAATGGCTTCATGACGGAATGTGAGAACCTTCCAACAAAGCCTCTTCAGGGAGCGCCTTCAGGGCCATTTCGTCGGAGTTGACTTTGTGGTGTTCGTTCGAAAACGCTCATGGTGCTGTTTATGAGCTCTTCGAAATTAGCTTCTTCCAACCTCGTCGAGCTCTGAAGGCAATGAGCTGCTAGCTCGTCTAAGATGCCTAATGCCAAATGCGTAGGGTTACGAACCTGGCTATGTGATCTGCCTCCGTATGTAAGCCCTGCTGTTTTCGAGCTCCGATGCCAGAGCAGCTCGAGACCTATATAACAGAATCTCTTGAGGTTCAACACTGTCAGACGTCAAGGTAAATCGTTACTCACATGTTTGATTCACTCCTGGCATCTGTGTTCTACCAATCTCACTTCCTGTTTCTTGATTCCGCAACTGTTCGGATCTTCGTGTGTATCCTCATTCTCATTGCATTTCTGGAACGGGTCGAATTGGCGGCAGAACGACGTCAGCTTCAATCTCTCCACCATGTGGTAAGTCCCTGCAAGGTATGGCTGGCAAACCGTGGCTCAACATTCCTACAGCGGCATTTTTGGATATATCAACTACTTGACGGAGCGGGACCGAAGACATGTTCTTAATACCATGCTGAATGGTGATTACATTTCCTTTCTCTAGCCACCAAGGCTTGAGCCTGCGGGACATGGCACTAATGGGGCTTCAGGTTTGTCACGGCTCGAATACCGTGGCTATGACTCCGCCGGTCTTGTCATTGATGGTGATAAAGGCGAGACTGTCGCTTTTAAAGAAGTTGGCAAGGTTGCCAAGCTCAAAAGTCTGATCGACGAGTCCAACATTGATATGGACTGGGTTTACGACTCACACGTCGGAATTGCTCATACTCGATGGGCAACTCACGGGCCACCATCCCGGCTCAATTGTCATCCTCACAGGTAAGATTGCATCTAAATGAAGTAGCGCCGAAAGCTATGCGGCAAATCCCAGAGCGCTCTGACAATGGTAGATCTGATCCGAACTGGGAGTTTTCTGTCGTTCATAACGGTATTATCACCAATTATAAGGAGCTGAAGGCCTTGCTGGAGGCAAAAGGGAGTGCGAAATTCGAGACCGAGACCGATACAGAATGTATCGCCAAACTTGCAAGATACCTTCATCAACAAGAGCCAAACCTGACCTTCGTTGACCTCACGAAAGGCATTGTCAGAGAGTTACAAGGGGCGTTCAGTATCTTACTGAAATCTGTACATTTCCCAGGAGAGGTCATTGCTGCACGAAAAGCTTCCCCTCTTGTCATCGGGATCAAAACAGATCGGAAGATGCACTCGGACTTTATCGATGTTAGTTTCTTTGATGAATCGAACAATGGGCGCTCTGCAGAGAATGGTGCACGAAATGCTGCAAACCTTCAAGTCCCAAGCGGCCAACATATGAAGAGACCGGAGCAACGACATTTTTCCATCGCCGCGGACGAAATACCGTCCGTGGAGTACTTCGTTTCCTCCGACCCCTCCGCTATAATTGAGCACACCAAACGGGTACTGTACTTGGAAGACGACGATATCGCTCATATTCACGAAGGTGAACTGGACATCCACCGCTTTAAAACAAATGACGGTTCGTCAAGCATCCGTGCGATCCAAATGCTCGAATTGGAGCTTCAAGAGATCATGAAGGGTAGCTTCGACCACTTCATGCAAAAAGAGATCTTTGAGCAGCCCGAGTCAATTGTCAATACCATGCGTGGTCGTGTTGATTTCGAGAAAAAGACCGTCATGTTAGGTGGATTGCGTCAGTACATCTCCACAATTCGTCGATGCCGCCGTTTGATTTTCATCGCCTGTGGTACTAGCTATCACTCCTGCATGGCAACGCGGGGTGCTTTTGAAGAGCTCGCCGAACTCCCAATCTCGGTAGAACTCGCTTCCGACTTCCTTGACCGCAAGCCCCCAATTTTCCGTGACGACGTGTGTGTGTTCGTCTCGCAATCGGGAGAGACAGCCGACTCCCTGCTTGCTCTCCGGTACTGTCTCGAACGGGGTGCTCTAACGGTGGGTATCGTCAATGTTGTTGGCTCGTCCATCTCACAATTGACTCACTGCGGTGTTCACGTTAATGCAGGCCCGGAAATCGGTGTTGCGTCTACGAAAGCGTATACATCGCAATTCGTCGCCATGATCATCTTCGCCCTCTACCTGAGCGAAGACCGTGCGTTCAAACAGAAACGTCGCGAAGAAATAATTGCTGCCATGGCCGATATATCAACTCAGTTCCGCGAGATTCTCAAGATGAATGGGCCGATTAAGGAAATGTGCGAAAAGACATTCAAAGGCCAGAAATCAATGCTTCTCCTAGGCCGTGGAATGCAGTTTCCAACGGCATTAGAGGGTGCACTCAAGATCAAGGAAATTTCCTACTTACACTGTGAAGCCGTGATGTCCGGTGAATTGAAGCACGGCGTCCTCGCTCTCGTCGACGAGCACTTACCCATCATCATGATTCAAACACGCGATGACTTGTTCGTCAAGACCATGAACGCTTACCAACAAGGTTCGTTGACCTCCTCATCTCCCAATTTCCTCTCAGTAGTACAAGTGCAGCAGCAAGACCCAAATGCTAACATTGTTCCTCACAGTGACTGCCCGTGGTGGCCGTCCAATCGTAATTTGCAACACCGGCGACACGGAGTTCCCGAGCGAGAAGAACGAGAGAATTGAAGTACCAAACACAATCGACGTGTTACAAGGTCTATTAAACGTGATCCCCTTGCAACTGATGAGCTATTGGTTGGCTGTCATTGAGGGCTTGAACGTTGATTTCCCGCGGAATCTAGCCAAAAGTGTCACTGTCGAGTAGAGAGCTAAGATGTAATGGTTGGGAAATAGGGTCGGTGATTTTGTATAAGTAGGCGGCGGCGTATGTACTCAAAGTACCTAATAGTTGCTAGTTAACAGCGGATGGAGTTCTCGAATTGATTCAATCGCCAGAAGTCTTGTATTCTCTGTGATTTCAAGTACCCTTCGTTAGTTTCTATGGACGTATGTTGTTACCCTTCATCTCCACAATGAAGAGAGCAGGATGACAACAATCTTCGAGTTGATGGCTTACACATCGATAAGTATACGAATATGGGTATGGATATGGGTACAATTAATTAATGAATTACAGATGTGAAGCCATTGAAAGAATGACGCGAGATAACTTCGTGTGGGGACGGGTTTGTCCGGCCTCGGACTTGGAGGGGAACCAAAAGTTCTCTCCCAGGATCTCCATTCATTCATCTTTGCTCTTTCAGTCAAGAGACCAAAAGAAGATTTGAGGAATTGACTGCGCCGAAGTCTCTAGGGGGCGCCATTGACTTGTCGTAGTACAGTCACTTCGATCTGATCATTCTCGTACGTCTTGTTTTCTGCGCCAAGGGAAAACCTGGGGAGCCAGCGCAGAAGCCAGCCAAAGAAATACCTAGTAGACAGCTGAACCGCCTCTGCGTACACACGACGCAAGGCTTTTTTCACGTAGCGCCTCACAGATGTTCCGCACAGGGGTACGGCGGTTTGCGACTACCGCCTACCGTGCAGCCACCAATGAAGCTTTAGCGCAGGCGGAAAGCGTCAATGCATATGGTCTCAAAGTGTCCAGTGCGCAGGGCACTGTCAATGGACTGGTGGGAGGTATGCTGGATTTCGCAGACTTGACTTCATGATTCCTCCGGCTAACACCATCGCAGCTATCGGTAACACCCCTCTCATCAAATTGAATCGCCTTTCAGAAGAGACTGGATGCACGATCCTCGGAAAGGCCGAGTTTCAGAACCCGGGAGGCAGCGTTAAAGACCGGGCCGCTCTCTACGTGGTCAAAGATGCCGAAGAACAGGGGCTATTAAAGCCAGGCGGCACCGTCGTCGAAGGCACAGCAGGTAACACGGGAATCGGTCTCGCGCACGTCTGCCGATCGAAGGGCTACAAATTAGTAATATACATGCCCAACACACAATCGCAAGGCAAGATCGACCTCCTTCGCCTACTCGGTGCAGAGGTCTACCCAGTACCCGCTGTCGCCTGGGAGAACCCGGAGAATTACAACTGGCAAGCCAAACGACACGCCGAGCGCGTCGCCGCCTCCAGCGCAGAAGGTGCAGTCTGGACCAACCAGTTCGATAACATCGCAAATCGCCGTGCGCACATTGAGACAACGGGTCCGGAAATCTGGGCGCAAACGCAAGGCAACATCGATGCCTTTACTTGCGCAACCGGCACGGGCGGCACCCTCGCCGGCACCACCCGCTTCCTCAAAGACGTATCAGGAGGCCGAGTAAAATGCTTCCTCGCCGACCCCCCGGGCTCCGTACTCTACAGTTACATCACCTCAGGTGGCACCCTAACCGAACGCACAGGCAGCTCCATCACCGAAGGCATCGGCCAAGGCCGCGTCACCACGAACCTGCAACAAGACATCTCCCTCATCGACTCCGCCGTCCACATCCCCGATGCCCAATCCATCGAGATGGTATACCGCTGCCTCGACGAAGAAGGGCTCTACCTCGGCGCGAGCTCGGCGCTCAACGTCGTCGCCGCGCAGCAGGTCGCGCTCCAGCTCGGCAAGGGCCACACGGTCGTCACGATGCTGTGCGACGGCGCGTATCGGTACGCCGATCGCCTGTTTAGCGACAAGTGGTTGCGGAGTAAAGGGTTGAGGGACGCGATCCCGGAACGGTTGAGCAAGTATATTGTTTTGCCATAGGGGGAAAAGTGTGATATATTCGTTGTCGTTGGATATTGCAACATGTGTATATATGTACCACTTGATATCTTAAGAACTGAAAATACCGTCGTTTATCTGCATATATACCTACCTACCTACCTGATCTAGTAAGTATCTATCCTTCAGTCCATGCAGCGGAAAAGAGAAAGGTACCGAAAAAGAATGAGATGCGATTCTCCTTCCCTTCCTTCTCACCCCATCCCTTTCCCTGATCATGACTGTAATGGGTAAGATATGTAAGATGTGTACATCCATTAACACATCAGAGAACTCTTCCATCTCCCACTCCTAACATGCATCATGAAAATCATTCATTTCATTCATTACTCATAGTACTTGCTCAATCAATCACACGTATATACCCTGTCTGCTTTCAGGCTGCCAGTCCGAGGATAGGTCGTTGGAGGGGAGTGGAAAGAAGAGGTAGGGAGGAAGAGAACCTCCTTTTGTATATATTCTATTTTCTCACTGCTTTCAAATGCCAACGCCTGTTTAATGGTGAAATTTTTATGGTTAGTTAGAGGAGTCGTGGAGTTACAGTCAAAGAGAGTGTGAGAGAGACGTAAGAGGACAACGCAGAAGAAGGGAAGGGGAAAGGAAAGAGACGGAACGAAGAACATACCACCAGCCCTTGAAATCCATAGCCTGCACGTTGATTCCCAATTGTTTCAGGTCCGCCGTGCTTAGATGCGCGTCGTACGGTCTCTGAGCCTTCGAGTTCGGATCATTGCCTTGCTTGTTCGCCTTCATGTTTTCAAGCGGCAGGCCCAAGATCTCGGCGAACAGCTGACAGATTTCATATTTGGTGTAATTCTCTTCGGCGGAGAACTGGAGAATATTCGGCAGCGGCTCGTCCTTGGATGAGGAGAGGTATTTGGTCGCGATATCTTTGCAGACTCGGGCGACGTCTTCGGTGTTGGTGGGGTAGCGGATCGCCCAGTCGTCCATGGATACACTGGCGTCTGGTTTCTGTGATTTCCAGACCGCGTCGACGAGCACGTTGACAGCGGATTCAGAGTAGTTGCCCGGAGGGTCTTCTTTGCCGTAGAGAACTGGGAGGCGGAGAGCAACGACAGATGAGGGGGAGTTGTTCGCTTCGGCGGCGGCGAATGCAGCGCGTTCCCCATCAAGTTTTAATTCACCGTAGATGTTGGTTGGGCGCGGGGTTGCCGTGGAGGCATAAGGCGCTTCACCGGGTACACCGGGAAAGACGTAGTCGGTTGAGATGTATATCAATAGGATGCCGCGGGAGGATGAGAGGGAGGCAAGGGTGGAGGGTGCAGCGACATTGATGGCCTTCGCAGCTTCAGGGTTGGCAGAGCAGGAGTCAGGAGATCGGTCGGCGGCACAGTGGACTATGACGGAAGGTCTAATGAAACAATAATTGTGTCAGCTAGCAAGAGAAACAGAAACATCTACGATTGTTATAGATCTTGACGCGAGGCTGCAGCGTTGTCCTACCTACTTTACTTCATCAAGGAGCTTCTGAACCTCGTCGGCAGATTTGAGATCAACCTTCAGTGTTTTTGGTGGAGAGGCTCGTGAGAAGCCGGTGCCTGTCACAGTCCATCCTGCTGCTTCAAATTGTTTCGCGACGGCTCTACCAAGCAAGCCTGTGGCACCTGTGACCAAAACCTTTTGTGACATTGTGGAAGGATGATATTGGGAGTATTGAGACAACTGCGGGGAGGACCACGATGTCTTATTGATATAATGAATATCTGACAGCTGCGACAAAGCTTATGACGTGCCCTGGCGGAAATTTCAGATTTCTTATAGAGAAAGTCGACTTTTGAATCACTGCGCACTTCGTATGAACGCGACAGGTACCTAACGCAAATACTCTACGTACATCAATTTAGAGCCCAGGCATGCAAGTGAGAGAGAAATGACAAGATCACCCCCCCAACTCTGCACTCATACAAGAATAAAGCTCTGCAGTGTCCATCACCTCCATCACCATCACCAGTAGCTCATCTGGCATGACTTCCCCTTCCATACCCTCGCTCTGGCTATGATCCCATCTGCCCTCCTCTTGGATTTCTCTTCTTCACACCCTCGAAACCAGTCGAGCAAGATGCAATGAAAAGATGAGACGTCAAAGTCCATTTGTTCAGGTTTCCAAATATTCCCTGCCGATCACGAAGACCAACAGAAGTGGTCAAGTAGTTAAAAGTTTTCAACTAGCAAAAATCTGAGCTCAGGCAAAACCTTCACTGCTGCAGATCCGACCCGTGCACTGGGATGAAGAAAAGAAAAAGAGGAAAAGTAAAGGAAAAATTGGGAAGAGGAAGATGAGATTATATACGATAATTCAGATTATACGCTAGTCCCAAAGAGGGCAAGTTGGTTAGGAATAAGCGAGATAGAAAGCCTTGGCAAATTAAATGTCACTGTTTGACGTGTTTGCTTACTAACTTATCAATAAATAAATCAGTAGCCACAGGCATCAACGACGTCGACATCGACATTTACATTTCCTGTACACTGTCCAACATTTCATGGATCATCTTGACCCTACTCCTTAATCATCTCATGCTCCGCTCCTTACACATGAAAAGATAAACGCAACTCTCGTCTTCCGCCCAAATGTCAATATTGGTGGCCTGTATACGCCGCATTCTGCTACCTTCGTTCAGTCGATTGCCTTGGCCATCATCTTTGTCTCTCATTCAGCCTTGTCCTTCATGGAAACCCTCAATATAGATTTCTACACCATCCCAAATTGGAAGTAGGCCCAGTTACGTCAAATCGTCTGGTGTCGTGACTGCATGGGTCGGCGCCTATTACGAGCATCGCAAACCTCATTGGTCGACGTCGATAATCAGGTTCCCAAACTTCTCTCATCTGTTGCTAGTGAAAGCCACCACCCCTACAGATCCGAGATAACCATTAGCGATCTACGGCTTGAACGAGCCGTGTCTACAAAGACACCACTGCAGAGCTAGTATTGATATCGAAGATATCGAAGTGGTACTTTTTCGTGGGAGCGTCGTTCGCTACACTGCTGTTTTACTACCAGTAGGGTCCCCACTCCGTCGCGAGTGGGATCTCCCCTCACAATATCACTGGGTCTGTATCCAGCGTTTGGTACTGTTGGCGCCTGGTACAGAGTTATTTCCAAAACCGTGCCGCCCTTCTAGCCTCAGCCTCGTGTCGGTTTCTTTCATCCACTAAGCGCGAAAACTGACATTCCATGGCGACCCAGGCAAGTTCAGGAAGTCACAAAACAACAATGACCAGTCGAAGTCAGCCTCGTAAAGTTTTAGAGACATGCTATTGAATATAGGATTGAGATCCCTCTTGGAGCGCCTGATACCAGCAAGAAATCTCTGATGATACCCACACAGTAAGATTAATTGTTCATCGTGATACAATAGTATATGGGCTACGAACGCTACTGAAGAGACTAGTCTTTGATACTCTTTGGAATGGGTGTTTACTGATTCGAAATGTTGTCTGCCTTGTGATCCTATATTTGGGATATTAACCGCCGAATTCACAGCATTCTCAACAGTGAGTGGGTACTAGTCCCCCCCCCCGTACTGTACTAACTAGTACCCTGTACTCCTGTACTAGTACCGGTACTAGTACCTTGAGGTTTACTAATCCTCCTATTTAGGCAGTTAATATAGGTATTCAGGTGTTCTGTATAGCTTTAATAGTGTAATAGATGAACCGTTAGAGGAACGGAGAAAGGTGGATGACGGGGGAGCGGGAGAGAGAAGAAAAAGGAATCTGGTACGTACTACCATAAATGACCAAAATCACAAGATTACTAATGAACTGGGTGAGGCATTGTAGGGAATACCATGCCAAGAAGATGCCAAGAATAGTGGCCAGTGGCCACTAGTACTTTGGGACCCCCCTGTACTGTACTGGTACTCACCAGTGGGTACTAGTACCTGCCACTACTAGTTGCGACTGTTGCGAATTCACCTGGTCCTTCAGCCACAGACGATATAAGACGCATTCGACAGGCTCTCCATTATGCCCGTCTCTACAATGACAACCCGCATCTTTCCATTCCAGCAATCCAAGACTTCTAAAATCAGATCTCAGATCTTCCGTTTTCAACATTCAGTCAGACTTCACATAGCCACTGAATCATGCCTCCTACAAGCTCCGCCGAATCCAATCCATCTGAAGTCTTCAGAGACGAGTCTCATACACAACTCCTTGACGTGATCGACAAACTTCGTGACCTTGGACTTGGAAGTCACATTAACCTACCGCAGCTAATAGTTTGTGGAGACACAAGTTCTGGGAAGAGGTAAGCACGCTGTCGAGGAAACGATTTCAAGTATACTGAGATATTGCTCATAGTTCCGTCCTAGAAGCGGTCTCTCATATCAAATTTCCAGTGGCCGATGAGGTGTGTACTCGCTTTGCAACCGCGGTAACACTTCGCCGTGCTTCAGACGTGACAACAACAATCAGTATTAGGCCCCGTCGAAATGCCACAGAGGAGCACCTTCAAAAGCTCAACGAATTTGGCAAGAGGGGTGGAGACAACCTTTCGGATGTTGCTCGACTTATCACTGAGGCACATGCCGCAATGGGTCTTGCTCCAGATGATGGTTTTTCCAATGATGTATTGAATGTTAGTGTGACAGGGCCGGATCAGCCGAATCTAACATTGGTGGATCTGCCAGGGCTGATTCACGCAGATGAAATGGACCCGGGATCAGCAAATGCGAGAATGATAAGTCAGCTTGTCGGCGAGTATATGCGAAATCCAAGGAGCATCATTCTAGCCGTTGTCTCAGCCCAAAATGTGACGTCCAATCAGATTATTCTAAATATGGTTCAGAACATTGACCCTGCAGGATCTCGGACAATAGGAGTTATCACAAAGCCAGACACCCTTGACCACACGTCTCGTACGGAACACAATTTCTTGCGGCTTGCAAGCAACGAAGCATATAAGCTGCATTTAGGTTGGCACGTCGTCCGTAATGCTAGCTTTCAGAACCTTAAAGATCCATTGTTCGACAGAGACGGTGCTGAGAAAGCATTTCTCAGTGAAGCGCCATGGAACCTGCTCCCGCCCGGCCATCTGGGTATCGACAGTCTTCGCACACGCTTGGTCAAATGTGTCGGTGAAAGTACTCGCGCAGAATTGCCAAAACTGGTTGAAGATATCGAAGGACAGATATCGAGACACAACGCTCTTTTACGGAAACTCGGTGTTCCCAGGAACGGAGAATCTGACAAACGCAAGTATCTGACAAATATTGCAGTGAATTATCACAGTCTAGTATCCGAGGCTCTTAATGGTCCATATCTAAACCAGTACTTCGTCTCACAAAATACCAAACTTCGCGCGATCCTCCGCTGCTTGGAGAAGGACTTTGCAGATGACATGCGAGCCATGGGACACACATATGATTTGTCAGCCAGACTTTCTCTTCCATCGGCCAAACTGAACCACCAATGCAGACCTCTCCTGCAAACCAGAGAAGATATGCTAGGACGCGTGGATACTCTGATTGTCACAAGTAGAGGACGTGAGCTAAGCACCCAGCACGATCCAAGGCTGATAGGTCCATTGTTCCGGGAACAATCTATGAATTGGCAGAGAATTGCGCTGGCGTATGGTGATGCTGTTTGGGAGAGAACAAGTACGTTCCTGGAAGATCTTATGCCTGAGCTTTGCGAAACTAGTACAGGTAGGGGTATCCTTCAGCAGATCATTGTGCCTGAGATGGAACGGCGCAGACACAATCTTGAAGAGAAGATTACTGAGCTACTGACCCCTTACCGCAAGGCATCGCCTTCCACATGCAACATCCGCCTCGAAGAGGAAGTCAGATCACTGCAAAAGGAAATGATGGCGGAGGAGGATCAAGAAGATAATGCACATCGAAACGCGTGCATCAGTTTACTTAGTAATTGTCAAGCATACTATAATATCGCCTTGGAGACGTTCATTGACACTGTTGTAAATCTTGGCGTCGAGAACTGCATCCTTGATGACTTGGATTATATGATTTCACCCAAGCAGATTGCCTGTATGGAACCAACCGAACTTGATGCGTTGGCCAGCGAAACCAAAGAAGCCATTCAGGAAAGAGAGTACTATTCGAATTTGGTTGAACGGCTGAGGATTGCGTTGGAAGCATGCAAGAAGCATGCCATCCATAGACCACGCTCAGCTCCGCCTCGGAAGCAACCTGCTGCACCTGCCGTTACGTCTGTACACCCTCAACCCATCTTCGACTTACAACAGTGCTGACGAGATCATAGGTTCCAACCCACTCTCTCGCGAACAAATCCTCAACAGGCTCAAACACCAGGCAAATCCATTTTCAGCCCACTCACACAATCTTCGACTTCTAAGCCTAGTAGTATCCAGGGGATCAACTTCAATGCACCATCATCTTCGACTTCATCACGATCCCCTAATCCATTCGCTCCCACTTCCGTAAGCTGGTTCGGTACCTTCTCTTCCAACGGAAAAGAAGCCAACGGCCCATCGTCGTCGGATTTATTCGGTTCGTCGGCGTCCAACAACAATAACAATGATGAAAGCGCCCTTCCTAAGCGGAAGACATTTTCTCCTCCAAAAAACTCGCAATAGCAGTCTCACAAACGATGAATTCACCAGCTCAGCCTAGCCAAGTACCTGCATAAGTGGCCGACCCCCAAAGGTTGGCGACATGATATCACACAAGAGCACCCGGAGGAAAGGGTAGCACCAGTAAATGCCTACATATTACTTACCTATCTTCTCCACATAGACATCATTATGTATTATAGAAGAAGGGGTAAAGTCAAGAACACTCACAAAAAAAAAAGGAGGGGGGTGGGGGGTTGATTCTAGAATCTCGCTGGAAAATAGGGCATAGAGGAAATAGGCATAAGATGATAGTAAATAAGAAAACATGGTGACAAGACAACTAATGATTGATGCCCTTTTCTTTTTCAGCTCGATCAGTTCAATTCTCTTACCATTATGCTTAATGGACTTAAAATCGCAGAATAGTAATATTAATATTTTACATTTTGAAATATAAATCTCCCTTCGTCCTTTTTCTCTCTCTCTCTCTCTGTGTAGTGGTAAGTAACGTCTTTGATGTACTCAATCTAATTCTTTTTTTTTATGTATGTACAGCAAAAATTTGTACAAATGTACAGACGTACATTACTACTGTTGTACGTAGTTGTACCTGATCTCCTCCTCTCTTCTCCTCAATTCACCTCTCCCCTTCAACCAGATCTCCCCCCCCCATCAACCAAAAGACCATCAGGTAGGTATGTAGGTTAGGTACGCAAACACACACAAAAGTGCCTAGGTACTTACTCACCTAGCCACTAAGGTAGGTAGTAATTAGGTAGGTATCTCTAAAACATTTGTCAAGAAAAAAGCAGAACAAAACCAACAAAGAAACAGCCAGCCACCAAAATATAGACGGAAGACAAAAACCAACGCCACGTACGCTATGCATTGTTTTTCTCTATGTCCAATGTCAAAGATGCAACAATTAATGGGGAGAAGATTCCCGACGGGTTCAGTCGATTAAAAAGGTATTGAGGATTTCATTGAGGGCAAAGAAAACTCAATCTCTTCGCATTTATACTTGGGTCTCGTCTTTCTCGTTGGTCGAGTGGGTTTCCCCTTCTGAGGTTGCTGGTCGGTTGTCGGCAAAGTCGACTTGGGTATGTTCTTGGCCTGGCACCATGTGTTCTTTTGGTCGCCGTTCCGGTCGGCTTGGCGTGGGGCCAAATTCGCCATCGTTCTCGGCCTCTAGTTCCATTTTCTGTGCTTCTTCAGCCGTTGCAGTACGCTGGCTCTTACGGATCATCTCCATGGTTTGGTGGGCCTGAGCTGCGTATTTGCACCTCATTCTGATCGGACCGCCATATTTGTAGAAAAGGAATGGAAATGGCAGACAGAGGATACCAAGAAATGCGGGTATCGAACCAGCCCAATGAACACCGAGGTTGTGGTACATCTGGATGGTGAAGAGAGGAAAAGCGGCGCCGAACAGGGAACGAAGTACAGAGTTCGCAGCAAGGACCGAAGCGGCATAGATGGTGTAGGAGTCGATGAGATAATTCATGCAGGAGAGGAAAACCAGGATGATTGAACAGCCGAAAATACCAGCCCCAATCATAGGCATGATCCAGTGGATGCCGCTCGAGGACCATGCAATCCAAAACAGGCCGATCGGAAGGAGTATGGAGCCAAGCATCGCAGGCGGGAGACGGGTTTCAGGTGGTGCATCACCGTCGTTCTGTCTGGAGACGCGAACGTAGCGTTTGTTATCCCAGAGATTGTAGGCGGCGCCGCAGGTGATTCCTATCGCGACGGGTACGAATGCTAGAGATGCAATTGACTGAGACCAGTGGCGGACTTCTTCAAAAATAATGGGGAAGGCACCAAAGCAGAGATAGAGGGTTCCGTAGATGATGGCCATGTAGATGGATATCAAAAGGACGATTGGCTCTAAGCAGAGAAGAGCCCAAGGACGACTGAGAGCAACCTTCAAGCTCTTAGACAACTTGGGACGGCCACGACTCTTGTCAAGAATGCTAATATAGTGCTTGCCCGGGTTCTTTTGACTCAATTTAGCTGCACGGTGGCGGAGGAGGACGGGACCGTATCTGCCATCGCGTTAGTGAACTTCTCATTATCGAAGAGCGGGGGTCATACGTCTCTGGAATAAGAAGACTTTGGAAGATCCATAAACATCCGGTGAAGATGGCCATTACTGTGAGATGGTCAGCCCAAGACTCGGGTATCGCGTCGCTGTGATTCCTTACCTCCTTCGACCCATCTCCAGCCCACATTGGATCCAACGAAAGCGCCTACGATGGGACCCAGAACGGGACCCATGAAGGGAGCCATGGCGAAGAAAGTGCTAGCCTGGCCTCTCTTTTCGGCATCGAACATGTCTGCGATGACACCTCCGGCATTCGTCAAGGGGGACGAACCGAATGCACCGGCGAAGAATCTCAGGACCAATAGGGTCTGGATATTCTTGGCACCAGCTGCTCCGGCGTTGAAGGCCGTTACGGCAGCATATGTGACTGTAAAAAGAATCTGTCGCCCGTAGAGTTCGCTGAGCGGCGCCCAAAGCAATGGCCCAATGGCAAAGCCGAGGACGAAAAGGGTGACACCGGCCGTTGCAGTTTCCGTGCCGATTCGGAAATCCATCAGGATCTGGTCAATACCACCTGTATATCCTCTGGACCGACTCTGTTAGTAGACTGAACCGCAGCGAACTTGTGGGGCACCACTTACGAAGAAACGAAAGCAATCGAGAGGGTGGACAGAGCATTGGTCAATGCGATGAACCACTTGTAACTATCGGGCCAGGTGATGGGGTTTCTCGGGTCGTTGGGAATCCATTCGACTAAATAGGGATCCTGCTCGGTCCCCGAACCTTTGTAGGGGTAATGTGAGACTTCGACGTTGATCGCACTCTGGTCGTATACCATGCGCAACTTGGACAGTTTGATGGGAGACGTTGTCTCAGTACGTTCGAGGCCCAGCTCGGGGTCATTCCGCTCGACGGTGGTCGAGGAGTCGCTTGAGGACGACATGAGGACGCTGAATGACTAGTATGCGCGCAGTGTGTTGATGTATTTGTTTCTTGTCGACTGCAGTCTAATCCAAGGACCAGTTGCCGATCTCCGCGAAAATCAACAATGTACCGACGTAGATAAGCGGGAATAAAGCTGCCGGGATCAGAGAGAGCTGAGGAGGAGAAGGGCGCACGAGGATTAAAAATAAGTAGAAATATTGTCTAGATGAATATAGAATTAAAGAGTAGGTGGTAGCAGGGGAAAAGAGAGAAAGAGAGTGGGAAAAACGGTGTTGACTCTCTGGAAAGGTGAACGGCAAACGGGAACGACGAAGAAGATATGGGTTTCTTTTTGTTTTGCCCGAAAGGAAAAAGGGCGCCACCGCGATCAGTCACAAGTCAGGGAACGGGAAAGGGAAAGAAAATAAAAACCGGAGTCGAGTTCGGAGTAATTTAGAGAGCCACTTTCGTATTACATAGTATTTTGGTCACTTCAAGCGTCCGGGACCAAGGCTGAGTATCACGTAGTACGGGTAAGACAAAGTACATACTACGTAGTAACATACAGTCAAGGGACACAATGGAAGGACTGGAGTTAACAAGTTAATTGCCATCCAAAGCGGAGATAGGTAGCAAACCCCATGCAACGGGTCCGAGTTGATGATTACCTGTCGAGGCTGTGACTACTAAGTTAACCTGGAACCTGTGAAGTTAAGGTACTACATACCTAGGTAGTATATACCTTACCTAAGGTGTCTAGTATCTACATAGTAGATACGTACGTACGTAACATATCAAAAAAAGCATGGCCGCATTCTGGTTTGATTCCGAGTTGCCGACCGCGATGGGAAAATGAATTGTTTGAGAGTTGTTTCCTCCCAGGACGATGGGAAACAACCACACGATCTTGAACTCTCTACTCAAATCTTTCTGTTTTGGTCTTTTTTTCTTCTAATTAATTGTTCTTTGTGATTCGGTCCTCGTCACGTTTGGGACCTAAGTTGGGGACGCTACAATAGATCCGGACATTCCATCCCTAACCGAGTCTGGTAGATTGTGTCGACCGGGGTGGATATTTCGACTGTACATTGGGTACACAGGTACACACTACCGAGGTAACATGTTTCTTCGATCTTGACTTGATTATCACCGTATGCTCTCTTGGGTATATGTACACAACAAGAACATTTACCGTTCTTCCTTACCTCTCGAGTCTACAGTGCACCTACTACGTATATGTGCTATGTTACAGGGCATTCGATATCTGGCTAATCCTGATGATCTCCCCTAACAGAGTTGCAACTTTATCTCTGCCCTGCGCCTGCGCCTGCGCCTGCGCCTGCACGGAGCCAGATGTCCGTAAAGTCATAAAAGTGTGCATAACTTGTGTTTGGGTACATTAAATTGTGCCATTAGCATAATCGAATTGTCGAGACGAACGACGACTCTACTCCCACCAATTATTTATGACTCATGTAAGGCAGACCTAATGTACAGAAGTGCCTTCGTATTGTATCTGTCTACCCCCTGTTACTACATAGCTCACATACCTACCTAGGTAACGTAGTAGACGGCGAGACGGAGCCGAGGTAGACTTTGTTATCGTAAGCGCTTCCTTTAGCGATCCTGCCACCAGATCATATCGCAGCACTCTCATCTCACGATGTGAATAGTCCCCGTCTGGTAATTCAAGGACGTGGATGCCTGCAACCCCGCCGTCAATACTGCACCATAATGATCTCCCCCCCTATTTTGGCGCTCCCGGTCTGTCGGATTGATAATCTGCCCGTTTCTTGTTTTGCGTGACCACCATCGTCTCTTCGTATCCCATCGATTAACCTGAGATCCCTGCGCGTGTTACAGTACAGAAATTGGGTACAGCAAAACTAGTGCTGACCGACAGTCACCCTGCTTGCCGAGATCAGTCAATTCGATTGGTGGCGCTCCGGCCAAGACGGTTATCGGGAGTGGGAGATGCTTGTTCGTCTTTAGTGCATTCCTTATGTTCGTCTCGCCGGACAGTACCTACGTACATCGAAGCATATAATTACAAAACAGTATGCATATGCACATATGGGCAGCCACTCTTAAGGCTTACTTTCTTTGCCTGACTGCCTGCATCACTGACAGCGGGTGGCATGCAGACAGCTCGTATCCGTCTTATCTGGGCGGCAATGATTCACATGAAGAACTACGACCAATCAATGATGCATAACTTCTTGTGTACAATCTCTCTCTCCCGGCACTGATTCCGTTCGTTTCACTAAACGTTGAAGTGTTAATACCTACGAGTTGGGGCTATGCAAGATTCGGTCCCCCTAATGTTACTAGTTATTAAGCACTGATCGGCGAATCGGTGCCTGGCAACGGCCGACATGGTCTTACCTACTACGGTATCTTAACTGTAACGGAATGATCAGTGCCGTTCATCCAGGTTAGTTAGGAACAAGCCGAGGCATCCTTGCACCGCAGTGGGACCCCGGTAATTTTACTACTTTGTACTACGTAGTAAATAATTAGTGTGTTCCTTTATTACTTTGTAAGGCTCTTGGGTTCTCCAGTGCTATTTACCCTACAACGGAGCCTAGCTGATAGCTGCCCGAAGCTTGGACGAAGCCTAGACGAGATCACCAGAACATTCAATGAGAGAAAATGTTGGAGATACGATTCTCACCAACTTCAACTTACTATGAGAGGTACTGTACATAGTACGTAGTAGTACACTGAAATCCAAATACACATAGCCTATTTCCACCATATGACATGCTGTACTGGTAACGGTGTTCTCGGGGATGGCGCCGCTTGATCTGAGTGGACATTTCCTACCGAGTCAGTAGCCTCGTCCCCTTTCCTTCTCTTTTGGAGCCTCAAGAACTCTGTTGGGTCCTTCCGGCTGTCTCCTTTCCCGGTCATGCTCCCAATGGTTTCGAAGATTCCAGACCTGGTCTTGCCCTTGACGGTTCTCTCGGATCGAGACTGTCAGACAATCGCGGCTACGGTAACTCAAAGCTCCTTGGGCGGTTGCGTAATCTTCGTTAGATGATCGCCATTCAATTGCTTGAATATCTTGCCCAATCCTTCATGGCTGTAGTCCTTCGCGTTCCACATGTCTTTGTGATAACGAACCTTTCCTTCTTCATCTAATGCTAAACTGACCAAGCTGTTGACTGTCTTGGTCGCATGTACGCCCTGGAGCGTGTACTCCTGCTGCAATTTGAACACAATTTCCTGGTCGGTGTCTTTTACGACTTCCGTCTTCAATGTTTTGGACGACGCGAACATCTTGGGGATTCCATACCATTGGCCTGCAATCTTGTACCGCGTGTCACAATAGGAGAACGGGTCATCATAGATGGATTTAGGAGAGTACACTGCCATGTCATCTTCGGATGCTGAACCCGAATAGAGGTTGGTGATATGCTTGATGATCTCCGTGTGCGAAGGCGAGGCTCCCTGGGACCTCGATGGGTCGGGTTCGTAATCCACCTCGCTCACGTTCTTGGTCCCTATCGTGTTTGCCGTTGAAATCGAAGGGTCCGGATGGGGCTCGAATTTGGAATGAAGCTCTTGTGTCGTTGCCATGATCGTTCGTTGACGAGACAGCGACGGAATGCTTTTGCGCGATTGATGTTGTGGAAGGTCAAATGACTTCAGATGATTGATTCACTGCACTCTCAAGAGAGATAGATAGAGATGGCTAAGCAAGCTCAACAGTATCGGTTATGATACTGATGGTTGTTGAACGAATCGAAGGAGAATGACTCTGTACGTCATGAAGCACTCCGGAAAATGATATCAATGACGACATGATACTTTTCGTCCAAAACGTATGGGTACAGGTACTCACTGTTCAACTTCAACATTTCTCTGCCGGACTGAACGCTTCACGTAAGCCCTCCATTGGCCTAAAGCCCGCATCAGAGTTCATCAATAGATGATGAAAGTTACGCCACAAGGTAGGTAGGTATGAAAGGCAGGAATGGTCGGAAAGGACATACCCCTAAATTCTGCTAGCCCCTACACAATGGCATGTTTAAAATTGGCATACATTTGCTACTACGGTATCTGTGATTCGTGAGGACATTTCGATCTTACATCTTGCGAACAAGACGTATTCTATTCCATAATTTGATCCCTTCAACGCCAGGGCCCGCGACCTTCTCATGGGCCTTTGTAGAAACCCACCCAAATCCCTGAGAACGCTTTCATGTAAACGTGACCATAGCTACAAGCAATTCCACAAGTATTCGAACATCTCCAGCAAAATTAGGTGCTCCTCTTATCATGCTACGCCTCAAGCGTACGACACTCAAGTCGCTGTATAAACACGGAAACTCTTGAATTCCCAGTATGCGGTGGAAAAGGCTGCTCCATTGCCGGCAACGTATGTCTCACAACTTCCCGGGCAGTCGGCGATGTTGCTGTAGTAGTGGGGTGACGAGGCCCAGCCGCCGCAAAAGTCGATGTTGGCGATGATAGACTGATTCCTGAAATGCGTGTTTATATCGCAATCTGTAGAAGGGAAATCGGCCAGAGGAGTTCCCCATGTTGATGGATCTGGAACGACGGTGCTGGCACTCGAGGTGGACGTGTCAATATCCGAAGGGATGGAGTCACGGTCGAAGAACCAAACACGGATACCAGCCGTGCGCCACTCCATAGCATACACCTGCAAGAAAAGGGTCAGTGAAGGCTCGTGATGTCCCGTTTGATGAAACTTACACCCCCGCCATTGTTGTTGAATTCTTCACCGTAAGTGGCCTTTCTACCGTTGACGCCACATCCAGAGTTGCTGTTTGTCTCATTCCAGCAATTCTTTTCGAGGATCGAACCAGTCTCCTTCCTCTTTGCCTTCATAGTACAGCCTTCCGAGGTGTGCAGGGTCATTTGATTGCCGTGTGCTCCCGTGTTGACCGTTTCCATGACATCAATCTCTCCATTCGCGGGCCAATTTGCGGGATCGCTGAGCCATAATGCTGGCCATGATCCACAGGCGTATGGCGAATGCAGAACGTCGAAGATGAAGAGTCCGCTATTGTACTGGGCCTTAGATGTAATTCGAACAGACCTGCGCCCATTTGAAGCGTCAACGTTGGTTGCTGGATCAGCTTTGAGTACGGCGGAGCTGTCAGAAGCATATGTCAAATTCAGCCACTGCGAACCTGGCTGATCCACGTATCTAGATAGAGGCAGTCTTATCAGCAAATGGTGCTCGCAGTTCACGGGCAATGTGCCTTACATAACAAATCCATCTGCTGGATCTGATCCGCTATAATAATCAAAGTTATCAAAGAATGACGTCCCAGCGTATGTATCAGTCAACGAGTAAGTGAGTCTCGTGTAATCTGGATAGGCGTTTGCCTTTGCTTGTGTGACGCCCACAGCGATACCAATGACTAAAGCAATCACCACAACTGAGCCAACTAGCAACCAGGCTTTCTTGGGCCAGCCTTTTGGATTGTACCAAGGCAGCGGATGCTGATATCGTTCCTCGTATACGTAGTCATATGCTGACGGCTGGTTCGTCAATTGCGCTGTTCTGTCGGAATATTCATTCTTGCGACCTGAGAACCGCTCGTCTAGTGGTGTGAAAGACATTTTGTGGAAAAAGAAAACTAAAGGATGTGAACACGTTCTCACACAGTGAGTGTAGCGCTGTTGTACGTTGTAATTCCAAGTTATGGTGGGGGGAGGCTTCAATGGTGCTTATCGACAACAAAAGTAGCAACGGGTTCTCGCTTATCAGACAATTAACGAAGGGCGAAGACGAGTGTCGGAACCAGCACGATCAAGCGATTGAAATTATACGACAAACGATCAGTGAAGAGAGAAGGAACAATGGAAAGGAAAAAGAGAAGGAGGGTGGTCTCTTCCTATAGCAGAGTTATCAACAACGCCTATCTTTTCCATCCAAAGGTGGACAGCACAGCACAGCACAGCACAGCACAGCATATCAGAGGCTCTAGCAAGTATTACAGTTTACGCACCAAAGATCGTCGATAACAAAGGTTAGCTCGTGGTAGCACGGTAGTTTAGTCCAACTGTCGAGCAGGTAACCACCGGGCCACACAAAAGTCCTCAGTAAGGCTGTGGAGGAAAAGGTGCGACACCTGTCAAATCATCACCATTATCGGCTCGTCAGAACAGCCAAATCCTGAAGTTCCCACCCATCTCTTGTGTCGATCCGGTCCACCAAAAGTCCGGTTATGCAAGACAGTCTCGCAGTCTCAACGTGATTTGAGATGTTCGTGCAAGGGAAAAAGTATAGGCTTGTCCCGGCAGTGGAGGTGTGGACTTGAAGACGTGAAGGTGTGAAGAAACCTGAGGGACGACGCGTGTCAGGTCAGAAAACCTTGACCATTCGATTACGTAGGATGTGCCTAAATATGGCCATCAGCTCCACCACAAAGAATAAGGAAAGTATCGCGCAGTCTCTCAGCTACTACGTAGTAACTCCTCTCAATCGTGTCATTTCTAATTACTATCAAAGTGCAAAAGAACCTGCTTCTCACGGTGATAGGATTCAGATCGTAACAGACAGACATCAATGGCCCTTGGAGAAAGAGGTAAGACATCGCATGCTACTGCGTAGTAGGAATTTATCTGCAACTGCTCTAGATCTTTGCACCTTTGGATCGATTAGCAGCTCGGTATGGTTTCCAATACTGCCCAGACCAACCAAGCACGATACTGAAGATCTGGTCTCGCTTTTCAGTATCAGTCTCGACCCTACGTTCCAGTTGCTTTCCATCGTCCAGATAGATAAAAACGATTGCGCGCTTTGCTTGACCTAATGATAGCGTTCTAGTGGTCGTATTGGCTTCCTCCTTACGCATTTCAACCAGTTGGTCATATTCGACGCTCCAGGATCCTTTGCCAAAGCCAGTGAAGGAAATCGAGGCCCGAGATAGTCGCAGGCGGCCCACCTTTCCGTGGCTCATGACTTGAAATCTGAAGTCTTCCGTAGCTATCCCCGTCACCTCTCTATCTCCTGTGCCGTCGGTGAAATCTTCGGACTGGGAGACCGCTTTGTCTGCCGCACCGTCTACTGCATCATAGGTGGCTGTGCTGTCATTGACCTCAATCTTCTCCAGATGAGCTCGCTTGTGGATATCTTGTAACGACAGTGTTGCATGTTCGGGAATGTCCCAGTATATCCATCTGAGGGGGTTGACCAGGAACCGATACTTTGGACATCGACTACTGATAGGCCAGCACAGGAAGAACGAGCAGATACCAACGAAGAAGACAATTCGAACGCAGAAATCCATATCGCAGATTAGAGCCACGAGGAAGCAGCAAAAGTAGAAAAACACAGTCGCAGCCGTCTGCTTTGGTCGCCGCCAGTGATAGAAGCTTCAAGGTCAGCTATTGCGTTATCCATGATTCGAGTTTGTTCCTTACTTAATCAGCACCTCGAGAAAATCTGCCAAGTCGGTCACATGAAGCTGGAGCTCTGGCCCAACATCTTCCAACAGAGGTTCAATCCAGTTCTTCTGTCCATGCTTGTCCATAAGTTCACTCCACGCATGCGCTTTCTGGCTTCGATCAATCGTTCTGTGGAGAGAGTCACGGAGATTCTCGATGCTCGTAGGATAGTAGCGCTCCTTGAGCACATGGTAAATGATGTACGCCCACTAATTGAGTCAGCCAGATATGATCACTCCGGCCAGTATGGGAGCTCACAAAAAATGTCCCACAGTACTGGGACTGCCAAAGTAACACCCAAATGATGAACCATATACCGGTACGCCGTGGATTCTCCCACCTGTAAAGCTGCCGAAGACCTACTAAATAAGCCTGCCACGGCGCTGAGGCCATGATAAGTCGCTCAACAGTGCGTGTCAGGGTATCAGTATCGAAAGGTAACTCGTTGAAATCATCAATGTACTGTGCGGTGAAACCGCGGGTATAATAAAGAACCAACTAAGGCTCTTGTCAGCTTTCGAATCTCGCCGCTGCAAGAATTCTTACTTTAGCAAGATACTCCTCCCATTTCCATCTAACAACTGCTCCCGTTTCGGCTTTTTCATAGAACATGTCTTTCCTTGGGAACGGAATATCATGCTTTACCACACGAGCACGGTCTACATGCCGGCTCACTGCCCATGCAATTCGGAGGCTCTCTCGATGGCTCTCAACGCGGTCTTTTCGCTCTCTTTTCTTCTCGACCTCTTCAGATTGCGAATCGGAGAGACTGTATTCGCCACTAGGAGATCTGCTGTCCGAGGCAAGGTCATCATAAACTTCTAGGAGCTCCTTGTCATCTTCGGCCGTCAGGAAAGGTCTCTGAGTTCGGGACATCCTCTTGGCCGCCCTGCGTTTGAAAAAGTCCCTTGCGGTAGCAGCCGGATGTGTGGTAGCATAAGGCACGTTGGCAACGTTAACGGCCGATTCCTTCATAGTGGCAGGTATTGCATGTCTAGCGCTTGCAGATGTCTGCCGGAGAAGCCTCGCGGGATTAAAAGCGGGATCATTTTCGACTCTCGTGGCAGCGGCTACCGTTGGTGACTGCGCTCCTTCATTTCGCAATCCATCGAGACCTAGCAGCTGTTTTGCTTTTACCTTCGTCTTGGTGCCGAGACGTCGAGCTTTTTCTCGCTTAGACAATGAATAGGATTCGACACCGCCGCCATCGGTGCTATCATCGGTGTCGTCAAACGCAGACTTCTGATTATGTTCAGCAGATGATGCGCTTGAGTGGTTCGAGCTAGAGTCAGCCTCAACTCTGATGATAGGCGTGACGGTAGTGGGAACAGTTCCTAGGTCCTCTTCGGCGTCGAAAAACTCGTCCATATCTCTCTCCAGTAAAGTTACACAGCCGGTGTGATCGCATCTATTTTTCTATGCTGCTAACAGCGCCTGTCTGTTGTCATAATTTGTGTTGCATGATACACATTGTGACATTTCATATCATGAAATGATTCAAGAACTCACAGTTGCGAAGGAGTCAGGCTTGATCGCAGTGGCAAGTCTGGGAAACACGGAATGGATGCATCGGAATGCGACGGTGATGAAGGGTCCATCTGGTGACGATGGTGCCGCACACGTGTTTGCTGAACTTGGACAATGCTATTAGATCTCGTCTGAAAACAGGGCATAGGGCGCGGGTAATTGAAACGGGTCGGCGCAAGTCGCAAATATCAAGTGGAGATTGTGTCTTCTTCTTATCCTCAAAGAATCCCTTTGGGTGATTTAGTTGATAGGATCGACATTCTATAAGCGTTCAACCCGACTCCCGCCCCCGTAACCTTGATTTACCACGCAGTATTATTGGACGTGGCATCATCATCCTGGGCGTCACATCACTCCTGTGGGTGAAGAGAGCTTTGGCCCACGACCGGGGTTGCCAACAACTCTAAGGTACTACGTAGTAACATCACCTATCGTCTGCTTGATACACTGATATCGAGTCAGACCAAGAACAACAGATTTCGTTGTATTGATTACTTGTGTTCTGGTCCAAATCTATCATCAGGAAGATATCCCCTTTTTGTTACCTTGCGAAAATGCTCAGAGGAACGCCGCCGCTATGCATGATAAACCTAGCAACCCGAGACCTTTTCAACCCTGCAATGCGTGCGCCAGCGATGGCAGTCATCAGTAATCATCGCTCATCCCAGCCATACTTGCTTCGCTACCTTCTAGCAGTGAAGAATCATTAGGGGGTGCTTCCGGTGGGCTGCTTAATGCGTTGCCCATGTGCCATGGCTGTATACTAGAGTCGTCCACAATCGGCGTCTCTTCTCTTACTAACACTCCATGAGGATCTTGTTTGCGCTTGCTTTTGCCTCTAAGGACCTTCGACAGTATCGTATCGGCCTCTACATCCAGGGCACCTTCACGACCGATCTCACTGTCATGATCGACATCCATATCGCCGGCTTCATTTCGCTGCATCGTCTGATAGTTGTCGTCGTCTTGTGCAGATCCCTGATCTAATGCCCATAGTTCAACTGCACGGCTAAGTAATGTTCCTGCAATGCCGCCGCCGCTCGCATCTCCACCGAGGACTCGAACGGCTTCGTGAAGGGTGACGATCGCTTCCTTCGAGCGGCCCAGGGTCAACAGGACGAGACCCTTACTTGTGTGAATTGACCCAATGAGATTACGGTCCTCGTATCCTGCAACGGCGCTGTTGCCGCCACCTGTTACTGTAGGACCGATTCCATAAATGCCTCCATTGCCAGCTGCACTCTGGTTCATAACAGCGCCACCCAAAGCTATACGTAGACACGCATCAAACTCGACAAGTGCTTCCGTATGTCGCCCTAATCGTCGAAGCGCGTGAGCTAGGTTGGCTCGCGTTGCTATCCACGCAATAGGCGAACATGCCAAGTCTGTTGCCAGAGTCAACGATTGTCGAAAAAGTTTCACCGCTCCCGGTAGGTTAGACTGGTGATATAGGATCACGCCAAGCTCGTTGAGCACGAGCGGGTCTCCGCTTGAGGATTCTCCTCCTGCTTCGAAAGGATCGCTGGATCTTGTCGACCCTGACGACATGGCATGTGCCGCCGAAAGGTATTCATGAGCAAGACTCATGTTGTTCAGTGCAAGATGCTGCATTCCTAAGAAGAGTTGTGGTAGGTGCGACCCTTGAAAAAGACGTGCAGCTGTGCTATACGCGGCAATGGCTTGATCATGTTCACCCTCTGCGGCGAAAGTGTGAGCAAAGCCAATCCAAGCTGCCGCACTGTGAGGATCCATCAATGAGGATTTGCTGAAGAACCGTCGAGCTTCTGCAATCTTGCCTATGCTCAAATAATACACACCAATGGCAAGGTAGGTATATGGTTCATTTGGTGCATTGTCAGCAAGAGTATGCGATAACAGAAAAAGAGCGTTCGTTGAGTTGGTTTCATATAAACACGCCAGGTGTAGGGGATATAGAGTAGGATTGTGGCCAAGCTGTGTTGCGATGGAAGAAGTAGAGGACAACGCAGACTCTTTCTGGGAGTCAAATATGGATGTCGTCACGACGAGCGCTTGCGAGAATCTGCATTGCGTGAACAAAGTCTCTGCTCGCGATAGAAGCAAATCGGGGTTCTGAGCAAGGTTATAATGAGTCGAGAGTGTCTCGGTGGCATGCGATAAAGCTGTGGGTGAAGCGTATCTTGATAATCTCGTAGTGTAGAGGAGCTTCGTGAAATGTGCCGCTTCTTGAGAAGCTGATGCATCGTTCGCGCAGTTGATGGAATCGAAGTCGAGCGAATCGAGGAATTCTAGCTCCTCTGCCGGTGACATAAGTGAATTCTTCATAAGTTGGTCGAATGCCTCGAAGCATTGGACATCTATCCTGACAGCATCCTTGTAACAATCCCGAGCCCTGTCAAAAGCGTTCCTCTTCGCGTAGCACAGACCTCGCAGATAACACATGGACGCTTCGTATTTGAGCATCGAGGCATCCAATTGATCACGTTCCTCACTCCTGTCATATCGGTCACTCCTATGCGCAACTTTGCCATTACGCAACGTTACATGCCTCGACGTGCCTCCGTTCACATGTTGAAGTTTCCGCCGACCATTGTGACTGCTCGAGATGAGGTGGGTTGGGTTATGCTCGCCTAGGGTTGACAGCGCTTGATCGAATCTATTCTGCTTGATATAACAGTGGCTAGCCAAATATCGACAGGCTGGACTCCGTTCTATAAGATCAGTGCCCAAGAGAAGCGCAAGGGCCCGAATGTAGTTTTCACTTGAAAAGTGTACTTGAGCTAGCCAGAATGCATCCGAAGGATCATCTACTGTCGGTCAGCAAGGATTCCAGTTAGTAAAAAATCACCTCACTCGTCAGCGCGTAGACCTTGTCTCCGATATATACTGCTGACTCGTACTGGCTCTTATCCAGTGCATCTTGTCGCCATTTGCGCATAAAATTCTGAATCGATGCCATTGTTTGCTGTGAACTTGTGAGGCAAGGAAGTCATGAAGATGTCTGTGACATGATACGAAAGCGGCGTGAAAAGTAGAAGCGATTCCGAAAGTCCAAGCCTCGTCCTTCGATCCTTCTCTGTATCAGATATCCATTGCATTCATTGCCTTGGACCGACAGCGATCCATTCACTAATAATGTGTATGTCGCGCTCTCTGCGGGGACGATCTGAGGGTAGTAAACACGCGCCAGCGATCTCCAACACTTTCGTCCCGCAGTCCCGCAAGTGGACCGACGCTAAGATCTTTCTCCGACATGATACAAGAAGCAACAGCCATTCAGTAAGAGCAGCAACTTGATATACGCCACTTCTTGTCGCGACTATCAGGTTGGAGGACGCTTCTGGCCTTTTGAAGTGCTCTCTTTTAGAGACAGTCCATCAGTAGCTGCTTGTCCTTCTCGTCCTTTTTTATTTTGACTGCGACCTCTGTGAATCCGACAAGATGTCTGAACGTAAAGTTCTCACCAAATACTACCCTCCGGAGTTTGACCCCTCCAAAATTACGCGAACGCCACGGCATTTACGTCCTACAGGCCCGAAGCTTATTACGGTCAGACTGATGGCTCCTTTCTCGATGAAGTGTACCGCCTGCGGCGAATACATACATAAGGGTCGCAAATTTAATGCCCGAAAGGAGACGACAGACGAGAAGTATCTCAATATTGCCATCTATCGGTTCTACATACGCTGCACCCGATGCAGTGGAGAAATCACCTTCAAGACTGATCCGAAGAATATGGACTACACTTGCGAGCGAGGGGCAAAACGCAATTTCGAGCCATGGAGAGAAAACACGTCGGAGATAGAGGAGACTGACGAGCAACGTCTCGATCGGTTAGAACGGGAGGAAGCTGAGGAGGAGGAACTCAAAGAACGCAATGCAATGGAAGAACTCGAACAGAAGATGCAGGATAGCAAACGAGAGATGGAGGTTGCTGATGCTTTGGACGAGATTCGGACGAGGAATGCCAGGATAGAGCGTGGGGAAAAAGGCGGTGCGGAACAAGTCGCACTGTCCAGCTTGCAGGACAGAGTTGATGAGCAACGGCGGAAAGCTGAGCAAGAGGATATCGAAGCGGCAAAAAAAGCATTTGCAGCCGAAAATGTTGAACGAATACGGAGGGAAGCGGAGGAGGAAGAGCGAAGAAGAGCCGGCAACAATGCCATCTATGTTCCAGAACCTCCAGCCTCCTTCTTGTTCACGCGAGAGAAGAAGGACAGAAAACCGTTAGTGCCTGGGCTGGTGAAGAGGGCAGAAGTGGTCAAAGCTGTTGCAGTATCCTCTCCAGCGGCTCCAGCACCCCCAACAGCTGCCGTAGCAAAACCAGCCTTAGGACTCGCGGACTATGATTCGGATTGAGCCATTTGCATGTCAACATCTTCTGAACAAGGCGAACACAGCGAGAAGCTGAAATACCGGTAGTGATGGCCTCTATTGTACGCCGGGACAATCGGCTTGCGCTGAATCTCAGCAGCAAATGAGCCACCGCATCGATTGGCCAGAGAGTCGGGATTTCTTTAGGTCATACCATATGCCGCATTCTCGGTCAAAATATCGAATAACCAGATGCGACAAAAGAAGCGGCCTTGATCGTTAACTCGTCGCCAGGGACATCGATATTCAGAATCAACGGGTCAACATCCTATCCTCACGGGAGTCACCAGCAGCGCGAGTCAACACATGAGACTCTCTCGCCGCGGCAACTTGAGGACATATGGCATGACCTATATCGCTACCTGCATCCACGAAGTACGACACAACAGGTCTATTTTGCTCACTCTATGAGCGAAGCCTCGAGTTGAAGAAGCACATGGGCTGAGAAATCAAGTAGTATACCGGTGGGCTTTGTGAGGGCAGAGCGAAGTCAATGTTGCTTGGCATCGTACATCCTTTTACCACGGTCTACAAACTACAATCCACAAACGGATGAGACTTGCTTCCAAAATCGAGGTCAAATATGTATAGACTGAACACAGGTAACAAGGTATCTAGATGACAGTCACATCTAGGTAGATACCTAACAATGGTCTCCTCTTGTGTGGTTACCACTTAGGATGTAATTACAACGTTATCTATCTACCTTACATACCTACATCATATCACACATTGATTCATCAATCATTGCACGCACGTATGTACGCAGGTAGAAATGAGAACATAGTCTGATTGGTTAAATAAACGACGATAAAAAGGGTACAGAGAAAACAAAGAGCAAAATCCCCACTCATTCATCCATCCATCCATCCTCTGATACATTCATAAGTCTTGCCGGACCTTTGTAAACCTCGAAAACACCTGCGCATGAATTTTCTTCGACTTCAGACTAACTGCAGCAAAAAACGCCATTGCCCTCACATGATGTCGAACCTCCAGATAGCAAAGGTGCTAGATCTGGCCCTCCACCCCCGCAAAGAAATATACATAATCACTTCACCGAACCCGGACAAATGCAGCATAGAGCATAGGCTCCTAGAGGTGGTTGGCTTTCCTCCCATGCAAGGTCATGAATAATGGAATGCAACAAAGAAGACCTTTTTCCTTCCCCTATTCAGTCTTGGTCAATTTCCAAGCTGCGAGCTCCCCAAATCGCACCGCTCACAAGTATGCCATCCAAAGCGCATCCATGCCTGCCAAGTTGACCGGATTGACAGCCTTGCTTATCTGGTCAATTAACGTTTGGTTCGCTGGTAGACTTCCTGTCTCAGGAGCTCGCGCCAGACTGACTGCTCGTTTGACAATGAAGTCGGAGTTGGTCTGCACTGCTTCTCTCAATTGCGAGACGTCTTGCATGAGGTTCTGCGCGTTTGCTGCGCTGCCACGGTGATGCAATGAAGCCCAGTGCGTCATCTCATCTCGAACGAAGATCGAGAGTTGTTGTTCCAATTCGATTGGAGATGATGTATCAGGCTCAGTAAGGCAGCGAGCTATGGCTTGTACTGCACAGGCAAAGACGCCCTCAAGCGCGAGGGGCCCAATGAGGACTTGAATATTTGGAGTCAGGCGGAATGGAACGTGTTCCGGGTTGTAGAAGTAGGCTTTGGTAGGATTGATAGATGGTATGAGTTCAGACGCCCAAATGTCACCGGTGGTTCGTGAGATATTCAGCTTGTTAGGGAATCGATTGGACATGTGCATAACGTAGGTCATGAACGTGACCGCGGCGTATTGGTGAGCGAACTGTCGGCGGAAGAGCCAGAAATCTTCGAAACTGGGATAGATAGATTGGAAGTAGTGCAATACTATGTTGTTTGGTACCCAGCGTTCTTGAATGGCGGTGAAGATCTCGGCTCGAAGGATCTGGGTCTGTTCGGATGTTCGCTAGAACTGCTGTTAGCGGTTGAATCGTTTGGACAAGGTACATGGACTTACGTTCTGCTTCATCTCCGCCAGACTTCTCATTTTTTCCATTGTGAACAGAACTGGCTCATCCTTGCTCATTCCAGTACGTCTGCAGTGATCCTCGTACACACCCTGCAAGGATACATAAGATGAATCGTCTTGCACAAGACGGATGTGTGGAGCAATGGGCACCATGAGAGGTAGATGGAAATACAGATTGCGACGCCTGCTTTCCTTCCTCTTGGCTAACGTGCCGTTGAAGATGCGGAAAAGTTGGAGGATTCTCTCTTCGCGCCTGCAGTGTCTGGCGGCGGGATGCTGTACTGCAAAGGCATGTATGCTGCCGTCATGTCCGCGAATCTTGAGGCGTCGATGACACACTCCGATTCCACGAACCAAGTCAACCCTTGGCAAAAATCGTTCAATCCGGACGAAGTCGCTATTCTTATCTTTGTGCTGTAGATACTGACCAGGAACCTCAACATCGTCAAACTTGAGGAATCTGAATTCGCTCAAATGTGGGCTATATGACTCGAGTGTCTGCCACTGCTGACGGCGATCAAGCTTCTCTTCAAATTTGTCCCTCCAACGACGCAATTTTTGTATGTATTCCAGCATGGTCGGCTTCCTGGTCACGAAATCTGCCTCGAACGACTTCCTGATATGCACAGGGAGGATTGTCTCTGCAAATCTAGTAATGTTGGCCTCAGTCGCTGCAGGAAGCTTGACGTCTTGAGCATACGAGTTGGGCGCACGATTGACGTACGCCATGCCATCGTTAAGCAGAGCGACAATAAGCCGATATGCGTCTTCATCCGGCGGACACTTGAAGTTCTTTTGGACTTGATCTGTCATGGTCTCCATAGAGAGCGCAAGCAAAGGGAATGCCGTCTTCAACCCAGCCATGATCTCGTCTGCATATTCCCATGGTTTCTTAGATACATCTTTCTTATCCAGTTCCTGTCTCTCCTCTGGCTTCTTCTCGCCTTCGACTTTGATTTGAGCACTGGCGTGGCCGTTGGCCTCCCCACTCGGCTCCGTTTTGGTCTCGGCGGTTGAGGCGGTCGTGCCATCGGCTGCAGCATCTCCACTAGCCGTGCCAGGTCTTGATGTGTTTTCAACAGGCTTCGCTGGCAGAGCGGTCTTTGTATTGGCCGGTGATCGCTGGCTTTGTTGCGCTGCCTTTGCCTTGATTGCATCGGCTTTCGCGTCCTGGGCTTTCTTCACGGCAAGAAGATCCTCGCGTGTTGTACGAAGCTGGAAGAATAGGGCTTGCGGATATAACTTTGCGATTTTGACCAGGATAGACTGCGCGAGCTTTGCTTCACGATTGGACAAACTGGCAAGGAGTTGAGGAATGAAGGTAATCCAGTACCACACTGGCGTATCACCCTTAAAGTCCATGAAGGCATTTGCAACCTTCCCTTCCTCATTATCCAAGCTCAATAACCACAGAATACGACTTAGGAGCTTTCTAGATTTGGCGTTTTTGTAAAGGCCCGCGGCTTCGAGGTAACAACTGACGGCGTTGCTAGCAAGTTCGATGTCATTAGCATGTTCTTTAAAGAGGCGATCGCTGTACAAGCCCCATTCTGCCCATGCCTTCGGCAGACGAATGTCAAAATACAGAGCAACGCCGAAGGCTTCATTCGCTTCATCCTTCTGCTCGAGTTTGGCAAGAAACATGCCCTTGAGAGTATAGAACTCTGCTTTTTGAGGCGGTCCGAAGTAGTTCAGGTTAGTGTTATTGATCACGTCCAGCCCATTTGTCAGCTCAGACTTATTCTGATAATGGCATTTTGCTTGCTCACGCAACTTGAGGAAGGCCTCCTGAATCTCGATATTGGGTAGGGTATAGATCTTGCTGAGTTGAGTGATGCAGACATCTGACATCTGATGCTTCCTGGCTACATGGGCAAATCTATTAATGATCCATGCAGTTTCATGATAGCCACGGTAGGCATAGGAATTGTTTGCGACATTGTTCGCGCCTTGGGGTAGCAATCCCAGGTATGTCCCGTTGATCAATTGAAAGACGTGCTGTCTCCAGGTGACAAGATCCTGCCACGCGTTGATGTCATCCCAGACGTTAGGCAAGCGATCTCTCCAAGCACCCAGAAGCAATTTGAGCTCCTGTGACTTCGAATCGAGATTGCGTTCATTCGTTTGGGCCAGGCTGTTGCAAATAACGCTTGCATCATGGAGTTCAACAAGCTGCTGGAAGTTCTGCAATATCGGAATATGAGCATTGGTGATACGCCGGGGGAGCTGATGCCATTTACGAATTGAGAGCTGAATAGCTTCGTCGCAGATATGATTGAATTCTTGAGGTGTCTCCTGCTTGGTATGGTACTTCAGGAGCGACATAAATGCCTGGAAAAAGGTTCGTCGTGGCGTCGGTGCGTCGGAGACCGACTTGATCATAGAATCAAGCTGCTCGCGGTTGGCATCTCCGTTCCACGCCTCATAGTTCCGCCAGGCTGCTTCCAATAGAAGATCGTTGAAATTTTCGTGTTTCGCAAATTCGCTGAGAATCTCCCACTGCTGGAGTTTTTGGGCGCATATCAGCCAATGGTCTTCCCACAGGAAGTATTCGCCCTGAGAGAAAGGAACAGTGCCAGTTCGTGCTTTTATCTGGGCCGCTTCGTACAGCTGTTGAGCCTTATCCCACATTCCCTGCTGTTCATAGGAAAGTGCGGCGTTGGTCTCGACAAACTTACATCGTCTTCTCCAGGTGCCGTAGAAGAGGTCTTCCTCTTGAAGACCTGCATACATCTCAACCAAAGCATCGAGATTGCTTTCCCGGACGGCAGGTGTGTCGATAATGGGACTGATAGAAGCATCTTCAAGAGATACTAAGGCTGTGTACCAAGCATTGTAAGTTCGACTAAGGAACTTCATGACGTGAGGAGGGACCTTGAAACGTGGCTTGGCTCTAACAATTCCCTCAAGCAAGGCCTGTATGACATTGGGTCTCCGGCTCACCTGACGCTGGTGATATTCGCGTGTGAGTAACGTTACCATACCCTTTTCCAATTCCATGCGATCTTCGCGAGAGAGAGCGGACCAACACAAGGGAAAGAGCTTAACCCACACATCATACGCAGTTTCATCGTCAATGTGCTGCAGCTGACAGAGCGGCTCAAGGAAGTCTCTGACTTTGACATCGCCAATATCCTGGTTGAATCTCCTAAAGCTTGCAACAAGATCCTCGAGCTCGTTATCCACAGTGATATCAGTCGCCTTCTGCTCAGAAGATACAAGATTGGAACTGAACAGGACTGAAGCCGGGTAGAGCTTGAAGTCGTCATGGTGCAATCGTGCAGGAACAGACATGTCGACGGATCCCATGATCAATTGTGAGGCCTGCGCTAGCCAAAAGGAATCCGCGAGCGTATCCCAATTTTGAGACGTAAGCACATAGCTGAGTCTTGAACTAGCGGTCCTCGAAAGTGAACGATCAAAGACTGCCATGAAGCGATTGCGCATCTCGACATCTTTAGCACGTGTGCCGACCAAGAACGCATGCTCCAGCCGCACTGTGAGCTCGGTGCGAGTAATTTTGGGGTCCTCGTAAATACGGATAATCAGTTCAAGGAATCGCTTCAACAAGGTCTTGTCTGGCCGCGATTCAAATAGGAGCATTTTGTGAAGGACCGCAGTCTTCTCTTTCAAGGTCGGCCACGCTTCACTCGAATCGAACACCCAGCCTTCGGCCATGTCCAAGACTTTATCGCAGATACGTGTATAGTATGATTTCTCCACGAGCGAAGCAAGAACACTCAAGAAGGGTCTTCGTTGTTCCCCTAGGCTGGACATTCTAGCAGCCAAAATGTCAATGGATTTCGACATAAGATCCACTCCGAGAGCGAACTCGTAGGGATCCATAGTCATGTCGCCTGGCCGGTACGTCACAGGGACCTGACCCTGAGGAGGAAGGTACGCGTTGACGTGATCTTTGGCAAGTTTCTGCTGTAACGCTTTCATAATAGCTTGTATGTGCTGGTCCATCTCTGCAGGCTTAACTTTGCAAAGCGTCCAAAGCACGTTGACGCCGGCCACATAATTGCTTGCAGAAAGAGTCTCGTTTGCCACTGTAGTGAGGAAAGTAACAAATTCAGAGGGTGTGTGATCGACTTCCATTGCGTCTTCCTCTTCTGGTTGCTCTTCCGGAAGAGCATCCAGGACAATACGAACCAAGGAGCGAAGCTTCGGATGTGCATCATCTGGATCTTCCCCATGCAGACATTCCTGGATCTCAGGATTCTCCATGCGCAATGCTTTCTCGATCATCTTTTGGATCAAAGGCAAATGGGACATTATCCAGTCTTTGGATTTCGTGTTCAGCATGATTCGTACAATTTGAAGTGTATTAATCATAGCTGTAATATGCTTCTCGTCTGGTTTGTCCGCCTTCTCTCCAGCAAGAATGGGCTCGGTGACCTTCTGATAGAGCTCAATGTCGACGTCGGTCCAGAAGTCGGGTGCCAGCAGATCTCTCAGCGACTGTATCGCCTTTTTGATCAAATCTGGTGGTGGTTGTGGAGGTTTCTGGGGCGGTTTCATCTCTGCTGCTTTCAATGGGTACCGTTCTGGTAAGGAGGTTATGAACGTGATCAGATATTTGATGACGCCTGTTCGGATCTCTGGTGGAATCAGATAGTCCTTCACATGCAGCGCTTGCGGCTTCGGGGTTGGTGATGCCTCTGCAGTCTGGCTGGTTTGCATTTCTTCCAACTTTCGCTTCTTGGTGTTTGGTGAATCAGTCGCCGAAACTGAAGTGCTTTTGACCCTTCGCTCTTCCCACCGGCAAATTAGACCTATCAGGCTTAGAGCTAGCTTCTTGCTTTCATTGGAAGCATTTGGCGGCGCCGCGATCTTGACAAGCGATGGAACAATGATAGGAATGAACTGGTCCCGGTAGTCATAGAAAAGATCCGGTTGACGCACTAGGAATTGAAATATGCTCATCAATTGCTGTAGATTGCCAGTCTCTTCTGTCAGAATTCTTTTGGGCCACTTCGCCCATGGAGCCACTCCCTTTTCGTTACCAGACTGGCCGACTCTTTTTGGTAAGACCTGGGCCAATAGCTCCAATGCTTGAGAAACTAACGCTTTTCCTTCATTCTGATGAGCGCGTAGAAGGGCAACATAAATTTGCACCGCGATTTTCGGTGGTGTCTCATACTGCACTATAAAATAGCTTATGAGTACGTAAGCTCCGTATTTATTGATGATGTCTTCCAGCCGGATGTAGTTCCAGGCAAATTTGATGACATCTTTCCGTGCATCTGCAACAGTGGTATGGTAGTACTTGATCAACAAAGCGGACAACTGAAGAAGCTCCATACGCGTATGATCCACGCCTGATTGATTTGATTCTTCAGTAATATCGGCTAGTTGAGTCTTCCAGATGCGATTATGAATCAAGTCAATCATGGCTCTGTCAACCAAGGACTGCTCATCAGTCGAAGACGTTCGCTTCACATCCATAGCGAACGTTGGATTAACCAAATTTCGAAATAGAAAAGTTTTGGTCTTCTGTGACAGACCCCGCTGGCTGTAAAGGTCGATGCATCGTGTTATCAGAGTCTTCCGATATTCCGCTGAATCACTTGATATGAGTTTGCTATAGATAAACTTGGACAAGCACAGAGGTGTCTTTATCTCGCCCACCGAGGCAGCGCACAATGCATCAAACATGAAGTCCAGATCGTTTGGAAAGCTGGTAAGGTATGTTGTGATTATTTCCATCAGTTGATCTCCTGACTGCTCGGCGCGCAGTCTTTGATTGGGGGCCAGTTTGTCTCGCCGCAGTTTACCCTCGAGCTCCTTTCCAGCACTTATCAAATGCTTCTTCATGTCTGGATGAGTATGAAGCCAATCCGCGGTCGAAGTACCAGAAGTGATTGAGTGAACGACGAAGATACCGTTGATGAATGCGGTATGCTTGTGCTCAGGTTCAACGCGTTCAAATGCCGCTTTGATGAAGCCCTCGGTCTCTGCCACAAATCCTTTGCGTAGGGGTTCACTATCGTCGTCTTCCAAGATTTGACCAAGAAAGCGTCCGTATCTGTCCTCATGGAAATGCTTCGCGAAGAATGCCCAAGATTCTTTGGGGTATCTATTGAGGTATTTCACAAGCGGCTTTCTGAATAAACTGTACGTGGTCCGGCGCAATTTCTCCTCAAGGTCCAGAACGGCGTTAACCAAAGTGTCCATGAAGGTTGCCGCTGCTGGCGGAAGCAAATGGAAGATATTGAATATCGCAGCGACAATCTTCATCTCCTCTTGTTGCTCAATGAGGCCGAATGAAACTTTTTGCAGCAGGGCGTCATTTGCAATGACTTTCATATGATCAAGGAGACGAGCTCCTATCTCAACCTTGAAGTAATTCGTGAGGAGAGTAAGCAGCCTCGCAAGTCCGTCAAGGCCAGCAACCTTGAGGCGTTTAGGCTCCTGCAAGTTCATCAGGATTGGTCGCAGGCCATTCTGCAACAAGTCTTTGGGTAATTTATTTGTCTGTGTCAAAACGTCTTTCAGCCCTGCGTTTGCCGCATCAATAATCTCTGATGATTTTGAATACAGAGACTTGAAAAATACAGCGATGATGCGGGCCCTGCTGTTGTTGTGAGGCGGACTAGAAGCGAACTCCTGCGCACTCATAGCCATTGACAGAAGTTTGAGACAGGAGACTCTTAAATTGACTATCATTTCCGCGTTGTTGAACTCTTGCGGTTTTGGAGCAAGAGTATCGTCGTCGGCATCTGCTAGGGCTAGTGATTCCATTATCAGCCGGTTGAGTTGGTCGTTGAAGCTGACAATGTTATTTTGAAGCCCAAGACAGAAGGTGATCGCCTCAATGAAGCCAATCTGAGTAGGGAACGGCAGCGCTCGCAGAGGTTTGTTGAATATAGGCTGCAAAAGTCTATCCTTTACAGGGATAATCAACTCGTGAGTAGTCAGTCCCATGGTCTCCGCAATCGTTGCAAATGCTCTTTGTGCAGCGAGTCTGACATGGCGGTTCATATGCGCCAATTCAACAACGAAGATGCCACACAAGGCATGTAACTTGCTTTTCTCGTTCGCCAAGGTTTCCTTCGTCAAATTAGCTGTGACTCGCTTTAGGATGGCAGTCAACGTCTCCTCGGCACGAGTTCTGGTACTAGCAGGTAACCCTTCCGGGGTGTCCTTGATGACAAACATCAAGGCTCGGATAAAATCAATTTGCTTTCCTGCGATCCATTCATCACCAAGGTCCAGCTTAGTAGCCAGCACTTGGATGCCCATGCTTCCGCCAGACTTTGTGAACCATTCCATTTCATGACAATTATGGCAGAAAATCTTCGCAAGGTGAGAGAAGAATGGCAGTCGAGCAGCGTTCTCAGGTCCTCCAAATATGGTGGCCGCTGTGTCTCGAATTGAGACTACTGTTGTTTCCGCAGCCTCCCGTATTTTTATCTCGTCAGAAGAGAAGCACTCCACGAATACTTCCGCAAGTGACCTGCTGTCGAGGTAGAGTGGTCCATCACCAGCTGCAACATTGAAAGACTTGCTTCTGTGACGGGCCTCTGCCAACGCCCTACCAACCTCTATGACCGTAAAATGCCTGGAGACATCGGAGAGAAATTGTTCGGCGGAAGGTTTCAGCTCTTCAATTGTCGTTGCGACTACGCAGGCCTTCAACAGTTTCCGGAGAGTCTTTTCCTGAGCCTTACATTTGGGTATTGAGCTCCCTCGTTCCACCGCATCGAAGATATCCACCGGAAAATCGAACTTGCCAGCCACGAGATCATTGACTTGCATTCGAAGAAGGCTAGCAAGGTCATCTGGCAGGTTATCATAGGCTATAAGGAGTTTCAGATGAGAGCTGATCATCCTGAAGGCTTGCTGCTTGTAGTACAGATCGGTAGCTTTGGCAGATGAAGATTTCGGATCTTCCGTCAGCCGCGCCACAGCGACATCGAGTCCGGTCTCTATTGGGTACGCGCGCTCTTTATGGGAACCAATCAGTCGCACATCAATGCTAGGCTCGTCATCCGCATATGGCTTGAAATTCAACTCAGGCGGATGGTTGAGGAACTTTCGATTCCGTCCCCCCAGCTTCCCTAGTATACGCATGGTCGTATGCGAATGGAAATGATTATAAGGGTTGGGCTTTAGATGATCCCATAATGCTGTCATTAAATCATCCATGATGGGAGCCATGATAGGGTCAAGATAGTCTGCGGTAAGATTGTCGACACATAGTTCCAACGTCCTTAAGCCTTGGCCAACTAGATCAGAGCCGGCCCGTAATGCCACGACCAGGGGTCGCATAAGGTGACTGAGATGAGGCAGCAAATGGCTCAATCGCGCAGGAACCGTCAATGTCAATTCCACGTAAAGGTCGCGCTCTTGTGGCTTCCTCGCGCCTTGCAGTAAAGTATTGAAGGTTTCGAGCAGCATTTCGAGTAAAGGCAAGATCGCTTTGTATAAATCCTCAAAGCGGCCACCACCAATGCTGCGGAAGAGCGACCGAAGGAGTAGGAAGTAGTTCATAGGTACCTCAGCTGTAACGGAAAGTTGCACACATTTGGTCACTATTTTTGTGACATGTGGATGAAGGACTTGCTCGTTTTGTGCGGAAAACAAAGTCACCGCCATGAAGGACAATTTGAACATACGGAGCAGGATGGACGCTTTCACGACATCTGCCGATCCAACGTCCTCAATCCTGTCCATTAGATATTGCAGAACCATGCCCGCGAATGCCGGTGACGTAGCTTCGCTTGCCAGGAAAAACTGAGGTAGATGCAATAAAGCAGTGTGTTCGAACATGAGTTCATGGAGGTGAGGTATCTCCTTGTGGAACACCTCGTAGAAGGTGGCGGGGTCCACGCAATGGAAGACTGTACCGAAGCTTTCAAGTAGCTCTTTTTCTTCTCTACTCATCTGTGCCATGTAGTGACTAGCTAGAAACTCAACAGGTGATGAGTAATTGGCCTCTTGTGGCGGCTGTTCAACGCTGTAATATCTGAACACCCGTGCTCCTTCATGAAAAAGCTTCGTGATGACTCGTACTTCCTCGGCGTCGTAGCCGAATGAGACTTCCGACCAGTTTACCGGAGCATTTTGAGGGTCAATAACAGGAGTGGTGGGATTGCATGTCTTCAGCTGATAGAACATATTCTTCAAGCCATTGATCAAGTTCTTGAATAAGAACCTGTTGTCTAAAACAGGATCTGCCCCTCTGTCTCTAGGATTAGATGTTTTGATGGGTGTAGCTGAAAAAATGTCAATTTCATCCCAATCAGGCCGACCTTCTTGCTCTGCTAGGTATGTCTCATGCACCATGTCGCCGTGTTGAGCTGTGTATTGTTTGCTCAGTTTGACGGCATTCGGATACTGGTGATTCATAGCTGCGAACTTGTCTCCAATGGCATCAAGGATCATTATGAGAAAGTACCGTGCATCGGCCTTGTTCTCCAACTTGGTGATACTCTCTGCCATGTTGAGCAATAACTTCGCACTCATGGTCTGGAAACTCGTGCCCGGGAAATTGTCATGTAAGTTCTTCGTGTAGACCTCCACGGTACGTCGGATCTGATCTCTGTTCAATGACTCCCGCACATGATGGATAAGATCCGCCAGCATACTGTATGCTAGGGGCCTCATTGTCTCGTAGACCGTAAGTCCATCCCCAATCAAAGTCCGCTCATCCAGTAGTTCATCGATTTTGCTCAGAAAGATGCGGCGGTAGTTGAAGTTGATGATGTGCCTGATTGCAACTAGCAGCTCTTTCCTGGCGCTTGAGCGCTCTTTCGGACAGTCCTTAAGTAATCGTACTACGACGCCAGGGAGAGTCGGCAGAAAATCCTGCAATTGATTGGCGTATACTCGAAGCAAGTACGCAAGAAAGCTCATGGTCTTCACTTGAGCGGTAATGAACTCGCCAAATGCCGCTCTGTTTTTGATGTCTTTGCATACGCCTGTAAATATGGTTCCTTGCTGAGCGGCCTCGGCATGAGCTCTCTCCTGTGGTTTGGCTTGTAACATGAGGATGGCTTTGATCAGCGGTACGAATTTCTTGACATTGGATGACACAGAATTTCGATGTGCCTGGAAGATTGAGACAACGATGATGGGGCATTCTGCAAGAACCTTGAATGACTGCATGCCTTTCAGGAGATGTTGGTTCGGGTGCCCATCTGCACCGGGCTCTGAGACCGACGTAGCCGGTGAACTCGGCCGTGGAGACTGAAAATTTTGAGAGGCGGCGCTTGGAGTTGACGGCAATGTCGCATTGGCTCCTGGTGGCACGTTATCAAAAGTATCTCTCACTACCTGGTCCATCATTTGGAACATCTCCTGGATTAGATCAAGGAAGGGTTGGACTTGTTCAGCAGTCTTCGTTGCTTGGTGCCGAAGTAAGTCCATGATAGTCTTCATACAAAGCACTGCATTATCTTCATTCTCTGTCCTCACTAAATCCATCAGAGTAGTCACCACCTCTACTGCATAATCTTCGACATCGGCGAGGTTGTAGGGTAACCGGTGCAGTATCTCCAGAATGGTATTTCGCAATTTCTATCTTCAATCAGCCCCGTGCACCGTGCACCGTGCAATCACTGATGTATGCTCACCTGTTCAGCAGACATTGTTAGAAATACGGGCTCGCCTTGTAGTATTGTCTTGAAGGCCGGCCATAGCTTTGCCAGGAACCTTTGGTAAACCCCAGGTACACAAAGGCTTTCGACGCTGTCTCGGATTTCGGTTGCAACACTGAGTTTCATCTTCATATCTGCGCTCAATTAGCTTGACTGAAGTGTGGGAGTAGCATTGGCTGCACAATCTTCATTCCCTTTGCAGGACTTACCCTGACCAGTGTCACTCAGCCTGTGAGCGAAAATATCCAGAGACCGTTCCATATTGGAAAGGCTGGGTAGAATAAGGGCTATATTTCAGTACCACTGCATTTCCCCTTGGCCTGCTGTATGATAGACCACTTCCTTTGCTCCTGCTAGGTATCGTGGCTCAGAGCGCTCCGGGTGTCTCCTCGTCAAAATATTGTGACACACTGTTTGCGCCGGGCGATAGTACTGAGACCACGGAGACGTTTGCGACTGAGTACTGACAGCTTTGGGGTATCACAAAAACAATAAACGCCTCTTTTCCCAGTACTCCCGCTCTCGTGAAAGATTGAATAGGCAAATGAAGGAAAAAAGATGAGGGTTCGTAGTTCCTTCTTCAGGCTCACGGCCTTTGCTTGGAGAGTCGCAGCGCGGAGGACTTTCAGTCGCGCAACTCCAAAAGCTGGGGCATGGCTCACTCTCAGAAAATCCCTGTTCACGTGATCTCAAAGCTTATTCCCCGCCGCACCTACTTCTTTTGTGCAGACATGGTGGGGAGCTTCTACGACGTGTGAACCTGAAGTGTTTACCGAGCGGGTGCTGCGCGGCGTTCCATTTCTTGATAGATTAATGTTGATGGTGACAGGGAAAACAGCAAGCTGCCACGCCAACATATAGAGATCGATACTAGGGTACAACTCATGGGCCTCTACTGAATAATCCGTAATACGTTTACGTCTTTCCTATACATAGTGCCATCACCTAGATTCTGAAGGTGCTACTAAATATATTATTTTCTATAAAATATATATTGTGCTCATCAAGATATCGCCCTGACCGTGATGCGCTGTATCCCTGAGCAGCAAAGCACAGTCACGGCAATCGACAGAGAGAGCTACAGAATCTCGTCTATAGAGGTATGCTACCACACATATTCAGTTAAGTGAAATAAGTCATGTATTGATGTCCAAGGACACCTATGGGTCGTAACATCTGGGTACTCTAAACACCCCTCATCTTACCACAACGCCAACAATACGCTTTTACATAGCCTGCTGCATTCTCTGAAAACAAACATTTCGACCGACTATCCTTCCCTTGGATCACAGCCAAATCGGTGGCTGGTCGATTTGGAATGTACAAAACCTTTGCTGAGTGAAGAAGAACAAACTCGCTTGCAAAAGCTTTTAAATTTAGAAGAGAAGATTGTCATTTCAAGCAACAGCTGATCGTGAAGTCGTATTGGAATTGGTCCGAGCAATCGCATTGGTAGAAGAGCCGGCAGAGCCCCTTCGAGAGCTCCTTGGGCGTGCGTCTCCGCTTCCCGACGACCGATGGCCCTTGACATGATCTGATGATCCACGTCGCCTCTGCGAACGAAATGTAACAATGTTAGAGTTGATAGGTCACTACGCAATAGAGAAAAAGAACAAAGGTCTTAGCACGAAAGATTACATGTGGGGATTGGTGCTTGAATGATGGACGGAGTGTTGAGTTCTTACTCACCGAGGATGGTTTCTCTTGTTCCTTCGCTGTATGAGCTTCATCGAGCTTCAAAGCATCGAGTCGCTTCTGGCTATCTTGCGTGATTGGATCAAGGTCGTACTTTGGAGGTGTCAACTCCTTCGTTGTAGCTGGAGTGACTGTTCTCTTCTGCTTAGCTGCTGCTTCGAGTTTAGCCCACTTGTTCTGTCTGGCTTGCTCGCGATCGGGGGCGCTGTTCTGCAATTCAGTATATTCGTGGGAGCAATCATCGAACAATTGTGGATTGATCTCCATGAATAGCTTCATCGCATTGTAAACCATGCCATGGATTGTCCTATGAGTCTTAGCTTGATATAAATCATAACAGAGTATTAGGCTCACCTATTCCAGTGACCTTTAGAGTTTTCATATAGAGGTGCAAACATGATCGGAAGTATCGTCTCGACGTTATCTTGCACGAGATTGCAGAAATATTCATTGTTCCAGAAATATAAAGCTCTCTCAGCGACCTGATCATTGTTAATATAGCTAGTCAAGAGAAAGGATCGCTTCCCTGCACATACCTGGAAATGTGGGCTTGCTACTGATTTGGCAAGCTGATTGAACAACGGTTCTTGGACCTTCGCAAATTCCGCAGGGTCCATTACCTCAAAGATATCCTCGACTTCATTGAGGAACATGACCTCTTTCGTGCTGTTGGTTTTTGGCCAGTACCTCAGGAGACCAAGCACAACCTGGTACCGTCAGCATCGATCTTGTGGGTTGTCGTCTCAACGACCTACCTCTTCCGTAAGGGCAGCATCCTTTTCAAGGAACTGAACGATACAATATGCCAATTGTGGATGATAAAGGCTGAGACTTTTGGCCTTGTGGAGAGGAATAAGTACTCTCGTCAGGAACAGCTTGTGCTCTTCCTTGAGAGGCAAGGCAAAGCCATTGATGATGGAGCCAAGGATTTCAAGCAGCTCGGCGATACCGTTGAACCGCCCGGTCTCGTAAACAAATTGGAAGAACACATTGTTGATTGATCTGCGGATGTAGGAACGGAGATTGAGGAACTTTCCGTAAATACGATGCAGTGTTGTCTTCAGGAAATCCCGTTCTCTTGGATCTTCGGAATCGAAGAGCTCGAGTAACTGGTACGTCGTTAGCAAATCATGCCTACTGCCTAAGCTTCGTTGAAGTTTACCTGCAAGACAAATTGATGGTCAATGTGCGCTTTTGCGATATTAGTATTGAAGTCTTGGCTTTCAATAAACCGTAAAAAGAACTCGTAGACAACCTGGATGTGTGGCCAGGCAACTTCTAAGACCGGCTCATCCTCCTCCGGATCGAAAGCTTCACCCTGTGGATTCACTGGGGGTGGCACTGGCCGAAACAGATTTTTGGCAAACATTTCAACCACCCTCGGGTACATGGGCTCTGTAATAACCGACCGGTTGTTGGCCACATAGTCAAGCAGTTCATGCAAAGCAAGTCTTTTTATTTCCTTTGATTTTATGTCCGCAGCTGCGTCATTGAAATCAAAGATAATATTGCATTGATCAATCTTTTGCATGAACAGATCTTGACGCTTATTTGGAGGAACTTCATGAAAACCAGGGAGTTTCTCAAGCTCTCTTTGGCGTTGATCAGATATGTCAAATCTCGATGAGTGTTGTCGCTTCGGCGTTCTTATCCCTTCCGGCACGTCTTTTGGTGTCGTCTGGAGTCGATCGAAGAGAAGTGATTTCTGGCCAGCCTTGGGGGGGACAAGATCGCCAGGCATTCCTTCAGTCGCGCCTGGTGGAGCCGCATGCTGCACTTCGTCAGATCTACTGAATACAGGGAGGAAGAATTGATACTTACTGGTGCACTAGGGCTTATTACCACGCTCGGAGGGAGATGTGGACCTCTTACAGCGCTGCCCGGTGACGCGGCAGCCGCCTGACCTGCAGGGCCCGTGCCAACTGCCTGGGGAGCGAAAGGCTGATTTGTACCATTGCTCATCGCTTGATTCCCATGAAGAGGAGACGTGTAATTGGCGCTAGGATTGTCAGGCGTAGGGGCAGGCTGCTTTCTCACTTCATTGACGTTGGTAGACGATGAGCTAGGTGACTGAGCGGCTCCGGTCAGAGAATGCGATGGTGATGATGTGCCAGACCCAGGATCTTTCTTCTTCGATGACTTGTTGGAATCTTTCGCTCTCGATAACTGCTCATGCTGATCAGATCAATCAGTTTCTCAAGCGCAGAACAAGCCATGCAAGAGCAGAGGTAGTCTGGTGTCAAATAACGCGTTTCTAGAGTTTTACTCACCACACGCTGCCTGAAACCCTTCATTGTGTTTGTTGCGCCAGAGTAATTCCCGAAAGTAGTGGCAGAGCTGGAACCTGCAGATGCGATTGGTCGCTAGTCGTCTCGGAGGGGAAGTGGCGCTGTTGTCATCGAACAGAGCAAGAATTGAAGAACAAGAGGCTGCTATAGAAATAATTCGTGTATCTTGATGTGGTTCGGGATCTTTGGGTATGTGTTGGTGGCGTCGATGAACTGTTGTTAATTGAGCATCGTTGGGAGCGGTATCGAATGAGGTTTGAGGGGCCAGGAGATTGGATCTGTGAAATTGAAATCAGAGATGAGCTTTGTGAGTTGACTGAGTAAATGCACAGTTTGAAGAGTTCAGCAACACGAGGTTGAGGAATGTTCACCTTTTGATTGAGTAAATGGCACGTCGCAACTGTCTGGTTGTCGGGAGTTTGACTGGAAACAGTCTGTTGATGGACCGAATCGTCTACAGTATGATGGCCTTTGCGGGGAACGCCAAGCCTCGAAAGCGGTTGCTTCTGAAGCTCAAGTCAACGGGCGAGGCGAGGCGAGGCTAGGGTCTTGCCAAGTCGATATTGACTATGTACATAGTATTCAGTCTATCAACTTTGAGGTTTAGGTGGTTTGTATGAAGTACGCAGACGTAAAGCCCTTCACAGAAATGTGACAACGGGCCACGACTCCGTTCAGAGAAACCAATGCAACTCGTTCTACCGCCAGTCAATTCTCATTCTCTCCGAGCGACAGGATATGTTTGAGATCGTAGTAAGCTTTCTCTGTGCATCACATCAAACCTCGTAACGGCTCGGCAGCGACGACTATGTATCGACGTCGTCAGCTATAATCCTCGATCTCAATGTTTATATGCATGTGCCTATTACTTTGAAAGTTCCCTCTCGGACATTGCACCTTGAGCTCCTATCTGCAACGCATAGCCACCACTCCCAATACAATGCCTCCCAAAGCCGCGGATATTGCAGCTGGAACAGAGCCTGCCCCGTGGTTTAGAGTCCCAGATAGGCAGTTCATCAGTATCGAACATCCCTGTTATGTCAAAAACGCCCAGAAAGGAGTGGACACGCTTGGTGGTGAGAGAGGTATCAGGGAAGCCCTGGATCCCGAGAAAGTCGGAAGACCTGTCAGCTTGTCGTTACATCCAGAGGATCGAGCAAGTCAGCGATTGAGCTCAATCAACCGCCCTACAAACAATGTTTTGATGCAGATTACCGTACCGAAACGTACAGGACGGAAGCGGAAACGAGATTCCAATGATCCATGGGAAAAGGATGATGCCCAATCAGAACCTCGCAAAGATGGTCGTTACTTGCTACGGAGCCTCAAAGATAACCCGGGTACAAGTGATATCGACATGATTGGTCCGATCGATCAGACTCATGTCTTTCGTACCATGCCTGATTTCAGCTACTCGACTGAGGATAACCACATAATGCAAGAGATGAAGTCGAAGATTTTACCCCTTCAATATCCTCTCGTCAAAGATTTCAAGCTCGACTTCTCCACCAGGCATAATCTATCCGCTGACCTTCTTCCTCCACCAGTTCTCTCTACTCAGCAGGTACCTGCTTCTTATTCATACCGTCAAAATCCCGCTGTCAAACGAGTACTGAACCCCAGCACGAACCTTCCGCAAACCACCAATCGATCAATGCCTACGAAAATTTTCACCCATCAAGTTCAATGGGATACTGCTGAAGTTCCCTCCTCCGCAGACCCCAGGGCTCCGCTTCTCGAGGCTCAACCGGCCAACCTCATCGGGGTCGTGACGCTTCTCCGCCATATCTTCAAGGATCGCCCCATCTGGACCAGACGTGGACTGACAAACCAAATTCCCGATTCTGCTCCCCAATTCCTTGTTCGCCACGCAATTGCATATGTTGCCTACGCCATGCGCTCTGGTCCTTGGCGTGATACATATATCCGTCTTGGGGTCGACCCACGATCTTCCCCTTCCTACCGGATCTATCAAACTCTGATGCTCCAACTCGTAACCTCAAAGCGCGAAATGAAAGCGAAACGTGATGAGTACATCCGATCCTGGAAACCATCTACGGATAAGTCCTCCCATATTTTCACCGGCAAACCACCTTTCCCCACTGACGGCAAATCGTGGCAACTCTGCGATTTGTGCGAAGATCCTCAACTCAAGATTCTGGTCGAATGCCAAGCAGTCCGCGAGGTCTGCGAGCCACGCTATTTTGGATGGTACAAAAACGGCACCATCGCCAAACTCAAAATCGCGTTGAAATCGAAGGCAGAGACTATCATGGACGGTCAAACCCCAGACCCTAAACTATACACCCTATTCCTTCAACTCCCCGAAGAATACATCGACCCACCAGAAGGGTCAACCGTGCTAGCTAGACAGCCTAGGGCGACCGAGTCAACACCAACCACCGGCCAAGTAGAAGACGCAGCCTCACAGCCAGATGCACCCAGTTCCAACCCTGAGCTCGACCATACAGTAACAGGCTTCCTCCCTCGTAGCGCTTCCCGTCGAGAACTCGAATGGGCCGCCCTCTACCGCGGCCTCTGCCGCACCACCCTCGGCACCAAACCAAAGAGCGGAATCGGAAGACTGAGCAAGCCCACCACCATCACCACCACCTCGAGGAAAACCAAAGGCCATCTCGACGAGGATGAAGATGTCGAGAACAGAGAAACGCCCTCCACTACCGCGGCTGCTGTCTTGGCAGGAAACGAAGAATCAACCGCACATCGCGGACCACTCACCTCATCCCCTCTATTCAGTCTCGACGATGACGATGATGATGATGATCTCGACCTTGACGTCGATGATGATCTTGATGATGGTGATGATAATGCAGAGGAAGTAGAAGCTGTTGAAGAAGAGGAGGTAATCGATCCTTGACCTGAACGATGGTTGAAAGGACAGGAGGAGGAGGAGGAGGAGGAGGAGGAGGAGGGAATACCACCGCTGATGTACATTGTAATAGAAATCAGAATAGTGTATAACAGCCAGACATGTCGTTATACAAGACCAATATATATTCACGATAAAAAAAAAAATTAAGTGATCTAGTAGTACCCAAGGTATGTAACCTCCCTACCTACATTCTCTATACCAAATCCTAACACCCCACGGTCCCTATTACAAACAAAGACTCAAATCCGAATCGATGTTGACATCAGGCCAGCAAGCAAGGGAACGTTATGTTGAGAAGCAACCAAGCAAAGAACCGTTTCATGTCGAGAAGAAATAGAGGAAATCATCATTAACGAAAATAATGAGATGTAATAATCAATCTGTTTTCCTCTAGAGAGAGGAGCTCAAGGGATATAGAAGAACGAGAAGAACGAGAAGAACGAGAAGAAGAACGAGAAAGAAAGAAGGGTTACTAGCAGCCAGTGCCAAGTTGGATAGGTACCTCAGGTACGTAAGGTACCTAGATACTTTTTGATGATGATGATGATGATGGAAGAAGTCATCAATATGGAAGAAAGAAGAAGAAAGTTTGGCAGTTAGGACTAATTTTGGTTTCAGCAAGCTCGATTGATTGATCGATGGATTGAACAGTCTCGATTCGATGCGACGGTAAACATGATAGTCAGGGAGAAAGGATACCTAGGTTAGGTACAAAAGGGATAAATAAGATTGGCGAAGTTGTTTCTTGGAACTTCAAACCTGCCTCCTGAACGGATTGCACGTGATACGGATGATGAAAGAAAGAAACGCCTGATACAACCCCCCACAAAAAGCAGCCCAAAACGCCGATAATAAGCCAAATTTCATGGTGCAAGTCATCAGTATAACGAACGCCCTGTGGTATCATCACTCCCATTTCCCCGCGAAGAAGTAAGAAGTAAGAAGAAAGATCCCTCATACAGCAAATATACTTTCAGCGACATCATCGTGACCCAGTGCCTCATCCTTTGCACTTCCGCTTTCCCAGATCTCGATGTCGGTTGCGGCATCTTCATTGTCGTCCACAGCCTCTTCATGTTGTTCTTCGGTCTTTGGTGGGGCATTTCCATAGATGAGGGAATCAAGCTCGTCCTTCTTGAGGAGCGAGGAAGAAGCGGATGTATATTGAACAGTGCTCTCTGTAGTGGAGGAGGCTCCGGCAATGATATTATCGATTGAGCAAGTGACCGGCTTCTCGGCCGAGGCATCATCACCAGGAATAGTGACAAAGCTATGTTCATCACAGCCTTCCGCATAGAAGTCTGCCGTCTTGAGATCACCCAGTGGAGTTCGGGGTTCAACAGTCATGGCGTCTCGTCTTGAGGCTGGAACAACAGTGACAGTGATTGATGCATCCATTGGTGGTACGTTCTCCTTGCCTCTGTCTTCTTTAGCGGTGGCCCTGGACTCATCGTCTGATATGTCAAGCACACATGTGGAGTGTCCCATCATGTTGAGCATTTCTTGCTCGTGGGTATCTTCATGAATTTCAAAATGCCATGACTTTGGCGTCGACTCTTCCAAAGTAGGCACATATTTAGAGAGCTTGGATGAAGGCTTTGAGTAGGCCATCGTACCGTTGAGGGCGGCTGAGAGGGATAGTGCAGGCGCGATGCTGCGTGACTTGGTGCTACGTGAACGGTTTTCTACACGTGATAGACCGCGGCGTGAGCGAGAGAGAAGACCGGCACGTCTTGAAGAGGTTGGAGATCGGCCAGCAGCTGCTGGAGCTGAAGCAGGTGTAGTAGAGGATGTGAAAGTAGTGTTGACCTTCGGTGTCTCTGAACGGGTAGCTGGCACAGATGAGAGGATCGACCTTGGCTTATTGACCAGTGTGATCTTATTCTGAGGTATCTTTGATGGCTTGAAGACGTCATCAGAGTCTTGCAAGGTCCTCTTCCTCTTTGTTGACGATTTGTCAAGTGATGGATCGAAATTCTCTGAATCCGAGAGAGTAGGTGAGGCATGGCGGCGTTTGAGGGAAGAAGGCATTGATGTGATGCCTTGAAGGACATGTTAGTGAATGATTGGGGGAATGGCAGCCGAATTGACTGTGTTCACTGCTTAGGTCTTGATCCCCTTTGGCACGTACCATTCTGTCTATTTTTCACATTTGAGAGCTTTGCCAGACGGGAACCATCCAGGACGCCGAAAGGCTGTCTCATCGGGGTGGTGTTCACAGGTGCAACAGCGGCCATCTCGGCGAATAAGAAGAGCAGGCGGGTGTTTCGACGATATTGAAGAGCTTCGAGCTCGATAGTATAACTCTATACTGCTTCAACTCTAGCTGCCGCTATGGCTCGAGGATGTCGAGCTCTAGAAAGTCTCGACCTGTTGGGCTATGGTGGTACAAGACTGCAAAGATTGCCGCGTCGAGTGAGCAAGAGACGCGTTGTATACAGACGTGAAGGGCACGGCACTGTGTTTACACAGCGATGGCTATTTGAAGGGAAAGACTAGTCAGTGATAAACAAAGGACAGACGGCTTGATCAACATGGGACGACGAGATGGATAACTGTATGGAAGAAAGAGAGAGAGGAGCTCGAAGAGAAAAGACGAAGGGTGGTCCAGGTCTTTTAGCTCAACTCAAGGGAGCGCGAAGCAGACCATACCAAAAGGAGGGGAACCACTTACGATGAACCAACTGGTCAGACAGAGCGTGCAGCTGAGGCAGAGGGAGGAGAGAGAGAGAGGAGAGATTGCAGAGCTAAAGGGGATCCGCGACCAGTTGCCGTACTCTTCTCTGACACTGTCCCACCGTAAGAGATGCGTAAAATCAGGGCAGATTGACCAGTTGACCGGTGAAAAGATCAGGAAGCAGGAGGTGGTAGCCAGTTCTACGTACTACGTAGTAGTATAGAGGGCGTCTTGGTCGGGCTCTAGCGCGTCTACTTAATGCAGGGTGACGGTGGACAAGAATCCGAGAGTTTAGATGAAGTCGAGGTCCGGAGAGTCTGAAGGAGACAATTGGGTAGGCCTGGAAGTGGGTTGCAGAACTGTGGCTTTTTCCCTTGATCAAGCAAAGCGATGCTGGGACTGGGGACAGTTCTGGCAAGGGAGAAATGGTCTATCAGCGAGACTATGAGAGAAGGGAGAACGAAGGAGAAGAGGGATGCGAAGGTCTCGGCTGCTCATTTACTATATCGGACGCGTTCCCACTTTTCCCGACGCGTTTACCCGTTTCGCGATTCCATGTACCACAAAGCACCGACGGTCTCAAATTAATAGCTTGCATCTGATCAATTATTTGCTTGTCTTTATTACTATTATCATATCCTCATATTCATTCTCTGTTATTACATGCGCATTGGATATTGTTGCTTCGAGGAATGGAACATTGGGACCACGTTCTTATGCGACTGTCGTGAATGACAATGCCTGTGTTTGCTTTGCTTGCTCCTCTCCTCTGGCCAGGTGCTCGTCTTCGCTGACCAGGGGGTTCCTGAGGTCGTGTTTCAGGTCGGCGGTTACTTAAATACGCTTGGTGGTCGACTCGCTCTGCGACTTTCCAACCTTGACGATGCGGCTTCTAGGCAACATGTGCATCCTGGCGTCTGAGAACCAATTAGAGAATCGCCAATGCGGTCGTGTCGAGGCGGCCACAGCTTCGAGTTCTGGCATGACGTGACTTTGCTCTGCATCTATGACTTGGTGCATGTATGCACCTCAAATGCACTTCAGCCACGACGAGACAACGCCCCCATTTCTGGAGAGAGGAAAAATTCATATGGACCAATCGAACCGTGGTAGAAGTGTAGTTTCTAAGACGAAACCATGTTGAATTAATCGCTTGGTAAATCTAACGCTTATCATATGCCTCCCAGAATCTGACGCCTTTATAGCTTTATAAAATCCACACCTGTTATATATATATGTATGTATGCTGATGACATGATGCATGTCGCAGACCCTGCATGCTCAAGGGACCCATCCCTTCTTCATCGGGTGGAAAAAGAAGGCAGGATGGACGGCGGTAAAAGCGATGCACGCTATAGCACACATCCTATTTCCATCATTAGCAAGCATCGAGAGAATTCGCAATGAGAAAGCACTTACATTCCATCGAGGACGTAGAACTCGTTCTCCTTTCTCATCAATGGACCACCCCATCCACCGGACATCTCAGGAATACTATCAACCTCGTCAGTCACTTCTATCTCAAATGCGATCAAGTCTGTGCAACGCAGTGACTTACCGGTAGATGCATCGGATGTAAATGGTGAGGAAGGCGACCCCAATTCCCCAGCAGAAGATCTTGAACTTTTTACCGACACCAGGTCCGCCTGCCTCTTGAGGCGTCGCAACGTCTGGCGAATTGATCTCCCCAGCTACCTTCTCTTCCGAAGCAGTTGACGAAGATTCCTGGCTGGAGGACAGCATCTTTCTTGCGATCGGTCTCTTCTTTTCAAACCTCCAGAAAAACTCGCCAATGAATGCGGCGGCAAAAGTCATTACGACAAGCTGCAGGGCAATGCCCGCAATGATGATATGGTCACCCACATTTGCGACTTTGGGATGTGAATGTCCACCAGCAGCCGCAGTACCACCGCCGATTGCCTGAATGATAATGCTGCCAAAGTCACCTCCAATGAAAAACCAAGTGTACCATCTCGGGTTGAGCCTTGAGTATTGGGCACCACAGTACCGGGTCACATGCTTCAGCGTCAAGTAGATGCAAGCAGCCAAGAAGCTGGGAGCAAGAATAAGGCAACAAATTTGGATGTCGAAGCCTGTTTGAGACCACGGATTCTGATGCATTATTACCCGACCGCCGTATCCTATCGTTTCGCCAAACATTCCTATTGTCGCTGCTATCGTGTACGGATACGTCTTGTATCTGATCCCCAGGCCGAGCTGAAGCAGAAAGCATATCCCGAAGATCACGATGTAGGTATACGATGCGCCGAGGTTGGGTTCGTAGCCGTAAATCGTCGCCCCTACTGGGCACGCTGGCGTTACTTCCGTGCAATTGATGTAAGACATGTTGCTTGCGGCTCTTTGATTTGTGGCTTATCGATTTGGTATCGTTTGTATCTGTAGGTTCTCGAGCGCAGTCGCTGCGTTTGCTTCTAACCCTCGATCTTTGACATGTATTGTATGGGCGCTCCTTCTTATCGGTGGCGATAGGCGTTGCCAATTGATCTCCAAAGATGCGAAACACAACAACAAAAATCCGAAACGGTATAGAGTTTGTAGAGAGAAAAAAAGGGAATGACAGGAAAAGAAGTTCTATCTGGGAGATCTTTGGCGATAGATATCCGAATAAGAGAACAGAAAAAAAGAAGAAGTCGGTCTTCCAGGATAGTAGATACGTAAGTGCCGCCAGTTCGCAGTAGCAAGCAAAGAGACGGGAAATATTTTGAAAATATATGGGATTTCCCTATGTACCCATAGAACCCATTGATAGATTAAATAACAACAGCACAACCCTGTACGATCAGATCAGATTGACGGGGATAAGCGGGCCAAGCCCCAGTACGTAGTAGAGCGAATCCTTCACAAAAAGTCTATGATCCTTACCTATTCTTTCCCGGCGAGTAACCACAACGTTATGCTTGCAACAAAAGCATCTATTGGGGGCAGGGGGGAGGAGGGGGGCTTAGATCGGGGATTCGGGGGGTTTTAACACTGGGAAATCCGTTTAGGATCGGCTTTATCTATCAGTAACTTAAGGTAAATAATCTGTCCTTTACCTGAGCTAAGTTATTAGCCAGCGGGCAGTAATTAACTTACCCGCCCCGTTGTATCTCTCTCTTTCCCTTCTTCGTTCTCGTTTTCGTATTCGCATTTCTCTCTCTCTCTCTCTCACTCACTCGCTCCTATTTCCTTATCCGGTGAAAGCGTACATTCAGAAGGAAACCGAGCGAGCGAATGAGCGATCATGTTCACTACATTAATTAATTAGATTTGATGGGGTTTGGTGGTAGCGAGCCTCGCGACGGTAATATAATTAGTTTAGGCTCACAGTATTTTCCCTTCAAGATTGGAAGGATTCAACAAGTGCTTACGACTCTGCGATCCTTGTGTGTCAAAATGTCTCTGATGAATGATATCTATGTAATATATGTACTGTACCTTCTAACCCGTTCAAGTAGTTTCCGAGAATACGAGAATACGGGCAAGACAGGCAGAGAGCAGATTCGTCGAACAAGTGCTGTTGCTGTTGCTGCTGCATCATTCAGTGTGGCGATGCAGATGCATAGGTACAATGCCTTTCCTTGTCGGTCTGTAGATCACTGAGTATCATTGGGTTTCAATCGTACTGGCTTGAACTTCGGTCTGGTGATGGAAGGATTTTCGCAATTTCCTATTTCCGTGATGAGTAATTAATTACAGATCGCTTTTTCATTCGATGAGTTGTGAAGGGACGGAAGGGATGGTTCGTCACATTTGGCTGGTATCACCTTGTTGATCTGGAGTGTGATAACGTAAAAGGTGTTTCCAATCTTATCACAGGTGAATGTCTTCGTAGATCGATGGCAAGCTGCAAAGGAAGAGAGGAACTGTGCTGAGTAGTTTTGAACCAACCTCTTCCTCTCATCTATCTCTCTAGGTCTATTGAGTCTATTTTGCTGGGATGTCATGCCAAACGTTGTTCTCATCCCAAGTGCCAACCTCTCCGTACAGACCGGTACTTCCACCGTTCATCCAAGCAAATCGAAAGTACTCCGGCTGATTTTCTTCCCCTCTACGTTTTTCGAAGGTGACGCCGGTTTGGTCCCAGTAGAGCTCTTCATCTAGATATCCACGCCATCTTTCAACGTCGTTGATCAGAATGCTAACACCATCCACGCCCTTGTCTGAAGGTAGCTCACCCCAGTGGAAAGTCACGTTGCTACGATCGGAGGGCACTGTTGCTGTAACGTTAGGAGATTTGGCTCCCCACCATGAGCCACCGTGGTTACCACCAGCTTCACCTAGGGCAGCTGGAGTCTGAACGATCGAGGCGAACCCCCAGCGTGCCACGCCATTGACAAAAAGTCCAAGGAGAAGACCTTGATATATCAGACTCGGTCGGGTCTGCAGCGCCGTTCCTGGCATGAAGAGTATCGCCAGTATGTAATGATGGATTCTGAGACGCAATCCCGGTATCGCAAGAAGGATCAATAAGCCCACGACCATCGAGATGTAAATCTTGAGATACTTTGGAAGGAGACCTGAAATCCTCAGGGAATGAATTTGCCCAACCACGATCGAGATGATAAGAACTACAATAATAGCCAGAGCGAACGGCGCTCCTGGCTGTGACTTGAGATCATGTGGCGTCAGTCGTTCAATCGGTATGAGAGGAGCGAACGTGTAATTGTTCAAGGCACCGATGAACGCAAAGCCGAGAAACAGCACCGTTTTTTCTACTTGCGCCGTGAGCCCTTTCAAAAGTGGTATCGCGCAATAACGGTAGAAGATCCAAGCAATAAAGCAGGCGGGCAAAAATCGCGAAAGAAGTTTGCTGATTAGATCAAGCATGGTAGGGTCATTTGGTGGATCGGAAACCAAGCCGACGTGTAATATGAGTATAACAAACGTGCTCCAGAAGAAGACAGCGGGAGATGTTGTGAATAGCGAGATAAGGACCAGAGTGATAGCTGTAACGACGAATATGGGCCATCTCGAATCTTTGGGGCACGTAGCCTGAGACTTTGACAGCTGTTGGAACGTGAACGATCGTGGAAACGTTGATGGAAACTCGATGCTCTTGACGCCGTGCTGCTGGCTGGCCGGATAGTGATCGTAAGGACCGATCAAAGTGGCCACGCCGCATCCACCTTCACCATCTGTAATGACCCCTGCGTGGATCGCCGATTGACAGATGAAGCTATCAGCGCGATAGACCGGTGATGAGTCTGGGTCCTCAGGATCAGGACCACCAATCACGAGCCCATGGTAATTGACCGTTTGATTGCCGATATGGTAAGGATCCATGACCTTGACCGATTTGCACTGTGCCGGGCATCTGAAAGCCATGTTTGCCTCAGAGAACGGTCTGCAATTATTCCCGTTCAGTCCACATCCATTCCCGCCGTTCCTAGTAATCGTCAGAAACGTTCTGCTCACAGATTTCGCTCGTGGTCTTACCAGAAACTCGCACCGCACCAAATAGAAGATGGCCTGCCATAACCGCGAATATATCCCGCCGTTGAGTTATGATGCACCATCAACGTCCAAGCCAAGAACCAGGCGCAGTAAGCAAACAGAAGTAGAGTTATCCGATGCCTTTGCCTGGGTACGAATCTATCCAACAGTTTGATCGGTGCTTCTTGAATAGACGGGTACAACGGACGGATGTGTAATCGACGTGGGGGGTCCGGCCCCTCGATCCAATGGACCGTTGCCCTCGTAGCTTTTCTCACGGGTAAGGGAACCCATTTGTACTTGAAATTCTTCGCGGATTCGCGCATCCAAATCGGAAGAGGTAGGTCCGGCTCAGTGTCAGATGCGGCTGCACTCTCGTAATGCAACGCATGGTCTTGGGATCCAACCTCGGTCTCTTCATCCGTCAAGGAGGGAATGTCTCGAGCTGATACGCTCTCCTCGTCTCGATATTCCGAGGTCATGATCTAGAGGTGTGCTGGCGGTGATGCGACAATGTATAAGGAATTGGGCGAACCGGGCTCCAAAGAGCTCAAAATGGTATTAGCATGGCAGAAATATCGATAGATAGCCCAGGTGCTCCCAAATTGAACAGATGTTGAGAAGTATTGCCAACATGCGACAAAGGAATAGCAATGCAAGCTTATAGACAGACTTCGGCTGTGACCGGCACTCGAAACAGTTCTGAGATGCATCATAGCGATAGGTCGGTCCTCCACCCAAGCCCCACCAAGCCCGGCAACTAAATAACAGCCGTGGCGCCATTGGACTACAGCTCGACTGTATGCAATGCATTGTGTTGTCGTTTGTTCAGAAATCTTGGAAGCGTTTTGAATTGGAGAGACAGACTTTGTACATATGTTCCAATTTGATTGTAATTGTGAAGCATACTATGGCTACAACACTTATAAGACCAGGTCGACATACCCCTCTTTCATACAACTTCGATCATACCATATCAGCTATCGCCGGTTCTCCTCTCGTCTTCCCTTCAAGCTCTCGTCACCTTCGACCGCTGGCTGTCACATTCCCTACAATCTCGATAGGAGAGGACATTGAAAGACTTGAACGCCGTTGTGGAAGCTACCGATCTATGTTGAAGGTATGATGCGACTGAACCCCTTGATCAATGCTGATGGAAAAGAAGCCTCCAGCTTCTGAGTCCATATCCGCCGTAGAACATTTTATGTAATAGGATATTTAATCGAGAACTGAATCGAATGAACTTTTGTTTGAGACGAAGAGTGAGTAAGTGTCGTGCATTCCGTTCGTAATTCGTGCTCATGCGTATATTGTAATGTTCGAAGGCCAGACCATGCTTATCCGCGTACTGGCTCCAGTCGTCACGGTACTATGACCAAGACGACCATGTGGCCGATATGACTGACGGACAATAAAGACCCGAAATACCCGTCGCGATGCCTGGTATCAGATATGGTTGAAGTCTATTGCAAATAGACTGAGAAAAAAGTGTGAACTCCGCTGGTCGGCTCACAACACGATTGAGACCCATCTGGAAAACATTCTCATGATCGAGATCCAGATGTCTCACTCATCCAATCCAGTCCATTATTCTCCTCTTCGATTGGAAAAACTTCTCTGGCATATTCTTCGATTCCTCTCCATCCTTCCCAAAGACTTCTTGCTTCCTCAGCAAGACTAGTGGGACCATTATGTCCATGTGGGGAGAGGGTCGGAGATGAAGGTGTTGGACCCGGACCTGCTCTTGTCGCTGCAATGATGGGGGATGGTGGAGGCTTGGCTGCTATAGCTCGCACTTCCGAACGAGCGGGAATATCCTTTGATGTAGCCGTCGAACCAAAAGAGTCTCGATCAGAGCTTGGCCGACCCTCTCGAATGGGGATATCAAAAGAGACTTGGCGGGGTAGTGGACTGTGGTGCGAAGACGAGTATGTGAATTCTGGGCCTGGGAAATATGGTGCGCGCAGTTGCCCGAACAGGATCTCAATTCCTTCGAGTTGTTCGCGATATCCGTGTGGGATCGGTACTCGTATTTCGATCTTGGGTTTGTAGATGTAGCGACAAGGTCTGTTCAGTGCGCGAGAGAAAAGGTAACATACTTGACGGGGGGTCAGCAGTTCGAACGCTAAAGCAATACTAGAGGTAGCAAGTTAGCGAGGCACAACAGTAGGGAGGACAAATACGTGGGAGAAACCTATGTTTAGCGCTAAATGTGATTTCGGGCAACTCACCGGTGGTCTTTCCATCTTTTAGGACCGTCCTTGAAAATCTGGATGACGGCTGGTCCGACATCATGTTCTGCATCAAGCCATGGAAGTTCAGCGTCAGGGTGAAACGGTGCCCGCCACTCGAAGCTACCATCGGGTTGCAATTCCATGCAAAACAGGGGATATGGTAGACTAGTAAAGTTGTTGTTATAAATGCCCGCATAGACGAACGTTGCAGGTAAACCCAATTGTCTGACGTAATTTTCGACAGCAAATTTGCAACTCCAGAGTGGAAGAGCGGGCCATTTCGGATTATGGATTGAATGATCTGGCATGCTGCTGTAAATGTAATGCTGGATCATTCCAGATCTCTTCGCAGCGTCGGCCAAGGCCCGTCCTATCTCTACTTCATCGCCATCCAGGTAGGTGGTGTTGATGAAAGCCAGCTGAGCACCAACGAAGAGGGCATTGATGAGGTGTCCATTGGTGGCGAGGGAGCCTTCGAACAGCGTCACCCCTGGCAGGGCTGCAAGCTCTTCTGCCACCAAGTCTTGCCGCGAATGGACTTGAGCTCGCACCTGATATCCAAGCGCTGAAGCGACTCGAATAAGAGAGGCGGCTTGTCGGCCGGTCGCATTGACGACTGCAATAGTCTTCGGTCTTGCCGTCATCCGAATGGTCGTTGGCAGTGATCCCCGGTGTCGGTCACGATCTCTGGATCAGAAGGTAAGAAGCAGCCCAGAGACAACCATATATTGTATGCACGTATGCACCCCACAAAATGATCCCGAGCCACACTAGATGTAGTAGTACTCAACCCCGCAAACCGAAGACGGAGATATGCGGTGAGCTATATAGCCAGACGGGATGAGAAAAGATAAGGTGGAGTGACAATGAGTAAGGAAGGGTCCTTGATCATATGAGACCAGTGGCTAGTAGATGGCAAGAGGTTCCAAAGATGTGGAGATAGCGTCTTGTTGGAAGCGGGCAACAATGAGCCAAAGGATCAGTTGTTTCCCCGGCAGTAACGGAAATGTCTGACGGAAGGTGTTCACCAAGTTTTGGACTGGGCTTCCGAAAAGAGAACTGTGGTGACGTTCGGGATGACGAGGAGGCTGAAGACCAACTCGTCTGTGAACACCACGGAAGGACTAGTTAGTTGAGCGAAGACAGTGGAAGTTTGCAGAGCGTGGATATGGCTGAGGAGGGAGATATTTTCGTGTGTAGCGTAAGGTATTGATTGTCCTTGTGCTGCTGTCCGACAGTTCGCCGATCCACCATCAACTGAATGTACCTTAGTGAGCAGAGGAGGATCTTCTAAGCCTTTGTAGGAATTCCTTGATCCGACCAGTCCGAGGAGAAAGAAGAACTTGACGAATTGATGGAAAGTCGTTGGGTCAACTTCTGGGGCTTCTTGGTCTGGGATTCCCTCATGGACCTCAATGGGAAGAAGTTTGGGCAGGGATTGGCTGAAGTAAGTACGGAGCCAAATCGAGGAAACTTTTCGGTCTCCAGGTGACAACGGTGAAAGACAGAGATAGGCAGGTACGAAGTCTAAGGTCAGGGAATCGTGGTGTCCTGTATGGTACCTCATGCAAAGTATGGACCTACAGGTAATATTGCATAACTTCCACATATCCATAGGGGCATTCCATATGGACCTTTAGGTACGTTCCCAGCATACATAGTATGGCATCATCCTATTGTTAAAATCTTTTGCCGGTACGTTAGGTAAAGTCGGTGCTCTCCTTCGTTTCGATTAGCCCGCCTTCTCCATGTCAGACACAATTTTCACAGTTGAGGATGGGACTTTGATGGAGGTTGACCAGTTGGAAATTTGACTGTTACGTAACGGGGAAAAGACTCCGAATTTAGTGGTGGAAATGGATCAGATGAAAACGACATTGAACGTCTATGATGCGAGAATGGTAACAAAGAAGTTACACCAGAGAAGAACTTTTTTCCTTCTGTGCCCAGAAATCATTGGCTAGTACAATTGCCCAGGATAGAGGTACCTGGATGTTCAGACTTCCTCGTCACTTAGCACCCTCAATCAACGGGTTGAACCATAGTAGTCAGCTAATTAATGTTGGCATGAGATTGAGATATTGTTGGATTGGAATTAGGTGGTTGGGGTGATGTGCATGATGCATACTATCTACCCAGGTACTCAATTCTAGTAATGTAATACTACCTCGTTATCATATCGCGTGTGCGCTACACGCCCTAACACGGAACATGCACACCTAATATCAAACTGGAGGAAGCGAGGTGCCCGTAAGAAAAGCATCATCCGTGCTGGAAATGTCGAAATCGGTTGGATCATCGGCGAACATGGCAAGTAAGGTATCAAGCGAACTTGCGGTGTGCGGGAGGATTACTCGAGAAGGAAGCGAAGGGGAGTCAGAGACTTCCGTGCAATATCAAAAAGTGGACAGGTGGATGGATGTCGTCGAATTACATACCAGCAACATCGCCATCGTGTCTATGGAGACTTGCTACCTACACAGAGCATTGCATGCCGTTGATACTACAGTTACATGAAGTGCTTAGCCGATGTACAAAGTATACCTCGTGGTAGTCGCGTGCGCCAGTGTCGGATGTAGATGTCCAGAGAACCGACTTGTACATATACATCAAATCCCCTCACTGTAGCCAGAGGTACATAGTACATAGTACCTCACTGATGATGCTTTAAGGTTGTATCTAACCATGTACTAAATTAGCCTAAGTGAGCCGTGAGAATTTATCTTGCTCATAGTAACCAACCTAACGCAAGACATCTCTCGCTACCTCTTCCATCATCATGATGCAGATAAACCATCGACCTATATACTAGCTACATCCGTAGTAACCTCGTATCTATCTCAGAGTCCACCCGGACAGGGACCTGTACGTACAACAGTGTAGATAACAGGGTGGACGTATGGATGAGAGATGGAATCAATGTACTCATTACAGACTCCCTCGTCTCGCTTTCAGAAATGGGTAAGGCGATAGCGATGTCACCTACCTACCTCGGTAGGTACCTAGGAGAGCGAGTCCGTGATGCACTTGTTCCTGTTCCCCGCCTATCCCCTGACATGCTCCACCATTTGCGGTCGACTGTCGATCCAGGATACTGAGGACGCCGCGCCATGTATACGAGTTGTAAGAACATATTGGGCCTTTCGGGACAGGCAGAAACAACGTCACGGGATCGAGTATTGCGATTTCTTGGTTCAGAGGACCCAAAGGAGGCAAACTCACCGCATCCTCGTCTTCTTCGTAGAAAGGGATAGATACGGTACCTATACCCAAGTCTGTATGTACAACACATGTCAGGGAGAGCACACGAATGGTAGACCACAAGACATGCTTTCTTCCCCTCTCTTTTCACAGAACGCCAAAGTTGTTTATCAATGATACACGCTGTAAAGTATGATGCTAAAACAAATCTACCAATCCTCTTCACCTCATGCACCATATGCAACCTGGGCATCTGGCTCACCAGGGGCCATGAAGTTGGTCAGAGGATTCCCAGTGGCCTTGGCAGCGGAACATCGTGCCATTGTGGGCGAACTATAGATCAAATTAGCGAAGAGTTCAGAGGCGAATTGGAAGGTAAAGATAAAGCTTACCTTCGGGAAATGCTGTCTGTGAAATAGAAATCCTTGATAGGGTTCTCCAGTGCCTTACCACTAGGCTTGCTGCCCTTGTTTTGGTCGGCCAACTGAACCTTGGAAAGTGTGCCCACTGACGTCGGCTCAGCAGTGTCATATCTTCTCAGAGCCGGACTGATTTCTTCCATGCGATCCCGTAGAGCTTCAACATCATCATATGGTAATGGCTTACCCAGGTACTCACTGACAGCACGGATGATCTTCCAGTCATCTCGAGCAGCTCCTGGGAGGGAAGTCGCTGCACGACCGACTTGAACACGGCCTTCAGTGTTGACATATGTTCCATGCTTCTCAGTATAGGTTGCACCGGGAAGAATGACATCGGCGATTTGAGCACCCTTGTCTCCATGATGACCTTGGTAAACGACGAATGCATCCTTTGGAACATCGCCTTCAGGGACTTCATCGGCACCAAGGAGCCAAACAAACTTAGCCTGCGTCTTGGCAACCTCCTGCGATGGAACAGTAAATCCAACTTCATAAGCACCGGCTCTTGAAGCTGCCCGTTGTAATACATTGTAGCCGTTCCACTCTGGGGTGGTAAAATTGGAGGCGTGCTTGTCAACGAAACCACCAACAGCCTCGAAAATAGCTTTGGCATCAGGGTGCTCAGCAACAGCGCTACCGACAACGATCATTGGTCGCTTGGCAGCAGCCAACTTCTTGCCAAATTCGCCGGCAAGAACCTTCTTCACTGATGCAGCATCTGTGCCGAGGTGCTCAAAACCAAAAGTACTGTCGAAGGTTTCACCAATGAGACCAATTTCAAGGTCCGATCGGAGGTATTGCTTGCGTATTCTAGCGTTTAGCACAGCAGCTTCGTGACGGGGGTTGGAGCCAATAATAAGCATAGCATCTGCTTCCTCTACGCCGAAGATCTTGGAGTTGAAAAGGTAGTTCGATCTGACATCGATACCGTGAGCAATTGGCTCACCGCCACCTGGCTGATCCAGAGCAAGGTTGTCGGAACCGAGCTTGTTGGCAAGATCCTTCATTGCAACTAGTGACTCCGTCTCAACAAGATGTCCTGCAATCACTTTGAATTCGTTTTCTTTAGGTGCAACCTTTTGGTACGCAGCACCAATCTCGTTCAAGGCCTGCTCCCAAGATGCTGGGTAAAATTTGTCGTCTTTGCGGATGAGGGGAGTTGTAAGTCTTTGTGTCTTCAACCCGTCACAAGCAAAGCGGGTCTTATCATCAATCCACTCTTCGTTCACATCGTCGTTGAGGCGGGGTAGAACGCGCATCACCTCCATACCCCTCGTATCGATTCTGATGTTAGAGCCTAGAGCGTTGAGAACGTCAACTGATTCGGTGTGTTTCAATTCCCATGGCCTTGCACGGAACGCATATGGTTTCGATGTCAAGGCTCCGACCGGGCAAAGATCAATGACGTTTCCGGACAGCTCGGTATCGAGGCTCGTTTCGAGATATGTCCCGATTTGCATATCATTGCCTCTTCCTGTGCTACCCAACTCTGGGGCGCCAGCAACCTCATTGGCGAACCGAACACACCGTGTGCAGTGGATGCACCTATTCATAGATGTCTTGACCAATGGCCCAATATTTTTATCCTCCACAGCTCTCTTTCCTGTAATTTCATGGAATCGACCTCTATCGGCACCGTATCTCATAGACTGATCCTGTAAATCGCACTCGCCTCCCTGGTCGCAAATGGGACAATCGAGGGGGTGATTGGACAGCAAAAATTCCATAACACCTTCGCGGGCCTTGTGTGCGAGGGGCGAGTTTGTCTTGACGACCATACCTGGTTGAACTGGCCAGGCGCATGATGCTACTGGTTTTGGCGCTCTTTCAACCTCAACGAGACACATACGACAGTTACCGGCAATCAGGAGTTTTCTAGATTAATGTCTGATTAGCTCTACCGACGGTCAATTAAAGGATGTCTCGGCGTACTCATGGTAGCAGTATCGAGGAACGGTAGAACCGGCCTTCTCACAAGCTTGAATCAAAGCAGATCCGGCTTCAATTGAAACCTTTTTGCCGTCGATTGTGAGCTCGACCTCCGCCGGCCGTCGCACTGTAGAAGCAAATGACCTCTTGCCACAAGGTCCGATATTGCGCCTCGACCGCGCTGCGGCACGAAGGAGGTGCGAACGCATGATATACAACTCGTTCGCTGGATGGGGATGGGGTTGGGGGAGGGAGAGGAGAGGTTGATGCGGCTTCAAGAGGAGGCGGATTGAAGCTGCGTGAAGGTGTTTCTTGGTATTGATTTCATCCTACAAATCGCTTCAACCGCATTGGCTCGGCATAGATTCCTGATCGGGTAGCACATTTGGATTCCTACACCTTTCAAAACTTCCGCGAGCATGTTCTGTTCTCTTTTCTTTTCTTCATACTCATTAAATGGACATGATTTATTGTAGGAAGCAGAGACTTCATTCTTCTATCTCTGCATCCTCTACTTCGTGTTCCAAGACTAATTTTACTTTCGCGGCGTAGCTGGACCTTTCTACGTGGGTATTCTCTCCTTCGGGAGAGATCTCGCCATGATGAATTTGCTCCTTTACCGACGCTGCGACATGTCTTCACACCAGTTTTTATCTCTTGAAATGACCTGTGAGAAGCTTCGGCTGTTGTGTGGTCACCTGGTTGAAAGCTTGAACATGTGATCTTGGTAGTTTCAGAAATGTCGTCTGTTAATCATCATACTATATTCAAATAGATCTACACCGGTAGAACGAGCTGTAAGTTTGTTTTAAGTGAAGTCTTGCGATATTGTTTCATATTTTCTGTCTGCGATCTTCCTCTTAATTGATCCGACGTTGTTTTCGAACTATCTATCCCCGTGAAGCGAAATATTTTTCTTTGGTGGATTGAAATGACTCCCTGATGCAAAATCCGAATCGAAATAGTTCATGGCAGCTCAGCTGACAATGTCACCGTGAAAGCGAAAACGAAAAAGCAAATATGTACGATGTCAGAGACGCCCAATACACCATGACCCAGGGGTATCCCATTTAACCAGCCGGCGGTGTCAACCTTTCCCATCATCATAGACACAGATTGCCAGAAGCATGTTGCATCGCCACATCATGAAGAGCCATGTTGGTACATCAAGACATGAATATTGACGGACGACTTCCAGAGTCGACTTGTTAGCTCAGAAATGATCTTTACCCCTTGCATGTCTGTGGAAGTGCTTCTTCTCCATCCTCAACTTTGGCTTTGCTGCCACCGTACTCGTGGTGGTCGATGAGACTGTTACCGTTACGTCTTCCTCTAGCATGACCATGTGCACTTCTTGGCCGTCTGAAGTGTAGATAGAAGTGTACAGAACCTGATCGGTGTTGGACGGTGCAACACTCACTGGTGCAGCTGTAGTGGCTGGTGGGGCAACGGGTGTTGTTGATGAAACCGGCGTTGTGGATGAAACAAGGGTGGTGGTGGGCATTTCAGCGAAGAAGGCACCAAAGCGGCTCGAGCCAGTAGTGCGTGCTGCAGAGTAGCCCACAGCTGACGGAGTCGACACAGGAGAAGTAGCGATCGAGCTGGGATTTCCGGCCGATGCACCGGCCTCATTGTCAACTGCCGGAGCAGGCCCATAGACAACCTTGTCGGGCCCTGGGAGCCCGGAGCGAGGTCCACTGGTGTTTTCATTGGCGATTGCTGATGGCAAATCAAGTTTGCATTGTTGCGCCTCACTATCCTCTTGCAATGTGAAGACTGGGCAGTCCGACAATTCTCCAGAAGCGTTGGTACAAGTATCAACGGCTTCCTGAAGTACACTTGGCTGCCAACCTGCCATAAAGTCGCCATGATAGCCGTTACCAGTTGGATCCCCATTTGAGAGAACAAATTGGCCGGACTGGCCTTGGAAAGCGTTTGTGTTCCAAATGGTCTCGTAGAAAAGGGATGGCAACCTGGACTCGAAGCCTGAAGGGCAAGTCCCTGTCATGACAAGGTCGGGGAAGGCTACGTGGTCCTTGTGATTTGGCGAATCAACGTCCTTGCCATTCCAGCAAGACGGGAACATGAGTTCAAGGCGCATGCCATCAACACAATTCGCGTCCATGTATGACTTATCGGGCATAGTGTGGCGGTACAGAGATGCTTCGGGATCCTTGTTATAATTTAGGCAGTTCCAGCCAATCGCCTTCTGGGCCAGGGCGTCTTGGGTCGCGGCCTCTCCAGTCCATTCAGATTTCGGAGGGTCAGGGACTGGAAGACTAAAGTTGCGTCGGTTGGTGTCACCTGAGATCATTGAAAAGCCGGACGGGAAGGCTTGAATATCGTCACCATAAAGAAGGTAATAACTAGTCTAGATTAGCAATCTGGACCAGACATCAAGGCGCGGAGACTTACGCTAACATGCCTCCAACATTTTCAACTTCTGTGACAGTGCCATCATCGGCCATGAAGTACAAGGAAGGAGTCCAGTAGACAGACTTGTCTTCAGTAGCTTTGCAGCTAGTACAAGAAGATGATTCTATGCTTGCTGGTGTCGAATCAAAGCTGAAATCTGATCATCGTGAGCCTTGGTCAATAGCAGCAGTAGTGCTAGGGAACATACTTTGGGCGCCAAAGATGGTGTGAACATGATTTGCGACCTCACCATAATTGGCAAGGGGGTCGATACGACCAGTGCCCAAGACCCCACGACATTCCATACGCCAGAAAGCTGACGCCGACGGGAGCATGCCCAGTAGGAATGGGGTTGCGAGTAGCAAGTTCTTCGCCATTGTGGACATTTTGAAGATACAGCTGTGGTTTCAGGGTGAAGGGTCAGAAGTAGAAGAGTGCGAGTTCACTCTTGAAATATGTTGGCTCTCTGCACCAGGCAGAGACTCAGAACGGTGCTAGTCGCTACGGAGAGCAATTGTTTGCGCTGATATCAAATTGGCAATGCCTCTCGTGTGTGCTGTTCCGTATTGGCACCAGTAGGTTCGAATTGCATAAACAGTGCCTGAAACTTTGACGATGACTTGGTGTTTTTTGCGACTGGACAGCCTTTGTTGGAAGAGATTGACTCAGGCCACTTAGAGTCAATGTACGTTTGAGCTTTAGAAAGCAGTGTTTTGAGCAACTCGAAACACCTTTTCTTTTCAGCTAATAGAAGCAGCAATGTTCTTCCTGATGGTTGATGAAATGCGCGAACTCAGACTACAAGTCCCCCAGGCGCTTCAGTGTGATTTGGATGATTGCAAAAACGAATGATGATGACTTCAGGCCAGCAGAATGAAGGACGGTCGACGATCGTTTTCGACGTGAACAGAATGAATGTATGGACTTGATCAGATGGCTGGTGAAGTGAATCCACCAGAGGAAAAGAGAGAAAGGCGATCAAGCAAGTTGCAAAAGGATAGTAAGGGCCTGATGAGGTCAAAAAGAAGTGGTGAACATACCGCCCAGCGCGACGTGAAGTGAATATGTGCACACTTTGGAGCGAGGGGACGTGAAGAATGTTACTACGTAGTACCACCTAGGGGGTCACGGTGGTCCCTTAGGGGTTTGGAGGTGGCAGGGGGGGCACGGTAGAGATTCAGGGGATTCCGGATATTGAGATGGGAATGCCACGATATGATTTGCTGGACAACCGACTCGGAATCCACATTTAGCCACTCCAAGCTTTTCAGAACCCGCGACATTGGGCTTGTGTGCCTGGTCTACGCTGGTGAGACAGTTGTGGGGGGGCCCACGAAGGAACAAGATTACAATTCGTACAGTAATAGTTGTAGGTACCCTTGTATCTCTGTACCTACTACGTAGTAAGGTACCTCAGTACTCTGAAGATCTACTGTAGATTGCCTGAGGCAGCGTCATTCTCATCATCAAGCTGATTGAGGCCTCCACGAGAATATGATCAGTTCTTTCAGCTCATAAGGTACAGTATCTCATGTTGTACAGTTTGAATATCCAATACCTTATTCTGCTTAGGGACCTCGATCTGGCATTTACTTCGACGCAGGAAACCATATACCTCTGCATACGATTCGCCGTTATTCACGATCTAGGTGTCCAAGCTGGGCCGTTTCAGCTGCAGAATCTTCACCAACCTAAATGATGATCTCCTGTCGATTTCTCTGCATTCAAATGCACTATGGAGAACTCAGGTGTAAACAGCAAAACACAGAGGCAATCTGGTGATAGCAACGGGACGATCCCTTCCTTCGGTCCTTGCTTTAGTCGGAATGGTGGGGTCGCCAGTTGGCACTCCTGAGCGCTTCACCGTACATACTACGTACATAGTAGTACTAAATACATACCTACATGCCCACCAATGAGCATGAACAGGAGGATCATTGAAAACAAGTAATTGTTGGTCTGTGATGGTCGGGATATGCTGGTTTTGCATTATGGTCTGGGCGCGGCGCTTTTGGATGAGCTGCTGTAGAGCGTCTTCGTGTGCTGGTTTGTCGGCTCTTTTCGTAACGTACTAACGTAGTATGGTACTTGAATTTCCTGCAACCGCGGGGATCTGAATCTGAAACATAGTGAAGGGGTCGCCTTACAGGACAGCAGACCAATCAAAATCAAAAATCAATGAACGAATACCCTGATTCGTTCAACTGACGCGGTCAACCTGGTCATGATTGTTTCTCCATTCTCCATTCTCATCTCGTGCCATGAGGCCATGAGGGGGGCCTTGATGCACCGTCAGCCCTTCACCATCACCATCAAGCCATCACACCATAAATCTGCATGTCTCGATGCTACGAGATTCCCGAAACACTGTGCGTTAATTGATCCTAACGTTACCGAGAAGTAAACGGTTGCCCGAAACGCCCATCTGATGAAACTAAACAATCAAGCGAGGATTGATCAGCCACTGGCAACGGTTTATTGTATCCTACGGTATCTTGATGCTATTTACAGTGAATAATCTGACACACTACCATGGTAATCTACTGTGTCCAACTCAAGCTTTTCGGAACGAGAAAGCGTTTCGCTACTCCAGTTGATCATCCTGCTCGTCTGTTTAATCTATGAAGTGGAAAAAGAAAATCATTCGACCGTTTTCAGGTTCAGGACTGACGCGGCACGCTTTCATCGTTTTCTCTCTCGTCGCCAGCCTCACACGTTCTTCTCACGCTCCGCATTCCTGACAGCGGCCAAAATTCTTGGAGAGGAGTGCCACAGCACGGTGCAGTAGAACACGCCACCAGCCGCCTGGGAAACACCACACACCATCACATAGTGTAATGTACCTATTCTCGGTACTATACTACTATTAGGAGAGAGAGAGAGTCCCCGTATTACTACGTATTGTCGTCAAAGCCTCAGATGGATCCACGACCACAACCGCGATCATGATTGTTTGCGTGTTACTATGTATATATATCAAGAACGCCCTCGGATCACGGCATGCTTGTTTGCGCGCTGAAGGCATGATCTGGTCTTAGTCATCTCATCCAACATCTTGCGACTGAGTTGTCCGTCCAGGTACTTCTTCTCGTTTGAGGTGGGACACCAAGCAAGCCCTTTCCCTTCCCCTCTCAATCATCTTCCCCAATCCAAATCAATTCAATTCAATTGAACCCAATCCAACGCAAGCGAGCCACTTACAGGTTCCTCACGTCCCTCGTGCGATAACAACGCTTATCGCCCTTCACCAATGCCATCCTATGTCATGTTATCGTCCCCTGTAATATCTACCTGCATATGCTGCTCGATGACGATATTTCAGTCAAGAAGCTTCCAAAGAAAAATCACATGTCAGTTTCTTGTTATAATATCCAAGCGAAGGTAGGGACGAGTACGGTAAAGCATCAGAATGAATCGGTTCAACGTGTGTATCCCATCAAACTTTGCCGCCTTGGCCCACCAGTTCTTCTTCGGCTCTGGTCTGCCAATTCTCTCTCGCAACGGCCCTCGGTAGGCGCCTTGCATCAATGCTCTGTATGTACTACTGCGTTTTAAATTTTCAGTGATATTCATTACCGGTCCATTGTCTTTGCTGCTTCCTAAGGCTCCGATTTTCTCAACTCGATGCTTGATTCCCTTCCATCGTCGCATATCGTCTCGAAGAAGGGTGGAGAGGCTTCTGCCTCACTTACCATTCGGCCTCTTGAACCAACGTGCGGTGTCTTAGGGACTGTCTAGCAAGATTATTCCTCTTTCAGAAAATACTCAGGCCAGCAGTCGTCTGCTTGCTATCGACGAAGATGACCTTGCTCAGCATGGAGCGACCGGTAGACGCCATCCCAGAATCGCGCGTCCTGGTTGTCATGACCGGAGGAACTATTGCAATGATCAAATCACCGGAAGGCCTTGTACCCGCTCGTGGTTTCCTAGAGAATTGTCTTGCCCCTCGCATCGAGTTGAACGATGGCATTGAACATGATCCGATCGATGTCAAAGAGACTGATGCAGACCCTCCTCGCAAGTACCGTAGTTTGAGAACACCCGTCACGACTTATGGGAAGCAAGTCCGGTATGCTATAAATTTTGCGACACCTTATTGGTCATTGCTGCCTTTACGCTGACACATCTAGCTATGCCGTATATGAGTTTCCCGAGTTACTCGACAGCAGTTCTATCGATGCTAAGGGGTGGGCAGAAATCGCTTGTACCATCTACAGAAATTATACCCTCTTTGATGCCTTCGTTGTTCTTCATGGTACGGATAGTCTAGCTTACACTTGTTCGGCTCTCAGTTTCATGCTTCAGAACCTGGGTAAACCTGTGGTGTTCACTGGTTCTCAAGTCCCGATGTCTGAACGAAAAAATGATGCGCTTGAGAATCTGATTGATTCCCTGGATATTGCAGGGCATTTCAATTTGGCAGAAGTTGTCTTGTGTTTCAATTCCAAAGTGCTTCGCGGCAACCGTGCGACAAAGATATCCGCCAATGCTTTCGAGGCATTTGCATCTCCGAATATGCCTCCGCTGGCTACTATAACCGCAATGGATACAGTGGTTCAGTGGGATCGGGTCGTTCGTCCGAAGACTCTCGAAGCCTTCAGCATTCAGACTAATTTGGAGACTCACCATGTCGCTTGCCTTCGTATTTTCCCCGGTATCAAGCCTGAAATGGTTGATGCTGTCCTTCGCACCGAAGGCTTACGCGGTCTTGTACTCGAGACCTTTGGTGCAGGCAATGCGCCGAGTGGTGTCGACAACGCCATGACGCATGTATTCACATCGGCCATAAATCGAGGCATTGTCATTGTCAACATATCTCAATGCCTCACCGGGTCTGTCGAGCCAATTTACGGTCCAGGTGTTATCCTCGGTCGATTGGGCGTTGTGCCAGGTGGAGACATGACAACAGAAGCTGCACTCACGAAACTGGCCTATCTCCTTGCCTTTCCTGGTGCAACGCCGGACTCCGTACGACGAGACATGTCAATATCCTTGCGGGGAGAAATCACCGAGGGATCCAGAACCACGTTTACACGACCACCGTCTCCAACTGCTACTGAACGAGGCCAGTTTACCCAGTCTCGGGGTCCGTCAGGGTTAGCCTCTGGCATATCATCCCCTCTTTCGCCTCATCTCACCAACCTGGCTGCTTTAGCCTATGCTATCGCTGCCGGTTCTCTTTCACGTGTCATGTCCATCCTTCAAATCTCCCAATCTCACGACTCCGATGGCTCTTTCATCCTTAACAAGCAAGACTATCTTGGTAACACGCCACTGCACCTCGCTGCTGCCGGACCTAACCTTGAAATACTCCGACACTTTCTCTTGGAAGGCGCAAGTGTCCACATCCGAAACTTCACCGGAACAAGCAGCGGTACCACTACACCAACGAGCAATGCACCAACTGGTGGTGGAAGAACACCGCTGTTCGTCGCAGCCAATGCTGGTCTCAGAGATCACGTCGAGCTGCTCAGGAGAAGCGGTGCACATCTCCATGCGGATGAGATGGAAACTGCGAAGTTGCACGCTAAACAGAACCCGGAGATCTGGAAATTGGCTGGAGTCGAGAGTGTGGGTTGATGTGGGTGATCTGACTGCAGGTGTTGAACCTCGTTGGCAGGCACATTGTCCACTCCGGTATAATGCAACGGCCTATTGCATTGCGCCATACATTTTTCCGACGCATCAATTGTACTTTTAATATCGAAAGACGTCCATGACGAAACCATCCACGGCCATCTCTTTATATCTACATGAAGCACTACGAATAGCGAGTTCTGCCTTGGATGGCGCCCAGTTGCACCGAGATCTCGGAATCGAATCACTGGTGACCGTCATCGCTGAACAGAGCCCTCCAGAGCAAGAGCGATCCCCGTATAAACCCATCACTCCCGGGTCTAGATTTTGGCTCCAATGTCACGGCCCACCGCACAGATCTTACACCCACACCACCAAGCTCAGAAGTTTATGTAGGCCTACTATCAAACAACCATCATCACCATCTCGCGCCCTCGCGATAGACTCGTTTTCTTTTCTATCTCTCTCCGCTCCATGTCTCCGACGAACCAACCTAGCAAACGAGCGGCCCCACGTTCCAAAGATCTGATCTTGAGCTTCGGTCATCCACTCGCGTCTTGATTCAACCGATACGCTACCCATAACAAAACCACAAGCCCCTTTTGACCACCACCTCCAGTCACATACACTCGGGAACCAATCCTCAAGCCCCGGGAGGAGCTCCAGCGCGCAACAGTGGCTGCCACATCGAATAGCCAAACATGACTGACAAGTTTGACCTAAATTTCCATCTTGATACCTTCAATAGAAACCCGCCTTAGACTAGAATAGACTAGACATTTTTTTCCTCTAATCCTTTAGAAACATAAAATGAATAAGAATCTACCAACATACAACGTCCCATTTTTTCCCACTTTCATTCCCCTTGATTCCCGTTCCCAAACCAACGTTTGTGAGAGAGAGGCCAATAGATATCATTTCCACCGAAGAATCTACGTAGTTCACTGCCTATGGATGGATGAATGTACATTCTAACCAACCATTCCCTCAAATGGAGGTAAAAAGTAAGTATACGCAATATCCGAAGGCGCACCAAAGGAAGGAGAGATTCTTCTGCTAAGACCATTGGAAGGTAAGGTCCAGCGGTACATGTCAACTGGTTCTTCTTCTTCTTCATCCCCACTTTCCATAGGGTCTGTCTGTCTGTCTGTTCCCTTGGCACCCTTTTTTTTTTAAATTTTTTTTTTGTGACCGTGGGAACGGTAAAACCCGGTGTAGCTGATCTCGCGGAGTGCTCAGAAGTGTGTGGTGATAAGACATCACTCCAGCCGTTTGGGTAGTAGTAGGAAGAGGAGGTTATATAAGTCTCCATACCTAGATAGGTAATCCAAGAACATCTTCTACCAGGGTGTAGATTCAAATAAGTATCTACATAAGCACATATGAAGCATACTAGCATCATGGCTCTCGAGGACAAGTCAGGACGAGAACCGTTGTCAATGGTTTGTATATATATATCACCTGCGCGTGTTGTTGAACATCATGCAGTCCAAGGGGAATCACAATTAATGTAAAAAAAAATCAAGAGGGAAAAAGAAGAAAAGAAAAGAAAAGAAAAGAGAAATTAGAGGCACGAATTTCTCAAAGCAAAAGCATTTACCTAGGTTGACAGAAGGGAATAATCCGTCTGTTTGGACGTCGTAGACTCTGCTCTATATTTGTGGCTTTCAGCTGGTAGCTGAAGAGCATGATGTCGTTGAGGCTGGCAGGCAGCCATAGAGAATGGTCTGTTCCTTCCTCAACTGTCATAATGTCAGACACACAGGGTGGTCGGTCAGTCAGTATGCTGCTTCCTTATGAAACACTTGCCGTAGGACGATTTTGCCATCGCTCCTGTTGGCTATGAACGAAATCGAGTAAGTATTTGGGTGGTCTCAGAGAGCTGCTTTTTTGTCTCTTCGTCTCTTCCTTTCCTTTCCATCAGCCAGTTCCATTGCAAATGGCATGCTCTGTTCACTTCCTCCTTCAAGCACGATGCCATCCGAACCCTTCATTCTCAATGATCAGGTCTCGTCCGAAACCACCCTTCGTCTTCTAGTCGTCCTCGCCCCGCTGCCTTCGTCGATCAATCCTGTATCTCCGTTCATCCTGATACCTTTGATCTGGAGCCTTTAGAGTCCTCTGATACCATAAGCCATTACCGTTCTCCGACGCATGAGACTGCGCGTTTACAGTTGATGGCATATTTCATGGTGTTTGTTCATCATAGGATCTCGAGGTGGGACTCCCCTGTTTCACCACAGGCCGAAGAAGATCTGTGTCATCCTTTGGAGATGTTTGACCAAGCACCGATGAAAAAAGATCGCAGTATTATCTGAGGTTCATAGGAAGTCGGGTTCTTTCTCTTTGGAGTCAGTTCATACTTCCGCAATCCACTCAGTTATAATAACGAACTGACAAAATGAATCCCCCCCACATCTTAGGTCCCCACCGCAAAGCCGCTACCCCCCGCGACTTCACCCCCGCGCGCTCCGCAACTCCACGTTTTATCGTCTCTTCCTTTCACAGCAAACCACGCCGTCTTGTGCCTGCCTGCCTACTTACGCTCAGGACTTAGAGGATGAGAAGAAAGCAAAGGCGTTTGTTTGGAAAGTGAAAGTGAAAGCTTCTGGGAGGACTTGACAGTAAGTAGGATCTCCTCTTTTGTTTCTCGTCTAGGTTAAGTCAGGTCGTTTTGGGGGGGTTTTGGGCAAACATGTGGCGCCTAGAGCGCTTCTTACTTGCTTAGGTAGTTCCTTTTGAGAATATTTCTGGCAATCCCAATATAATTGCTAGCTACCTAGCTTTGTGCATGACTTTTCTATGAGTAAGGTAGGTACTTATGATGACAGAGCAAAGTGGTACTTTCCTGCCAAAGGAAGGCCGGCCCCTTTATTTTCTCTGAATGAAATTCCATTCCCACTCTGGCTATAATGTGGTGGAAACCCGGAAGACCTTTTCAACGGCTGAGTTCGTTTACAAATCTGCGATATTCGGGTGGGGGGGCGGGCGCAAAAAATGTATTTTCATTTCTTCCTGTAGGAGGCTTCTTTCTCGAGACATAGGGGTAGGAATGAAAAACAAGGATCTTCCTAAGTAAAAGGATGGATGAGGGGGGTTTTGTTTGGGATGGGAATTGTCAAAAAGAGAGATTTGGAGCTGGAAATAGATGAAGGTGAAGAGGGATCAAATCATAAGTAAATATTGTGGAAAGGGATCGTTTGTGAAGAAATGGCTGTCTGGTTTTCGATTTGGCTCCTATATGGATAGGTGAGGTAGGTAGGCAGGCTAGGTAGGTTAGGTAGATACTGAGTAAAGCTACCTAGTAAAGCTACCTATGGAGTTATGGAGGAAGATGAGAAACATCCCAGGCTGGAGATGTCTTGCTTCTTATGTCGCGATAGCTGTGCCTATTCTGTAGAGCTTCATGATAGGATGATGGCTGTGACAGGACATACATGCTCCCCACCTCATGAAGCAAGAGGGGTTAGGAAGGATGGATAGGGTCATATTTGAGATTGCCAAAGCGAAAAAATAAAAAGCAAAGCAAAGGCGACACCCGCATTCGAACAATGAACCTCATAGATCCCTCACCACAGCTGAATACCATAAAGGAAACAGCAGTTCTGGGAAGCAAAAACCTTACCAAAGTCGCCCTGTCGAGGAGGGGGACTAGGAAGGGAAACCCTGCTGTCTGTTTTTACTGTCTTTCTCTACGGGTGTTCTGCAGGAGTTTATTCCGTGTTCTTTCTGTCTTTCTTTTGGTTTTGTTTGTTTTTGTTTGTTTTTGTCCCTCTTGCTTTGTTTTTTAACTTTTTTTTTGTGTGTGTTTTTTTCTGATTAGGATATGTTTTTGCGTTGTTTAGTCTTTTGAATGACCTCTTTGGGGAGAAGAGGGGAAGAAAGCGCCATACCGTCAGCCCAAAGGCGCGGAGCGGCTGCTCGCTTTCCGAAAGAAGTTGGACTTTCAAATATTATAAACACAACCTTCGACTGACTCCTACTGGCTGGGGAGCAGGCACCGGTGGGGAAGAGATATAAGGTTCTGTTCGTGGTAGTGGTAGTGGTGAAGGAGGTCTTTATATGCCTGTGGATAGTTCGTGTTGTCGTAGGAACCCATTGGGGAACACTTTGTAATAACCCATCGATGTTTGATGACCTTCATCATAGTCAAAGTACTTCCGACGCGAAGCGATCCAACTGTGCATGCCATAAAGAGCAAACCTGGCATTTGCTTCTTTGTTGTCCTTGCAAGACCCCGAGACCTTTCATATGTCGCCACACTAGTTCCCGCGTCTCATGGCCTTGACCGTACCAAAAATGCACATCCCCAAGCTTGATATTCTGCAGCTACTCTGGTAGGCGCTGATGTCGTGTATCAGGCTTTCTGATATAAGATTTGAAGAAAGGGATCCCCTGTGTACTTCATATAGGAAGGCGCAGTACCAATGACGAGCAAGGTTATTCATTTCTTTCCTTTCTTTCCACTCTTTTCTTCTTTCGCAAACCCAGCCTTCACAAGCACTTCTCTCGCGACGCCGTTGATACATCGAAACCGCTCCGGTCCGAGCTTGACACCGCCATACCACCTGGTGACGACTACGACAACGTTCCAGACATCCATTAGTTGCATTAAATGCAATAGTCGCCCTCCTGCAGCTGTCTCGCCATCGTCATCGCAATCTTGAACAACGATACCAGTATCTGGCTCTTGAATCCGCCAAGCAGATATGTTGTGGGTTGCACTGGCGACCTTCTTGTTTGTGCTCAGTAGATGCGAAATATACGAAGATGCCAAGGGCTTGTTGTTACATGCAACACAATGGGCGAGGAACGTGGACTTGTTGACCGTGAGGGGTTCCGAAAGGATCCAACTGGGGGGCGATGCGCCGGGAGGGAGTATTGATGCATAAGGGTCTAAGGCCAGGTTACCCAATGTCGCACCACCGGTGGTGGTTGTAACAGACTTCTCTTCAACAGCTTCTTGAGCGTCGGTGTCATGACCGGTCGTCCCATGGTTGTTATCTTGTTCAAGCTCCTCTAATTGAGCGCTCGCCTCTTCGATCAGATCGAACAGACACACCTGACCAGGTTGCCAGACCCGAATCAGGATATCCTCGAGCACCTGCACAGCGACTCTTCCCTCTCCTTTATGGTGATCTGCAACCGAAGCGGTCCCATCGATGTGCGGCGGAAGCTCCGGGTATGTGTCAGGGAAGGAGACGCGGAAGGAAAAGGCTCTATTCGGCAGGCGCAGCGTGGTCACCGTCTTTGATGCATCCTCAGAGACAACCTCAAGCGTTGAGGGATCGTATATGGCGTTTATGGAAATGATCTCTTCCTCGAGCGTCTCATTTGGCATTGTTATGTCGTCTGTGTGGAGAGGAAGTGTGAGTGTGGAGATGAAGTGAGGACGCAATTGGGTTTCGTGCATTCCGAGGATGGCATAGTTGAATTGTGAAATCGGCTGCGGACTTCATTGTATAACAGTATACTCTATGAGATCTATCCTGGTGACTTTCAAGTACATGGAAGCGAACCTATGTTTCTACAATTCGGTTTATGATGTAGTAAGGACAGGTTTTGGGAGGGCTATGCGTTGAAGCCATGTAAGGTATGTGTTGCAGGCCATTGTGAGGAATAAAATTTATTCGCTGTTCCGCCATACCGGATGTTACCCGAGATGCCTAAAAGATCACAGTTCAGGCTTCAACATGAGAATGACCATTTGTCCAGGTAGAATTGTTTACAGTCATATATTCATATATCATTTGATATGTATAGAATCGTACTTGCGTACCTAGGGTATATACATTATATACATCAAGGAGCTTTTAGTAATCTTCCTTATGTTTTTTCGAGGTGTCCATGACTGCAAGTTCCACAGGTTGTGCTTAGAGTAGCACCTATTCGGTACGCTTGATAGGGATGGCCCTTCTCCTGCTACGAACACTGCGACGTTCCAATGCCCTCTTTTTAAAGTTGGTCGTCGCAGTATCAAGGAAGTCTGCAGGCAGGCCAAAGTCTGGTGTACCGCCTAGAGTGCCTAGGATGTCGCCGATGTAGTTCATTGGCGTGACTCCGGCCTCAAAGACCTCGCCCCAACCGTTAAGGATACCACTGACGACACGAAGACCGGCGTGGTAGATGTTTTGGATCGCAGGCTCGAAACCACCTTGCTCAGCATAGAACAGATTGTCGACGTCGGATTCACCAGGGAAAGGACGGTCAAAGTCGGAGAAGGTACGCATGACGATGATACGGCTGAAATCAGTGAGGTTTGCAGCTGAGGAGCGGAGAAGAGCTTCGAGCGAGGCATTATCTTCCTGAGCTGTGGCACAATAGACGCCACTTCCGTTGGTGTAGAGCGTGGTAGTGTTCTCGAATGCTTCCGAGAGCAGGGTGCCAGAATAGTAGACATCTGACGTTACGCCATCGCAGGCAATAACGCTCGGGCCTGCAGTTGCCGCAGTATACATATCATCTGTAGCGTAATTGGCACGATAAGCAATAGCATCGGCTGAGTCAGTCAGGTTTGCACTGCTAGCGAAACCAACAGCATAGTCACGTAGTGCCTCGTTGACCTCGAAAACCTCAGTGCCGTAGATGTTCTGCGGATATTCGGTGGGAGAGTCGGCGCCGAGAGGTATGTAGCCAGTTGTGAAATTGTCCGGGATCTCTCTGGCGTCAAACTCATATTGCAGGGCAACCTGAATGGCATACTTGGCGAAAGACACACCACCCAAGGTACCAACCTTGGGATTGACACCTGCAATACCGGCAATCATAAAGTACGTCTTGCTCAGATCGAACATAGGTGAGAAAGCCAGGGCCGTGATGGTTGTTGCAGCGTTGATCTCGCTCTCACCGGTGGTAAGCAGACAGATTTCACCATCAGCTGTGCAGTGGATATCAGGGTAGAGCGGCGAGAATCCAGGCACGGTAATGTTCTGTAGCGAGTCAGTGCAAGGATACCGCAATAGAACCAGGCGGATTTACCTGTGCGATGATGTCGAACTCTGGAATGCCATACCAGACCTCGGTCTCCGGTCCGAACTATAGAGTGGTCAGCATAAGCCATTTGTTTGATTCGGCAACGGGACTGACCATGCTAATGATGACAACCTTCGGTGCCATTGCATCGGTTCGCTTGTAGACCGGACCTCTCTGAACGAGAGGGTTAGCGAGAGCTGGAGCGATGGTTGCCAGGACAGCAACGAAGCTGCCAATGCTTTTCAACAACTGCATCTTGACGTTTGAGAGCGTACAGCAACAGCGAGAGCAAACCTGAGGAGAAGGACAGGGGCGTGAGAAAGAAGCAACGAAGGGAAAAGACAGGAACAACTACAGCTACTTGTACTTGAGAGCTTCATCATGATCTCCGTAGCTCTGAGATCTGCATTGGCGCGCAAAAAAAAGCTCGTACCTGCACGGCAGCTGGAGGACAATGATAGCGATCAGACCAATAGTAGCGGTCAGTGGCTGCTGGGGTTACCAGAAACGGGTATCGGGGATCTATAGTTGAGTGGAAACATCCAGGAACTTGCAGGTCGGGGTTCCCAACTGCGATGTTTCCTTATCTTTCTTCATCCCGAGGGACCAATGGGACCAATGGAGAGAGCAACAGTTGTGGAACAGCTGTTCATGACGAAGCTCTAGAAGCTCATCCAACATGGACAAAGAAAACATAATCGAAGACCAAGCTGCAAGTATCGCTGATAAAGCTAAGAAGGATGGGGATTCATATCGAGGATGCCACCTTGGATCATGATTTTGGCCGGGGCTTGACCCAGATTAGCTACTGAATCGATGTTCGGCCCTGGCCAAGCTCTTGGAACACTTTAGCCACGATAAAAAAATCAGTCATTTTATGAAGTCATTGTCTGACCGAAGGCACGGATCTTGAAGGTTTGTTGTCCGTATGATACTGTAGAGATAACAGTTCATTTGAAGCTTTATAAGGATCCATCGACATAATCTACTAAGGTACCTACTCGCCGTACATAGTCCTAGTTACTACGTAGTACAGCATATAATTGTAGTTCTACCTTAGTATCCAGCCCAGCACGTGTTTACCTGCCTGAATTGGAAGGACTGGAAAGCACCGGAGCCAACGGAGTCCACCGAAATCCTCATCGTTATCATTCTTGTCATTCTTCGGTTTTTGTCAGCCTCACCGGTTCGCCTGGACTAACAATACCATAGTACTCACGTGGTGGGTTATATTACTATCAACGCATTGGAATGCTGTCAATGAGAAGTTGCAACTTGAAGCGACAGCGTGAATGAATATTGACAATACTCTGTATATCGAAGTCATACCTGGTACAGATATTGACAGAACTTTACCATTGTATATGCCAGCCAACACTGCCAGACTGATCACATCTACTACCTTACAGCAGGCTCAGCAGATTCGGAGGTGGCCGTGACTCAGCATACCTCTGACGTGAGCGATACAACCTGTAGAAAGCACATCTTCAGCACCAGCTGTGGCCGGTATAGCTACTATGTATTTCCACAAACATTTTATTCCATAGCAACCATTGCGGACGAGTGCCAATATGTATTTCTCAAATAGTGCTGTTTACCAATAGCTGTTGTTGTTCTTGTCAAACCTCCTGATCATACAATCTATATATCATTCTGCACCTATTGTCTATCGCTGGCAAGGGCGCAGACATTCAGAGGTTGCTGAATCGAAAGATTTCAGACACGAGATGCGGACCAACAGTCGTCCTTGGCAGTGACGGTGGCTATATATCCTGATACGCGGCGCTTGGGACCTACCAGTTTATTGGACATACTCGGTTGGCTCAATGTGTGAAGAATGAGAGAGGGTCATACCTAAGGACATACATCCGCACAGACTCGTCACTGCTGCGCTTGAGAACGCGTCGTCCAGTAGTAAATCTGATGGTAGCGAGGATCACACTGTGCATGTCCCCCATGAGAGTTCGGTCTTGCGCTTGCTCTCCCTTTTGATACTACCGAATATCTAACGAACGCTGTTGTCGCAGGCATGTAGCACCGTAAGCTTAGTTTAGATGAGTATGTCGATGCGCCGTGTCCTTATGAGGTGCTTCAATCTATTTCAAGATAGAGCCATCAGCAGCCACTACTGAAGCGCCACAGGCGTAGTAGAGACTGGGCTGCGACGAACAAAAAAGGGCGGGCGGCTCTCGAAAGCAGGTGTTTCTTGGTAGTCACACCGGGTGTGGGCTTCAACAGCAGTAGTGAATGTGTCGCAGGTGAGTGTGCGCCATCTTGTCTCTCACATATCCCTTTCGCTCAGAGAAATCTATTGCCTATCCAGATGCTCTTGCCGCGCGTGGCTGAAGCACAGTCATGATGTTGACGCGGTTGGGTAGATATTCTCATATAACCATAGAACGAAGCAACGGACGTAGTGTGCGAAGAGTTGGGTGTCGTTGGTGATTGGGCTCAGGTCACACCGACTGGAACTGCGATGGTTTCAGATTTCTACACCGGTCAACTGGCTCGCTGGAGAATAGCCAGTGGTAGTACAAGGGTTACCGGTCAAGTGGGAGTTGTGGGGAAAGATCACTACCTAGAATCACCCCTGACCGCCTAATGTACCATGTAGCCTGCCTGTGTTAGACTGTGTTACCTGAGAATTAGGTGGAAATCCTCCAGGAGTCTTCAGTTGCTTTAGGTAAGGCCTACCCCAAGGAGACCGCAATGTCAACCCCTAAGCATGCCAGGGTGCCCTGTAAGAGGCCGCCATATGGACAATCGGCCTCTAAAATCTCATCCCTGTCCCGAAAACTGCCCGAGTAGGCAAGATGATTGGATCAACGTTGGTAATGACCGATAGAAAGACCTATCCAGTCAACTTCCAGATCTCACCTCTCTTACCAACACCATCCTCTAAAGGGAAGGCTTTATGCGCGGTAGATCTTGAACAGGGATTTTCTCCCAATGTTTCGCGTAATAGTAACAACAAGCTGTATGAGCGCCCCTGAGGAAGAGACACACTTTTCTATCCAGTCCTTCACCTTCTAGTTCGTGAAATTCAGGCACAACTCCGCTCTGGCCGTTCCGCCATCACACGTTTTTAAGCCACTCGGCTTGCTTCATTCAGGAGCAATCCACCATCCGTGCTTCATTTGCTTGACCTTGTCGATACGATGTTGCCTCTCACTGGTCCGGCCTGGATGTCTAGCTGGAGAGAACGTTGCAATAACGCGTCTAGTCTTGTATGCAGGAACAAGCTGCGAAGAGTGTGATCCAATAGCATCCATGTTTCACTTCTCCCTTGTTGACGATCCTCATCCGTTGACCCTCAATTGAAACTTCGTTTCTCTGAAGCTTAGAGATATAAGGCCTCTTCGTTTCCCCAGCCTCTCTTTGATTGACCTTTTCATTCAATAAGTCACGACTTGAAGTTTGAACATCTCCTTGACATCCACGGGCTAGACCCTTCTTGTTTTCTCATCATTCCTTTGTGCTGTTGCTCTACCGTCTCGCCTGTGGCAGACAACGACATCTCCTTGAACGACAAGGACTTCGATTGTGCTTGCTGAACTTCCATTCACTGTCATTGAAACATTTGACAAAGACTTCGATCCAACCAAAGGTATTGTATGCCACATTTTGTCTCTGATGCTATCACATCTTTCCTTGAATTGTACTGCGACCAACAATGGCCCTTGTTCTCATTCATATACCCTTTGATGCCTTTTTGCTCTCTTGCTGCAGAAAAGCGACATAAATAGCTGCAAAGGGACCCCAACATCTTTAGTGCGTTCTTCATACTGCACTTGCTTTCAAACTATCTTACAAAACTTACTCAACTGAACACCGCTCGTCGCTAATACCGTCTCTAGCACAATTAACAACAGCTTCTACAGCAATCATCTACCCAAGAGCTCGCACACAGATAATCTGTTACTTCGTCTGGTACGGAGTAGTCAAGAACGAAAAAGTTCAAATTTCAAACAAGAACTCTGTCAATACTTCGACTGCAACTTCTGTACAAAATGGTTGCTTCATCAAACATGGTTGGCCTTTTGGCTACACTCTCTTCC
>QWDQ01000059.1:6849-158622 GCA_003868215.1 Pseudophaeomoniella oleicola
CGGGTGGGGGTAGCGGGGAGGGGTGTGCGCGTCGGGGGGGGGGGACGGGGGGGGGGGGGGGGGGGGGGGGGGGGGGGGGGGGGGGGGGGGGGAACGTCGGCGAATATTTCTGGGGTGTTGTTAGGGTGGGAAGAAGCTGGACTGGATGGCAATCTTCTTGTGTTGTGGAAGAAGCAAATTGGGGTAGGAATTACGACAAAAGAGACGAATCACATGATACTTGCGAGGAAGAGTTTTTTTGAAGAGCGGAGAGAAAATATCTATTACAAGACGCTTTCGACCGTGGCTGTAGCCATGCGGATAGTATCAGTACATATGGTATTCATGCCATGGGCGCCATACGCCCGATCCCTTGTGTTCTGTCCCCACCAGTTGTCCAACCGTCCACATACCAGCTCGTGGTGCTGTCCCATTACTTTTTTGGCATGGCGCACGTAGTCGTAGGAGTTAAAGAAGTATGTAAAGTAGGAACACACGCGAGAAGAAAACAATGTGGTAAGGAGATGCTGGTATGCGTGCTCGACGAAGGGACGGAGAGAAAAGTACAGGGATATCGTTTAAATTTGTACATTAAAGCAATTTTTCATGGCCAAGGAAGATGCTCAAGGCTTCTTCTCGCCCTCACCAGCCTCACCGCTCGGGGGTGCTTGTTGGCTCTCTTCACGGGCCTTGTGCATCTTGTCGAACAATGTAAGAGCACTGGTCTGGAGCTCGTCAATCTTGACCTTCAGGTCTTCGGCAGTGGAGGTGTCTTCACCAGACTGGCTCTTGGCGACGATTTCACGGAGAGAAGCAATCTTCTCCTTGATCGCATCAGCCTCAGTCTTGTCAAGTTTATCTTCGAATTCCTTGAGCGCCTTCTCAGTGTCGTTCAAAACACTGTCGGCACGGTTGGCAGCCTCGATAGCAGCCTTACGCTCCTTGTCTTGAGCACCGTATCTCTCAGCATCCTGGACCATGTTCTCAATTTCGGAATCGGAAAGACCGGAACCGGAGGCAATGGTGATGGACTGGTCCTTGTTGGTCGACTTGTCCTTGGCATGCACGTGAACAATGGAATCAGCGTCGATGTCAAATGTAACCTCAACTTGTGGGACGCCACGGTGCGCCGGTGGGATACCGACAAGTTGGAAGTTTCCAAGCAGCTTGTTGTCGCGGACAAGCTCACGTTCACCCTGGTAGACCTTGATCTCAACAGCTGTCTGGAAGTCGGCAGCAGTAGAGAAGATCTGAGACTTCTTCGTTGGGATCGTGGTGTTTCTGTTGATAAGACGAGTGAAGACACCGCCCAAGGTCTCAATACCAAGGGAAAGTGGAGTAACATCCAGAAGGAGCACATCCATGACTTCACCAGCCAAAACTGCACCTTGGATGGCAGCACCAATGGCGACAGCCTCATCAGGGTTGACAGCCTTCGCAGGATCACGGCCGAAGATGCTCTTGACAGATTCTGTCACCTTTGGCATACGAGTCATACCACCAACAAGGATGACCTCAGTAATTTCGTTGGCCTTGAGGTTGGCATCCTTCAAAGCCTTGCGCACGGGATCGATTGTGCGGTCGATCAACGGTGCGACCAAGTTCTCAAGCTGTGCTCTCGTCATCTTGTGGTTGATGTGTTTTGGTCCAGAGGCGTCGGCAGTGATGAAAGGAAGGTTGATGTCAGTAGAAAGAGAGGATGAAAGTTCGATCTTGGCTTTCTCAGCAGCCTCACGGATACGTTGAATAGCCATGCGGTCGTTCGACAGATCAATACCAGACTCCTTCTTGAATTGCTGAACAAGATGGCGCACTAGGGTGATGTCAAAATCTTCACCACCCAAGTGTGTGTCACCGTTGGTGGATTTGACTTCGAAGACACCCTTCTGGATTTCAAGAATGGAGATATCGAAAGTACCACCACCGAGATCGTAAACGGCGATAATGCGGTCATCTTCTTTCTCAAGACCGTAAGCAAGCGCAGCGGCGGTAGGCTCGTTGACGACACGAAGGACGTTAAGGCCGGCGATTTGACCGGCGTCCTTGGTGGCTTGACGTTGCATGTCGTTGAAGTAAGCCGGGACAGTAACGACACCGTTCTTGATTGGCTTGCTTAGGTAGCTCTCGGCGGTCTCCTTCATCTTTTGCAAAACAAAACCACCGATCTGAGATGGAGAGTATTTCTGACCACGAGCTTCAACCCATGCATCACCGTTGGTGTGCTGAACAATCTTATATGGGACTTCCTTAAGGTCGCGCTGGCATTCGGGATCACTGTATTTGCGACCGATCAAACGCTTTGTGGCAAAAAGGGTATTCTCTGGGTTTACGACGGCTTGACGTTTGGCGGCGATACCGACTAGCCTCTCGCCGTCTTGCGTAAATGCGACAACGGATGGGGTGGTTCTGGCACCTTTCGCGATATTAGCATCCAAGACAGCAACAACTTGTGACCAGTAGTATCATACCCTCAGCGTTTTCTATTATTCTTGGAGTCTTTCCTTCCATTATTGCAACAGCAGAGTTGGTGGTACCTTGCAGCCTGTCAGCACGCATTCACTTTGAAGCCAGTGGCAAAGTGATACATACCCAGATCAATACCAATGACCTGTCCCTTCACCTTCTCTCCACCTTCCGTTGATTGCCATCGCACAAAGGCTGATGGTGCTGATAGTCTCGCATTCTGGAACTTTGAGACGGCGGAGGCCCTTGGGAGCTGGAATCGGAGTCAGTATTGAAGTACGCGAGAGCTTCCGGGGATTTGTACATACCGCTCGAGAAAGCCTTGATGAAAGCATAATGACTGCTGGAGATTTAAATTACAAACACAGATATGTGAAGAAGATGTGAACAGCAACAAGAGAACAATGTTGCAGACGCAGGCAGAGGGCAAAGGCAAGGGTGATGTTGGGATTGAAGAAAGAGAAGATGGAAAGATAGGAAGCGAAAAAAATGTTGTCCAGGAGAACTGCTATGATGCGCAAATTTGCGTTAGCCGATTATTCTCCACGGGCGGCCGATCTCCTCGAATCGAAGGGGAGAGAAACCTTGTCTGCGTCTCAGCTTTGCATTGGCCTCCGTAGAAGCTTCTAGGCAGGAAAGAGTACTCCGTAGCACCATAGCACCTTGCTATTAGGGGCAACCATGACGCCCGGCCACGTCGCTTCAAGGCTACTCTCGGTGATACCAGGCCGATAAAGTGGTAGAGCCTTGGCATAACCCTTAACTAAGATATTGCTTACGGTACCCGCGCTCCCCCGTAAGACTTAGTCGAGAGGACGTGGAATTAATTATCCTCTCAAGAGTCCGGGGTGATGCAATTGGAGGCGATTTCATTGGGGGGTTCAACTGAAGACCAAGTGGTCAACAACAGGCGCTGATCGAGACCAGTGCAGGCCATACTGCCTTAAATGCATGAAGAGGTGACTGTGTTGGAAGGCATCCTCTATCTCAGGCATATGCGCTGGGAGCATTGTGGTCCTTGGATGTTTGTCGCAGGCTGAAGCGCTGAGAGCCTCGTCGATGATGGCTATTGACAGCAACACGCTTTGGTTTGCAATGCACCTTGGACAGCTCTGTCGTACGAGAGCTAACTTCCTCACAGTTGCCATACCACCGACTCAATTGTCTTGCCGGCGAAAAGAAAGTTCTTTCCTACTGATATCCCCATTCCGTACGTCTTCGTCTTAAGGCGCTGTTACTATCACATGTGCTGATACCATCCCAGGCATCCTCAACTCCGTCACTTCATAAGCACCGCCGAAAAAGATTGGATTTATTATGCCGCTGAATATGACATCTACTGTCTACATATCCCAACCAAGAGGAAGCGTCTTCTGACTACGCTTCCGTTTACTCCGCGTTGCCTTGCAACGGGTCAAGGCTGGATATGTGCTGGTGGTGAGAATAATGGGGACTGTGCTTTCATAAAGATTCGAAGGCGTGATGCGTCATGTATGGACGTGGACAGCATCCTACCCCTTGACTCAGGTACATTGAACAGCAAGACGCCTACTTCGGACAATGACAACTCGACCTTCCCGGACTCGAGACAACCGGATATGATTTTGGAGCAGATGGGAGGGCTGATCGTCAACTCAATCACGGTACATGCTTTGCCACAAGAACACCTGGAAGATGGCCTTGAGCCCATAGCGGTCATCAGCAACAACGATAAGTCAGTCAAGGTCTTCTCATTGTTACGAAGGCAACAAATCGCAGAGTTGCATCATAAACACTGCATGAACTACGCCACAGTCTCCCCGGATTCCGAAACACTTGTTGCAGTGGGAGATGAGAATCGAGCATACTTCTACAGCCGATCGCCAAAGCGTGGACAGACTGGATTCTTTGATGGAAAGAGATTCACGAACTACCGATGGCAGCTTTTCTCAAACCCATTGTTGCCGTCAGATGGAAGGCCGGCTGATGATTGCTGTTTCACGACCGCATTCTCTCCATCCAGTCATCTCTGCGCTGTTGCAGCACAGAATGGGATGATAACGGTCCTTGACATGCATACTCTGAAGTCGTTGGGCGATGAACAGAAGCCGGAAGACGCGATTATATGTACATTCAGATCGTCGCGTCCTCTTGGCTTCGCCACTGGGGCTGTGCGATCAATGGCCTTCGCACCAGAACCGTTTGATCTCCTGCTGTGGGCCGAGGAGTATGGAAGAGCAGGTATCGCAGACGTTCGTGAAGCTTTTACACGTAGGCAGATCATCAATTTGGAAACCCATGCTGCGGACATGGAAAGAGCAACCTTGGAGGATTTGACAGATTCGCATCTGAGAGAACTCGACCCGGAGACACGAATGTTGCATCAGTTCCGAGAGACAATTGGGCTCGATGACGACGAGTTTGAATCAAGGGAGTGGCTTCGTCGAGGGCTGTCGAGACATCGGATTGGACATATACCCTTCTCCGAAGCACGTGAGCATCTCACGGAACGAGAGAGGCATCTCATAGAGTCTATTCGAACCAGCCGGCCGAACGATCAAACCGAGGCGTCCGAGTCACTTCTTCCCGGACCTCGTCGAGCTCCTTATAGCGTCAACTACACCTCGTCACCCCGGGTCAGAGCTTCACTTGCTCAAGCAGACGAACATCGCACGCGAAGCGCTCGATTGAGAGCCATGCTGAGCCAATTCATGCATAGCGTAGATGCCGACGTCCCTGATGATCGCGCTTATCGACCACGGCGACGGAGTTCTGTTATTCTGTCCCAGGGTACTACCCAAAATACCGATAGACTAGCCCCTTCATCGGATACCAGATTACGGCTGTCCGCCTCCCCAAGTCGGTTGTCTCAGCCAGACATCGATCTGGACTCTGCTCCACCTGGTGTTTCTACGACATTGGAGATTTCGGGCGCTTTTGCACCTGATGAACCCGAAGGTGAGCGGCAGTCAAATTCACGAGCAGGATCAAGGAGTGCAGGTCTGCTCGCTTTACTACGAATGCAGCAAAATGAACTGCCAGACATCGAGAGGAGACTTGCGCGACAACAGTCGGAACTTCCTGAGTTAGAGATGAGGATCCTTGAGCAACAAAGGCAACTGGAACAGCTACAACGTGAGATGAACGACCGTATCCATTCTTCGCCACGCCTGGGTGCTTCGAGAACGCCACGAAATGAGGATGACGAGTGGACAGAAGCCGCTAATAATGTCAGAGCCTGGCGTGAAATGGCGCAAGCTCTCGAACCCTTCGATCCCAGTGGTATCCCACCTGAGGAAGTTGATGCCGAGAGAGAACGATATTTTCGACGATCCAACGTCGCTATGGAACATGCTCGCCGTTTACGACACGTTCTTTTCGCCGGCGAACAATCCAGTGCCCAGACTTCTGCACTGCCAACGGCTAACGTCAGATCATCCTCCTCCTCGACCCCTGATGGACCCACATTTTCCACCACGACCTCGCCTCAGAGGGTTCTAAATCGCGGATTCCGACATCGTGGAAATGAAAACGGTCCGTCCGACCAAGAAGGTGCCTTGATTCGGCGTCCATCCACTCCATCGAATGCACAGACCAGTCGCAATCGTTCCCAATCGCCAACGTCAAGCACAAGTGCTGCAGGCCGTAATGCTCCGACATTCCCGACGAATCAGGCGCCATCATCCTCCACCACGCCGTCATATGCAGAAGCTGTAGATCCTCGCCGGCGACAAGCCACAGATGCGCTAAACACGTCTTCTATGCGAACTCGTTTGATACCTACTACTTCGAATGAAGGATTTCGCCCACCTCCTGTCTCAACTTCGCTACGGCAAGCCCGAGTCATGGCCATGCAGAATGCCGCTTCACGCATGACGGATGCCAATGGCAATTGGATGGCAGGTAGTGCCCTGTCAGCGGGTATCCTTCGTGGTTCAGATGGAGTTAATGCCCACCGGGAAAACTGGGGTGAGCGTGGCGTAGGTACGGCGGGTGTCGGATGGAGTCCTGATGGTCGACATATGTAAGGATTGCAACTTCTCTGCTTCTACGAGGAATCTATGCTAACACTTGCCCAGATATATTGGAACAGAAGACGGTATTTTCGAATACACTCTCAATACTGCCGACCGTATGACGTTCCCAAGTTTCTCATTTCGATGAAGCGGACACAAACATATTGGACAATGACGAGCAGGTGGATGTCGACGTACAGCCAAGAAGGAGCCGTGCTGTTTTAATGACAAGAGGACTACGACGAACGACTACATGACGCATACTCGAAGTCGCAACTCTGGGTGGGTCAAGTACGATTTCAAGCGATGTACTTCGTACCAATCCTCTTTGGTCTTCATTTCGGCGTACATTTTTCTTTCTCCTATTCACTTTTTCCCTCCATGAAATCGTTCATTCGTTCAGCACGGTGTTCATGGGTTTAGGTTTAGGTTGTGGCAGGCAAATCGATGGATAGGATATTGATTGTTTTTGATCGTTGCTGCTACCCCCCGTGTCGATGGAAATTCCTTCTTCCCCTTTCAATGGCGAGTAAATAAGCGAAAAGCAGTGGATATGGAAACATGAAAACACGAGACATGGGCATGGAATTGGGAAAGAAAAGTCGGGATTGATGGTGCATGAACATGACATGACATGACGTGTGGACGGGCTGCTTTGCTACTTGGTTTAGGGGGCAAAGTAAAGTCAAGTAGCATAGGATAGGATAGGATAGGATAGGATAGGATATCATTATCATATTATCATGATGTATGTATACAAAACTTCTCTCCCTCCATGCTAGTCCATTCCATTCCCATTTTACCTACAGTATTTACTCACTCCATCGACGTAATTATTTAATTAGTATTTATTTACTCATGCAACACTTTTATGGCCAACTGTTGTCTTACGAAAAAAAAAAAAAAAAAGGGAAAAAATCTAGAAATATAAATCCCCTATCGTCTCAAAAGATGTTTTCTATCTATCTCAGGTACATAGGTTCAGGCCTTTTTTGTACCTAGCTATAGCTGTAGCTGTACCACTACCAGTACTAGTAGGACCTAGGTAAGGTAATAGGTACAAGAGCAATTAAGGAGATATCCTCGAGGTACTTCTTTTGTATGACTGTTCAGTGTCGCCGCCGCCGCCGCCGCCGCCGCTGCTGATGATACACACCAGACCTATCTACCTAGGTACGTAGTATATACACTCATTCGTACAGCAATACACACCTCAAGTCCGCGTTTTGTCTTCATAGTCTCACAGTTCACACTCTCGCATCGTAATGAAAATGATCCCTCTCCTGCTATCGCAAACTCATCATGTCCGCATTCATATCTGCATCTGTCCGCATCGGCAGCAGGCGGATTAGGAGTAGGAGCAAGAGTATTAACAACCTTGGCTGTAGAGCAGCGAAGGTTTCCAAACGATTGAAGTACAGACGTCCAGCAGCCTATGATACACGCGACGACCTCTTCAACCCAGTCTCGATTTCCAACTGCGTGACGAATCGTTGAGCGTCACTTTCGGTGCGAACATTGAGAACATTGGTATCTTTTCTACTAGCAAAATAAATGACCAGAGGATATCTGTACTTGTCGACTTGGATGTAAACTGCTCTGACTTTCTCGAAGAAGTGAAATCGGCGGATATCGCGATACTGGATACTTCCGTCGGACAGGTTTTGGTTCCAGGAGGGCTGACGCTCACCCTTGTCGGCAGGGAAGATGAAAAGGCGACCTTGTTCGAGAACGATGAAGAAGGATGTCAAATCGAGGGCGCGGGCGCTTTTCCTTGTTAAGATACCGCCGAATTCGAGGTCTTTGATCGGAAAAGTTCGGCTATCCTCTTCGGCTTGTTCGGAGCCAAGGGTTGTTTGATCGGTTGCCGGCTTGTCCTTGCTGTTGGATGATTGATCAGCATCTACAGGAGAAGAAAGAGCTCTGAATTTCAGTGGTGGGATCTTAGGGATCCGGAACTCTTTGGAGCCTTTCGGGGTTGATTTAATGTCCTGGGGAAGACTTGCTGATGATGTTGAGAGTGCTTGTGGGCCATGGATGATCAATCTCGACTTTCGTACCTCTTTTGTAGCAGCAGGGGGAAAAGTAGCAGCACCTGTCTCACGGCTGTGATTAGGAACTGATGCACGAATCTCGGTACTAGCGTGTGAATCCCGCACCGGCGAATCTGAGGGTAGAGAGTAGACATCCTTGCTTTTAGGTCGAGACGACGTGGATTGAAAGCTTCGAGATAATCCTGGGTTATACATTGCCTCATCAAACAAGGTCTTGCTTGCCTTCCGTTCCACAAATCCCCTGCTGGACGTCACCGTACTTGAAGAACGGTCTGGGTAGTCCTGCACAGTAGTGAGATGGGGTTTGATGTTTTCTGCTTCCGAGATCCGTCTCTCTGCTCCCGCTGATTGTTCCGGCTGCGGCGTATCTCCCAAGAATGCAGCGCCTTCCCACCACGGCTTAACCACAGGCTTCCGAGTCCGCCTTTTGACTGTATTCGCCGGCCCAGATGGTGGAAACGTTTCTTGTAGCTCGTCTTCAGAGGTATGCGTTGATGGATCCGTACTGCAATTCCCCTCATCGACTTCTGCGTTGAGAGTCGCCATCTTGAACTGCTTACCTGAATTTGGCGCGATGGAAGAAGTTCGTTCAGAAAGAGACTCTGTCCCGGAAACAGACGCAGCGTAAGAGCTTTCCTCTCCAGGTCTAGTTGAACAAATTCGACGCCTCTTGCGAGGAGAGCTGCTCTTGTGGTTGATCAATGGTTTATCACTATCGCCGCTTGATGGCCGTGACGTGAATTCATCTGAACCAAATTGTTCGTTGGTTGGCAATCTTGCACGAGTCTCATGATGTAAAGGCTTAATGGTCCTTGGGAGATAGCCATGTTGTCTTTTGAACTCTTCTGATACTGACACTGAAGTCGTCGACGGAATCGCTCGTTTTGTCTGTTTGGTAGTATCTTTGTTTTGAATATCTGTGTATGATGGAGCTCTTATTGCGTTGGTTGCATGACTTGTACCATCTTTATCATCACCTGACGTCTCATTCTGATCATGATTTCGATCTGTATCAATCATCTTTGACCTCCGGTTTAGAATTTTTCGTGCCAAATCCCTAGCCTCAGCCATATAACCGTCGTCTTTAATGTTAATCATACGCAGAAAGAATCTCAAAGTCTGTTCTTTCGTACCATTTCCTGATGAGACAGCCTCCACGAGATGCATGTCAGTTTCTGTTCGGTCCAGGAAATTCACCATCGCCTTCACTTCTTTGTCATCAAATCGCAAGACGCCAGCTGGGTTTGGATTCGAAATGATATCAGCATAGAACCCTTTATCCATATCCTGAATTAGACTCATCGTCATGTCAGTCAGATCGATGGTCGTTTTCTTCATGCTGATTGCTTGACGATCTCGTCCGGCCATTCTAATGTATCCGATAACATCCCTGTGAAACTCGTGGTACTGATACTCCCAGAGGGTTGCAACACGGTGGATTTGGCGAATGCGGTCTTTCAAAGTAGCTGATGCCATCGAAACCCCTTCCAACGAATTGACTAACTGGTCCAGTGTACCCATGTGCTCTTGAATGAAAGCACGTCCCGTGCTGTAATGAGTGGACGTCCCTATGGACGGATAACGATATCGCTCTAAGCGATGGATAGTAGTTTGAGAGACTGTCTCTCTGAGAGACACAGAACTTGTAAGGTCCAAAAGGACAATGAAAGTGAAGGGCAATAAAAGGGAAGGAGAATAAAAGCGAAGGAAAGGGCCAACACAGTTACAATATTTTTCTCAGTTGACGTGGTCGCTGATGTAACTTTCGACCGTGATTGCCTCTCGTGTAACGCAAACACGCCGAAATTATGCAAGCGCACGTTTACGTCCTTCATCATAAGACTTCGTCCGGTACGAAAGTCTTCAAATTCTAGCAGGCCACATGAACACACGCCATGGCGGCTCAAATATATAATCGTTCTTGATTGGGTATCTAATTCAGACGTCGAAAGGTATTTGGATGACCCCCCGATAGTCATGCATGCTCAAGTTGAGATGATGATTTGAGACGCCGATGCAACAGCTAGTAATACAATTGGTTCCTTCCCGTCATAAGTTCGTCATGTAAACACAAGTTGAATTGCTCAATCCACCGATTCACTGAAGTATCGCTTACTCCGAAACCTGCCTGCGGCCAGGCCTTTTGGATCCAACGGCTGCGGACCCGTATGGTGTACAATATGGGGTCGATATACGGCTTCCACCGGGGGTAACCAATCATCTAGGCCCAATGGGAAGTATTCATAGAGTTGGTCCGCAGTCCCACTTTGAACCGTCTCGTTTGGACTGCCGGAGAAGCTCAAGGTAGGCTGTAGTGACTTTGCAAGGCTAGGCGAAGTAAGAGCGCCCTTTACCGGTTTGCTGTTGCTCATACTGTTCAGACTTGGAATTGTAGCATTGGAAGGGGTGTGTGAGAGAAGGCGAGGTCGTTGTCGGGGTGGATCGGATAACTGAGGAGCGGAGACGGGGGCAGACGTAGGACTAGGCGACGTCCTTGCAAGAGATGCGGAAAATTGAGGCGAGGGATTGGATGTAGGAGCCTGGTTGGACATGGGTGGTGGAAAGCCCGTCACCGAACCTGGACTGCTCTCGTCATCGCTGAATGATAAGCTGATAGGGCCGCTGATGTTCATTGCGGCTGCGACGCCAGGATGAGCCATTGAAATCGAAGGAGACGATAGGGCAGAATTGGTGGGCCATGGTCCAGCCACCTGCTGCGTTAGCGGCTGCGGGACGGACGACGAATGATATTGTTGAATAGGATACGTTGGTGTGGGGAGAGGTGTATTTGCCATTGGAGGCTGTGGTTCTTGCGACAAAGCTTTCCAATCGTCGAGATCGGGAGACGTTTGAGAAAGCTGATTGGAATCAAACTGGAAGACCATCTGCGGTACTTCCGAGGGCTCTGGAGACGACGTTCTCGCCTGCTTTGTGGGTCGTGGTGCACCGCCAGCGGATTCGCCCGTGGACGTCCTACTGATCGAAGGATGCAGCGCCTTCCTTGACGAGGCACTGATACTGAGGGGAAAGTCTTTCCTGGATTGGAAATTCCGAGGACTGCGTCCACGAACGATAATGGCACCTGATTGAGATTCGGCTATAGCAACCTTTGCACCCGTTGAGAGCGTTGCTACGACCTTGAGTCTAATCACAAAATGCTGTTGCAATTCTTTCCGCCGGCCGTTGTTGGCTGTGGCTATCCTGAACTGTAGTCTCTTCCACGTGATTGGAAACGACGCGTAATCAGCGTCCATATCTTGACCTGACATGGTATCCAACGGGATGGACGGTGGCTCTTTCTCGACCTTTTCTTCCGCCGAGGCGGTGCCACCACCTGCTGGGGTCTTCCATGGAACAGAAATGATCTTCACTGCGTTGCCCTCCACAGACTCGGTTGCTGAGATGGTGAGCTCCAGAGCTAGTATAGGTATGCGATCTCCTTGATCGGTCATGATATAACGTAGAGTCCGGGGTAACATGATCGTCCCCGTGATTTGAAAAAGATTCCGACGATAGCAGGTCAACTCTGGCGGTGGTTGCGGCTGATCGGGGCCGTTCGCTGTGAATGGGCTTTCTGCAAGGAAAAACATGCCATGCATTTGAGCAGAAAGCGATAACGATGTCCTTCGTAACGAATAGTCTAACAAGGTGAAATTGTATACGGGTATGGAGAAGCTGAGTAGTTTATTGTCTCGTTCCACAGACGGCGTTTCCGGCGTCACTGCAGGATCTGATTGTTGCGTCGGATCATAGGGCGCCAATTGTTCGACGAAAGTCGAGTCGTCCATGCCGCTCGAGTACCGTTTGAGCAGCGCCGGGTGCTGCATATTCGTATGGGAAGCGAATGCCACATCGTCTCCACTGATACCTTGTCAGCTTTTCGCACTTATTCCATTCTGGCGCAGATTCCTTTCCAGCGCCTACTTACCTCAGGAACGTGTCGGTATCGAAGTTGGAATTTTGGTCCTGCAAGTCCATGCTCGGCAGCGAACTCATATAGTCAACGTTCTGCATGTTATTGAGCGACAAGGGGCTTGCCAGATACGACATTGACATGGTATCGAAGCCCTCCATGGCGGCGGTTGCAGGAGCGACTGACTTGTCTGCGTGACTAGAGGGGGGACCACTTCTCCAGGAGGAGGTTGAGGCAGTGGTGTCAGCGTGAATCGGGTTGTCGCGAATTGAGCGCGACTCTTCTCCTTCGCTGCATTGATATGGGGGAATGGGGCGCGTAGCAAGTCAGGACTGGTGAGAAAGATCAGATCTGATCTGGTCGGTGGTCGGTGGTCGGTGGTCAAGCGACAATCACCACAATCGACAAGAAGAAGACACTGTACGGGATCGCTGTGGGGTGTGGGAGGAAGGGTGGGAGCAGGAGTGGGTGTGGCCGTTATGATTAGGTTGCCGACGCAAAGCGAATGGGAAGGGAAGCATGTGGTAACGAACGAAGCGATACCAGTACTAAATTACTAGTAAACCTACCGCTCTCTTCAACCGAACTTTGCTTCCCGGCACTCACGAGCCCAGCAGGCGGATACCGTGGTACTATGTACGTAGTAGTTAATTTAAGGGTCCTTTCCTAGGTATCTTCTTTAACGACTTTTAACTGAGTCAAGTTATTCGTGAGTAAGTGACCTTTGGTGGGCAATCTCGATATGGTTTCATATCTACAACTAGGATAGGTAAGAGGCCCGAACTGGTTGATTCTCCATATCGTATTGTACAATAACCTGGAATGTATTCACAGTGCATGCGAATACTGTATACTGTATACTGTATCATAGTAACAAAGCCAAGGCTTCTCATCTTCACCGGATCACGCATCGCGCTACACTAAGGATCAAGCCGTTCATGCTGTACAGATTACAGTTCTTCTTGGCGATTGGCTTTCAAAGGACTCAAGATACCCAGGTCAGTTAGGTCAAGTAATATTCCGTAGGTACAAGTGGTTAGAACAATCAGATTTTTCTTACCGTAGTTACTGCTTCCTACAGCAGAGTCATGCGTTCGTAGTAACTTTAGTCTGCGTTAGGGAAACCCGTTCGTTTCCTGTTGCTGTGTGGGGGATCGCATCAGGGCAATTACCTTAGTTAACCTGTTGCCATATCGCAAGGTCCATTTCTCTAATTGCAAGGAGTGGGTTATTTCCTGCCACGTACGTATGTACCCTAGTAGTTGTACGTACAGTCCGGTAAGTTGGCGAGTGCTACGTAGTAGGTCGCAAGCATCCAGAGCCGCCGAGGACAATCTCACCTTAATCACTGGACGATGGCTCCTATAGGCTAGGTACATACCCATCAGTGGCTACTGTTATGGGGTTCCCTTCCTCTTCGCAGAAGACATTCGCTGGATCTGTGGCTTGCTGTCTCGCTATTTTGACCAAAGTCTGCTGGACTCGCTTACTCCTTGACTCGTTGGGCTGGTGGAAGGACGAACGAGGGTCCAAGTTTCTTTTTGCCTTCTTCGCTTCTTCCGAATGGGCCTTCTCCCACTCCTTCTACTCCTTCTAGTGGATTGCCTGTTCAGCGTTATCCTCGAGTAGGCAGTAAGTTGATTATTGACTTGGATCAGTTCGTCGCTCACCCCCGATCCCCGTCCGATAGAAATCAAAGCCAACCATGGGTTCATGAGAACATCCTTGCCCAATAATTGCCTTGTTGTAATAACATTGTAATTCTAGTGTGCCCTTTCGTGATCCTTTTCATCTCTTCCGGGTCGAGAGTTTCGGTGCATGATTTTCTTTAGTTCCCCTGACCCTCATGAACGAGTCTTCGCTTGAGGTCCTACGCATTTAGGCATTTCTTTATTCCCGAAGGCCAAGGCAACTTCCCCTTTCAACTTAACCTCGTTATGGCTTTACTAACTGACGGTAGATACCTGACAGTACCCATTTATACGCGTCCTCTTACCTATAATTACCTAGGTGCCTCCTTTAGATATCTCACCTTCCCCACCCACAATCTCCTGCAAATGCCTAATCCTAATACCGACGACTTCTAAGCCCAAATCCTTCTAGTAGTAGAGCAAGCCTTGATGTGCCTTATTGTTTGATTCATGCCTGTACTTTGTTGCTAACTTACTGTGAAAGAAAAAGAAAGAAAGGAAGAGCGAGAGGGAGAGAAGGAGGGATGAAGGGAGGAAGAAGAGCGCGAAAGCTCGAGAAATAATGATAAATACAGAGAGACAGGGAAGAACAAGACTGACGAATGCCTGGATCCATAATGGTGTGCTGAACCGTTATCATGTTTTGTTTTACCTGATATGCTGAATCAAGCCGGAATCTCATCTTAGTCTGAAGAGGCTATACATATCTACAGTAGAAGAAGACTGTGTAGGTGCGCCGTGCTTGATAAAGGATATATGGTACATGGCATGTCAAATCAATGGATAGATGTGAGTCGTTATATAGACCTGTTATCGTGCGTGGGTTTGATGTGCCTACAAGCACCCATGGGCAACGCCACCGTGTCGAGTATAGGAGGATTTTATGACGCTGAGGCTGAAGTTATGCCGAAGAAGCCGTGTGCGACATGATTCGAGGCTCACTGCATAAGCATGAACCGCGAAGAGGATCCGTGATTCGAATATCCAAGTATAACCCTGAGGTAATTACCTAGCTAAGGCAAATTGCGGATTGCGATCTCCGTCGTCTTTGGCCCCTCTCCTGGAAGAATGGAAGGTTCATTGGGAGGGCCAACCAAGACACCATGAACTGTTGTTACAGGTTCTGCATCATGCGCTAGTGTAGTCTCGGAGATGCCGAGAGGCGGAAGCATAAGAAAAGAGGTATACGCAAAGAATCAAAAGCTGACAAGTAACAGAAAAGAAGACTAACGACCCAAATAACAACCGCTCTGATTGCGCTTTATAAAACAGACGTTTCAGGTTCATGACGGAGGCATCATGCTCCACGATGATGCATCACTGCTGATTTCTTCAAAACTGTGTAAGATCGTGAAACCCATCGAAACCAAGCTATCAAAATGTTCGTCGCCATCAACCTATATTTTCACAATTTAGCGGATCATTGCTTTGAAACATCGGTCCCGCCCTCTTCCGCGCAAGAGGAGCTGGCCTTCCGCCCCGGGCAAAAAAGAAAACCGGGGAAGCTGAACGATGGGAGACATGCAGCCGAAAAAGACCAAAGCAAGAACAGGGGATAAAAAGATGGAGGCTTACACAATCCAAGATTACTTCGTTTGCACCTTGGTTCTTGATCTGCCGAATTCCCAATAGGATCAACCCCTGCATTAAGGTCGCACTCTCTTCAATCGCTGTTGGCGAGATGACCGGGTTGCTGATTCCGCCACTCAAGCCCGTCGTCCGAGTCATGGCAGGAGTGAACCGTGCCAGTTTCGAGTCTGCTTTGTAAAGCAATACCGTGCCCAGAATCATACCGTCGGCCGGCCGTTTGGCTCGAATGATTCCACACGACGTTTTGTCTTCTAACGCCATCTTGTAGATCTCAATGTTGCCGAGTCGGTTATGCGTACGGACGTGGTCAAGCACCGCAACTTGATACTCCGGCCCGTGCACTAGATCGTACTGCACTTCAGGGGATTTGATGCTGCGTTTCAGCCCGTCGGGAAGACTCCAGGTCGACAGATTGCGAAGGATCATTCTGCATACCGGTCGAGCATTCGCCGTGTTCCAGCCCACATTGGCAAACCACTGTCGTAGCCGTTTCCTTTCCACGCCATTGCCGGTCGGAATGCCTAGGTAGATACTTGGAAGACGAGAACCAATGTGAAAGCGCTTGATACCTCGGCGTTGCAACAAGCTGCGGACCGCGCGATTGTGGAGAGAATGGCCGATCGAGAGCTTGCGCCGGGACGGGTCGACCAACAAGGTCCCGATAACACCAACACCGCTGGAAGGAAAGTAGTAGGTCGTGCAAAATCCGTAGAGATCTTTGGTGCTTGAATTGCGGACCACAAAATGAGCTTCTTCGATGGATGGATTTTGCAGCAGAAACGTCGAAGCCGTGACCCCAGCGAGCTCGGATGGTTGGATATCTGAACTTCGTTCTTCTCGAATTGAATCCAGTAGCACATCGAGTGGCTTGTGATCTCGTTCCTCATTCCAGTTCTCGACCAGCCAATGCTGTCTCGCCGATGCTAGTTTCTGACTTTGGTTAATCGTACCTGGTAAGGATCCTGTCGGAGACAGCTCCCCATAGAGTACTTTGACCAAGGCATGCTGAGCCGTCTCGGTGAAGTCATAGGAGCATATGTATGTCCCAATGGACGTATCTGTAGTAAAGTCATATGGTGAGCTGACGGCTACAGCAATGAAAGGCATCTCTTTGCGCTCTCCCGATGACGTGAAATGCATCTTACATAGCGTCGACACATGTTTTGTGAATCCTTGTTGATATAAATTTCTGTTGGCGTCGGCCGTGACGATAATGACGGCCCCCGCACGACTGATTAGATCTTCATGAGCTGGACGGAGGCCATTAGCCGTGTAAGAAGTGTGTAGAACCCTTCCGTTCCGCTGACGAGCAAGGGCTCTGCCAAGTTCTCTGAAGACCTGTTCGCCACTTATCATAGAGGCACTCGAATGCCAAGTAGCTGGCGGAGACGAAGACATTTCGCGCGCATGCTCTGCAGCTGTCTTGGATGCAGCTGAAGCCGGTAATGGTTTCAGTAGAGGTGTCAACAGAAGTAGTTCTTCATTGGAATCAATGACATTGCTGAGCGGGAGAAGATGCCTTTGATCACGCACAACTGTGATGGAGGAGTTGTATGCCTTCGTAGATAGCTGTGTATGCAGCGGCTGGAGTTCTGCAAGCATGTTGATCCCCCCGGGATTGAGGGCTTTTCCCCAGGACGTGATCTTTGATTTTACTTGCAAGATCCGTTGAAGGGATCGGCGAATTAGCGTTCGATCAATCATGCCATTTTCCAGTCCCAGTTTGAGGCCGCCAATGGCTTCTTGTTGTACAGGATAAGAGCGGCAGATCAGGATAATATCACACCCAGCCTTAGCAGCCATCACTGTCCCCTGGCCAACTCCAATATTCTTACTTAAAGCGTCCATCTCGAGACACTCTGATACCACGACCCCAGGAAAGCGAAGATCGCGGCGAAGCAATCCGCCTACAACTTGTTCAGATAAGCATGCATGCATTACGTCCATATTTTCCGACGACATAGCGACACCGCCAACCATCATTGCCTCCATGCCTCTTGTGATGGCGTTACGGAAAGGCACTAGAGCACTCACGCTGAGCTGCTCTACCGAGTCTGTGATCGTAGGTACATCTGTAAGAGCGCCAAGGAACTCGAGGTTTCCATATGATGGAAAATGCTTTCCACAAGTAGCCAAGCCGGCTTCCTGATAGCCTTTCATGCATTCAACCGCATAGGCTGAGGCCTGCTGAGGGTCGTCGCCAAAGGCACGAACTCCTAAAGGTTGATTTCGAGCATTCGTCAACACATCCAGCACGGGACCCAGTATCCAGTTGACACCAACGGCGCTAAGTTCCTGTCCTGTCGCTTTAGCTACCTCTCGGGCGAGCTTCTTAGAGCCTGTGGCAGCGAGGCCCATCGCCGACGGGAACTGTCGGATGTAGATCTCATCATAGAGACTGTTGACGCCGCCGTTCTCCTGATCGAGGGCGATAGCCAGTGGCACAGGATGGCCGGCATTATGAGCAATCCTCTGCAATTCGAGGACCAGACGGGTAGTATCCTCGGCGGCTGTAGGTTTGGTCAGTCCTGTGGCCTCCAGTCAAGCAGATAAGCAGGGAACAATACATCTTAGATTTTTGGCCGTTAGTAATATAGAGCCAATGTGATAATCTTCAATCAAGGACTTGATCTGAGGCGTCACCGTCGTGCCATCAAAGCCCATCATGAACAGCTGGCCCATTTGCCTGCATGCGGCAATTAGCACGTGTTCCCCGTCCACGTGGAGAGGGGGGGGGGGGGTCCCATTATCCTGGGGTCTCAGTCTCACCTGTTCTCATCCGCCCAGACCGGGGCCAGCTGCTCCTCGGTGAAAGCCATGTTCCGACCGAGAGCGAGCTACGGCTAAGCCGCAGCATGCGGTCTCACCGTGTCGGTGATCGAGGTCGTAGCCAGTTTGCTAAGAAAAGCATTGACGCGAGATCAATCTATGCTGCGTGCTTTGCTGAAGATCAAAGTTGGTCTCCTTAGCAGAATCGGGTAATCATGATCAGCAACGGTGCGTGTTCGGCAATCAGATGGGATCGATAAGCGGAGTCGAGCGTAAGCGGTCGAGCAACGTTACAGCTCACAGGTTCAAGTATTAGTCAAGGGAATTCCTCGGGTATTGGGATTGGTGTACTACGTAGTAGAGAGGTTGATTTGGGTTCAGGGAGGTCGGATAGTACTGTAACTGCAGTTAACTGGACTTGGTAGGGGTTGGTTGGTGGTAGAAGAGGGTTTCATCCATCGATGCGAAAGGAAACCAAGACCGAAGGGCGAGAGGGCGAGAAGGGAAGATCCGAGAATTGGAGGCCCCTAAGCGATTAGTAAGGGGAGGATCATCGGAGGATCAGAGAGGATCCCGCTGATGTTACATCCCGGCAAACATGCCTATTACGGGTGGTCCTCTTATCAAATCTGATCTGGAGAGATCTTCACCTTTGCAACTGATCAGACCACACCAAATCCATCCAAACCCATCCAAATCCAACCAATTCCAAAGAGGATCCTTTGAATCAAGAATCCGTGCTATTGGTAACTGTGAGCAATGGTTCCCATCAAATCTACCTTGTTTCCGTCTTATTGGTCCAACCTTCCTTGTCGAAGCTTTTCGTTACAAAGTGGTACTTCACCATTGTACATTGTAAGTTGATGTGATGGTAGCCAACGAGGAGTGGCATAGGACCCATGAGGTCGTGTCCCCGATTATTCGAATCCCTTCATCAGCTACCACATGGTACTTTGGTATCTATCTCTGGATGGCGTCACAATTCAGGTTAGTTTGAGGAAGCACTCCTGACCGCCGCACCGTGATGTGATGGCATGTTGTACGCTTTTCATTGGCTCCAGTTTGAATGTTACCGTGGTTCTGGCTGATTTGTCGGGCCACGGAGCACTTGCCGCCAACGTGCTTTCATACGCCATGCCCCAGATTTAGGGTCTATTTCGGACCATCGCGCGGTCTTATCAGTAGGTTTCGTCTAGATCGCCGACATTTTTCTTTTCCTCGTCAAGTTCCTTCCTCTCGTCAAGAGATATTTCTACTGTAATATCCTATACTATTCTCTTATTCCTCATCGATTCTCCTGCTTTAGAACGTGACTTGAGCGACCCTGCTGTTGTGCATCATGCGTCTAATTATCAGAGACACGGCCAAAGACGCCTCGGCGTATATCGCGGAATACATCATCCAGAGAATACAGGAGTTTGCGCCTACCCCAGAGAAGCCATTTGTGCTCGGCCTACCCACTGGCAGCAGTCCGGAGACAATCTATAGAATCCTGGTGAAGGAGTACAAGGCTGGCAACATATCCTTCGAAAATGTCATAACGTTCAATATGGTATGCCGTGGAACTACTCGTTTTGAAGTCCCTAGATCAGAAGATACTGACAGTGGAAGGACGAATATGTTGGACTGCCACGCGATCACCCTGAGAGCTACCATAGCTTCATGTACAAGCATTTCTTCTCCCACGTGAATATCGACCCCAAAAACATCAACATTTTGAACGGAAATGCACCAGACTTGAAGGCCGAGTGCGATGCCTACGAAGAAAAGATCAAGGCTGCCGGCGGCATTGAACTCTTTTTGGGCGGAATTGGACCCGACGGACATATTGCATTTAATGAGCCAGGCTCAAGTCTTGCATCAAGAACGAGGGTTAAGACATTAGCCGAAGACACCATTCGGGCCAATTCGCGATTTTTTGAAAACGACACATCCAAGGTTCCCCGAATGGCATTGACGGTGGGTATTCAGACCGTCCTTGACGCCCGAGAAGTTGTCATCATCATCACCGGAGCCCACAAGTCTCTTGCCCTGCAAAAATGTGTCGAGGGAGGTGTAAATCACATGTGGACGTTATCGGCCCTCCAGCTCCACCCTCAACCATTGATCGTTGTGGATGAAGATGCCACGCTCGAGCTTCAAGTGAAGACCGTCAAGGTAATACTAATCGCTTCCCGCAAGTCAAGCGTGCTGAAACTAACTCCTTCCAGTACTTCAAATCCATCGAACACGTCCAACTCACCAGCACAAGCCACGCCTCCAACCGAGTCCCCCTGAAATCCGCGTCCACCGCCACAAAGAACGCAATCGACCCTCAAACGCCGACGAAATCCGTCCCTAACATTGCCGCTCAGATCAAAGACCTCAAAATCGACACGGAGAAACGCCCACGGATGGTCGAAGATGGAGAATTGACCCCCGATAGCATGTCGTCACGCATCCACGACTCCGGAATCGCCCTGGATACCCCGCAGAAAGACGACGCGATCTTTGACCGCATGGCCAACAGACTTGGTGCCGGAAGTCCTAGCGTGATGGCCGGCGGTATTGGGGGTGCTGCATAACCGACTCTGCTCAACAGACACGTTGATATGCAGATTGGTCGCATTTATTCATGACTGTTTACTCGTTGTATCCAAGCCTTTTGCCCTCTTACCTATTTACCAATCCTTCTTTTTTCAGCGGGACGAAAATCCATCATCAGAATTTTCCTACAAATGGCGTAACTGTGTCCTTTTTTTTCATTTGCAATTGCCCGCCTTTTTGATTTCTTTCTTCGTTCTTTCGGGGTTACTACTACCATCACTGCTGCTACTTCTCATCTGATTTCGGGAACGAACGGAACGGCAACGGATTGGAAACGACGTTGGTTGTGGAGATAGAGAAAGAGAGAGAGAGAGAGAGGAGACAGGAGAAAGCAGAAAAAAAGAGAAGATATTTATTAGTCTAGTTGGTTAATGGTGAACCGGGTCGCCCCATGGAGCTGTGAATGCGAAAAGAGCTTCAAGAGTATCTAGTAATAGGTTACCTATCTATCTACCTACATACCTTTCTACATGGGTCCTCAATAAGAAGAGGAAGAACGAGAACGAGAACCGGAACGAGAACGTAAATGACGCGATTATGTAATAATGCATGTTCTATAATTTCTATGAGAATTGAAATGAAATCTAATGAATCAAACAATCTTTCTTTCTTTCTTTTTTTTCCTTTTTCCCGTTTTTGATGGATTATCTCGGTGGCTATGTACCTAACATTAGGTAGGTAGATACTATATACCTAAGTACCTAGATAGGTACCCAACCGAGCGAGAATTCCCGTCGATGGGGGTGGTTAGTGGTTCAGGAGGAGAGGGTGGGCAGGCAGATGAGTAAGACGTGTGTCTGTACATAGAATCGTTATTACGAGTAATATTGACATGGATTGTTTTTTCTGGGAGTTTGCGCCGTCTAAAAAGAAGTCGTGTCGTTGACGCCCTCATGGAATATAAAAACCGGAAAATTTCGTACATCCTCTTAACGTGTAAATAGGTAGTTGGTCCGATCTATCTCTTTTCATTCACTCTTAGCGAAACCCGCAACATCATAACTTTGAAAAGGCCGTAGCTACGCTGCCACTCATATCCACCAATGTACTCTTATTCCTGACCCAAGCCTCGATCCCCCTTCTGCCGTTCTCTACGCCGACACCGCTCATCTTCCACCCACCGACACTCATTTCCGCGGGACTCTCGCCCCAGGTGTTGATCCAGGTGATACCCGCTTCCAGCTGGGCGATCACTTTGTGGCACACGTTCAGGTCTTTGCCGAAGACACCGGCAGCGAGGCCAAGGGGCGTCGCGTTGGCGCGGGTGATAACTTCGTCAACGGTATCGTAGCTGAGAATGCAGAGGACCGGGCCGAAGATTTCTTCGGTGACGATCTTCATGGAGTCTGTACAGTCGGTGAAGACTGTTGGAGTGACCCAGTAACCGGAGCTGAACTTCGACGGAAGATTGGGGGGTGCGGACGGACCGCCGTGGAGTAAAGTAGCCTTGTCAACGTTGATACCATGTTCGATGTAGGAGAGTACTTTTTCATGATGGGGTTTGGAGACGAGGGGTCCGTAGTTGGTTGCTGGGTCGTGGAGATCTCCGGGGCGGATATATGACAGCTTCTCGAGGAGGCGCTTTTCAAAGGCCTCTTTCATCGAAGCTGGAACGAAGACACGGGTGCCGTTTGTACAAACTTGGCCGGTACTGAAGAAGTTGGCCATGATGGCGCCGTCGACGGCATTTTCGAGGTCAGCATCTGGTAGGATGATGGCAGGAGATTTGCCGCCAAGTTCCATCGTCACGTATTTCATACCGCCTGCGGCAGAGCCAGCAACCTTTCGGCCTGTGCTTACCTGCCCGGTAAACGAGACCTTTGCGATGGAAGGATGGGACGTGAGATATGCGCCAACGTCGCCAGCGCCGTTGACGATGTTGAAGACACCCGCCGGGAGTCCAGCTTCGGTATAGATGTCTGCTAATATTTGGCCATGCAGCGGTGTGAATTCGCTGGGCTTATATATCATGGTGTTTCCAGCCGCGAGGCAGGGTGCGGATTTCCACAAGGCGATCTGAATGGGATAGTTCCAAGCTCCAATTCCCGCACAGACGCCCAACGCTTCCTTCCTGGTGTAGACCCACGCGTCTTCGCGAAGTTGTGTAGTTTCGCCATTAAGACCGCCACCGCCCACCAGATTTGCGAAGTATTCGAGTACATCAGCACCAGTCACAACGTCTACAGTGCTTGTCTCTGAAAACGCCTTTCCTGTGTCTTGAGTTTCTACCTTCGCGATCTCATCATTCCTTTCTCTGAGAAGCTGCACAGCTTTGAGCAATATCCTCGAACGGGCAATTGCTGGGGTGGTCGACCAGGATTTAAATGCGGCTTGAGCAGATGATATGGCAGCATCAATGTCTTCATGGGTTGCAGAATGAATATCAGCTTGAGGAGAGCCTGTCGAGGGATCTATCGACTGGAACACAGGTCCATTGGCATTGTGAACCTTGCCATTGTAGTACGAATGACGAGCGGCGTGGGGAGCCATGTTTCTTGAAAGTGACTGATCTCAGTCTTACAAGATTGCTGCTGACCTTACAACGGAGGGATTTAGAGGCAGAACGTATAATGATATATTCGTTAAGGGGAGGGAGATGTAAAGCCACCGGGGCCTATCAAGCTGCAAGATACGAAGAGATGAGTGATCAAGATGAGGTTCATCGCGACGGAGAGTGATCACATCAAAGAAAGCTTTCAACGTGAAGTGTGAACTTCCTTCCCCACATACAGTACCGTACCTGTACCTGGTACCATATTACTACGTAATTAGTACATTGAGTAATAACGTTAACTACATTTCGTGACGATTTCCCATGTTCAGTCCCAATTGGAATCTACCACCAGATATCGGTATGAAAAGCAATAGATAAGTCGAGTCAGCTCTCCCGTTGGACCGGGAACACATTTCTCTGTTCGCAACATCTTCGGAGATCGACAAGACGGGGAGAGCCAAGCAAGAAGCAAAGAGAAGCAAAGGATCGCTGTTCCAGGGACGAAGACGAGGACGAACAGACATGGAGACGCCTGGACGACGCCTAGACGCCACGAAAAGGGTAAAAAGTTTTCCGATAAGCGATTACAGGAAGAAATGTCTGGAAAGCGTTTAGCCTGGATTCTAGATTATAGTGGCCCCGAATTGCCGTCGCTAAACTTGCTGTTCTGGGTCGTCGATCCGTGTATTTGTCGTGAACCAGTCAAACTTTTTTCTTTTTTTTTTCCCTACGAGACACTCCACCAAGCTCTTCAATTCAGTGAGCCAGTAATTATTCCAGTCTCAAGTTAACTGTATTGAATCCGGGTCGGCTCTTGTTCTTTCTTCTGTCAATTCATTAATTAATTACAATCTCGGACGAGAAAGAAGAAGAAGAAGAAGAAGAAGAAGGGAAAGAAAGCAAGAAGATATCCAATATATCCATATACGTTGTACATTACGCCGGCCTTTTCCGGTAGGCTTGAACAGCTCCATCTCCCGTCTCCGTCTTGATCAAACCACCGAAAGGCAAACAGCAAGTTCCCCCCAATCGAATGAGCAAGTCAGACAAATGGAATACATAATCAGCTTGTAATTTAATCACCAGCCTTATCTGGACCGTTGTATATTGTATGTCATGCCATTTGTTTGCTTTCGTATATCGATATCCCACCGCTATTCGGAAGACCCCATTCTGACAGTCTAGTCCTTTCATGGTCAAGAAGAACAGAGCCACTATATACCCTACCTCTTTTATTTTTCCCGTATCTCTTTCAACCTCGCGTGCATCTGGACTTTACATTCTCTCGGAGTCCTTTCTGTTTGTGACTTCTACTGGGACTGGATACATAGGAGTCGGCCTGCTGTCCTCGGTTCGAAATAGATTACGTGTTGGATAGACCACAAAGGCTACGCCGCTCACATACATCACAACCTCCAAAACAGCATCTAATCATGACGACCAACGAATTGTCCGCCTCAGAGGTCAATGACTATGACTACCTCATCGTCGGAGGTGGTACAGCAGGATGTGTAATCGCCAGCAGGCTGGCCGAGTATCTTCCCCACAAAAAGATCCTCATGATCGAGGCTGGTCCCAGTGACTTCCTGGACGACCGGGTGCTCAACCTGAAAGACTGGCTCAATCTGCTGGGCGGTGAGCTAGACTTCGACTATGGTACAACCGAACAGCCCATGGGCAACTCTCACATCAGGCATTCGAGAGCCAAGGTGCTCGGAGGCTGCTCGTCACACAACACATTGATTTCGTTCCGCCCATTCGAGTACGACTGCAAGATATGGGAGTCGATGGGCTGCAATGGATGGTCATTCGACATGTTTATGCGCGTCCTTGACAACCTACGCAACACGATCCAGCCCGTTCACAGCCGTCACCGCAACCAGCTGTGCAAAGACTGGGTCAACTCTTGCAGCACTGCCATGGACATCCCGGTCATTCATGACTTTAACAGGCACATCAAGGATACAGGCTCACTCAAGACTGGCGTAGGCTTCTTCTCCGTCAGCTACAACCCCGACGACGGTCGCCGCTCGAGCGCCAGTGTAGCCTATATTCACCCTATCCTCCGTGGGGAGGAATACCGCCCTAACCTCAAAATCTTGACCAATGCCTGGGTCTCTCGTGTCAACGTCAAAGGTGATACTGTAGTCGGCGTAGACATCAAGCTTCAAGATGGTACACCCTATACCTTGAATGCCAAAACCGAGACGATCCTCTGCGCTGGCGCAGTCGACACCCCTCGCCTGCTCCTCCTATCCGGTCTCGGTCCTAAGCAACAGCTTGAGAGTCTCAACATCCCAGTCGTCAGAGACATTCCCGGCGTGGGTGAAAATCTGCTTGATCATCCTGAAACGATCATTATCTGGGAACTCAACACCCAGGTCCCTCCCAATCAAACCACCATGGATTCGGACGCCGGTATCTTCCTCCGCCGTGAGGCTCCCGACGCAGCGGCCAGCTCCACTTCAAACCTCGCCTTGAACCCCAAGCAACTTCCCGACGGTGACATTGCCGATCTAATGATGCACTGCTACCAGATCCCCTTCTGCCTCAATACCACCAGATTAGGCTATGACGTGCCGATTGACGCCTTCTGCATGACCCCGAACATCCCCCGACCCCGTTCTCGCGGCCGTCTGTATCTCACCAGCTCTGACCCGGCCGTCAAGCCAGCCTTGGACTTCCGCTACTTCACCGATCCGGAAGGCTACGATGCCGCGACCTTCGTCTTCGGTCTCAAAGCAGCCCGTCGCATCGCCCAAGAAGCCCCCTTCAAGAACTGGATCAAACGCGAAGTCGCTCCCGGCCCCAAAGTCCAAACCGACGAAGAACTCTCCGAATACGCTCGACGTGTCGCCCACACCGTCTACCACCCTGCCGGCACCACGAAGATGGGCGACGTCGCCCACGACAACATGGCCGTCGTCGACCCCCAACTGCGCCTACGCGGCCTCAAGGGTGTCCGTATCGCCGACGCCGGTGTCTTCCCCATGATGACGACCATCAACCCCATGCTCACCGTGCTGGGTATCGGCGAGAGGGCCGCCGAGATCATCGCCGAGGAAGCCGGCTGGAGACGCGAGGAGAGAGCGAGATTGTAGTTTGTTTGAGACAATAACAAAGCGAAAAGTGGTTTTGGTTGAGTTAAAAAGGAAGGATGAATAGATAGATAGACGTGTGAATTTTTTTTTTTTTATATAAATACAAAGAACGGTTAAGTTCTTGTTTCTTGTTCTTGTTCCGACCTTTCAATTACAGAATCTATTATAATTATATTCATACATATTATTATTCTTATTATTATTATTAAGATTTTACATATTCCCCCTATGTAACTATACGAGATTCGGAAGAGAAAAAAAGAGAAAAGAGAGAGGAAGATAATTTTTTTTTAATCATCTAGAGATAATACTCAGCTACCTAAGTCAGGTAATTAATTAGCTAGTTTTAATTTATTGGCATGACTTTTGATCATCTGTTCCACCAATATACCTATATACCTATCTATATTCCTCCAAATCAAATAATGAATGAATTAATGATTGATTCATTCATTTATCAAGAACTCATCATCATCCCAGTCAGTCAGTCAGTCAGTCTCTATGTACAGACACAGCGGACCACCATCCACCACTCACCACAACCACGTTCTGCCTGTTCTGAGGTAGTAGTGATAAGGTGGTAGTTCCCATGTAGCCCTGAGTTAGATGGACGTTTTCATGTCAAACACGGTCGCCCTGTTTGTGTACGTACGGACCATTACTTGATGACGGGGTTTGCTGGGTGCAAGGCGCGTACAGTGGTATGTATGGTCGCGGTGCGAAGGCCATGTTTGCAGTCGGGTGGATAGTCGGGGACGGAGGAATTGTATTGTTCCATCAGTGATGGGCGTGGAATTGTCCTCGTTAAACGCCGGCTGAGCAGCATGGAAAGCACATCGCGTTGAGAGCATTGATGAGTATGTATTCAGAAGGACTAGGAGATTCCGTCCTGTTAGGTAGCTAGATAGGTAGGTATCTTGTTGAATAGAATTTGCTTAGCTTAATCAACGAGGATGATTTTGCGTTTCCATCTCTGGGTCACGCCGTTGTCTTCACGGAGGTACCATTCGACATATTCTCTTGTGCGAGGTGACGACGAGGAGGACGACGGCAATGGCGAGGGGAACTCTGCGGACCCAGGAATGCCGGATTTGTCGTCGTTTGGTAGCATCGACGTCTCGCCAGGTTCAACTTGTGCAAGATCCCGATGGCTGTTGTTTGCCATCGGAGGCCTTGGAATGGTAGGGTCAGAATATGTATCTGCTCTGCTTTGCTGTGGAAAGCTTTGATGAGCGAGACGGGCTAGGACCAGACTTGTGATACCCGAGAGCCCATAGTGATTGTACCTGGTTAGGTTGAGAAAGCTCGGAGGCTCGGCAATGTAATGTGCAGACGTCATCGGCGGCTCTGCAGTTAATGAAGGCGAAGGCGATGATTGAGTTGGTTGAGAAGAATCCAATTGTGATGGTGATGTTGAGCCCGAGCGCACTGGATGCGTGGTGGTACCCTTGCCGGGTCTCGTCTTGGGGTTCTGGCTCACCTCATCCATGGCAAGGTCTTGCTTCTGAAGATGTGATATGCTCTGTAGGACTACAATTTGCATAAGAGGAGGAAGAAAGAGGGAGAGAGACTTAGTGAGCAACGTAGGGATGTATCCAAACGAGCTCAAGTAGCATTGATATATCCGGGAGAACGGATGCCATCACAACACATAAGATAGTGGGGTATCTGAGAGTAAAGTAGAAGGCCCGTCGCCACGATCAAACCGAGTGAGCAATTGAAAGAGTCTCGCGATGGGGTATGAACTATGTACATAGTGAATGTTAGATCGCGAGACCTCCAAGCACTCGTCGCTTAGAAGGGCTCGATATGGTAAAGAACCAAGGCGGAAGATTGTAGGGTCGAATAAAAAAAAGCACAGAGTTCGCTCATAAACATCGTGTCGTGCGTCGCAGCTGGAAGAGATTCACAGATCCGGTGACAAGTGGCATGAGTCGTGTACACGCCTTCATCTGGTGGCGTGTAGATTTCGGAGCATTTATCATTCCAGGTCGATTGGGTCAGCTGGGACGAACGACGCCATCAGGCTCATTAAACGTTAGTGCAGCAACCTTTAGGGCTCACTGTGAATTGAGTTTAGCAAGCAGATCAGTCGTTTCGGTATGCTCGCATTCAGCTTGAGGCGATTTAGAACACCACTCGGAGAGCTATATTCAAATATTTCTCCGTTCGCTTCGAGAAGCAATGGATAGTGATCGACATCCCGCAGTAGTTGTTCTAATTTTGATGGCTGGAGACGGTAGATCTGGAGTCGCCAAGCTCATGGTCTCCGAGTCGCTGAATAGCACTTGCTGTGGACCCTAGTGTAGACATGGGAACGGCTCATAAACCCGCTAACGACCTTATGAGCTGAAAGTAGATCTACTACGTTACATGCTTGTAAGTGGGAGCGAGGGCGAAAGAGGAGTGAAGAAAAGTGAGGTCTATTGGGTAGAAGAACTAATGCCAAGCTAGACTGGGCAACCGGGAAGAGATAAATTTTAGGACGAGTAACTTGTAATAATTTAAGGCTGTTGTTTATGATGAAGCGGTCAGACCAAGAGGCCGACACACTGGAAAGAGAGGCAGCTCAGCTGCAATGGCCAAAGCCATGGTAAACCGCTTGCGCTGAATTTCTATTACTTTCCCTTATCGGCGTTGGGGTTCGTGTCCTGTCCTCCTGCATACTCCGCGTGACTATAAAGCTAATGCTACACCCGACAAGCCGAGTTGAAAGGCAGAAAGAAGAGACGAACGGCAGCATGGGTTGGCTCAGTTGCCTATTGACATGAATCCACAGGATTCGACGGACGAATCCGCTTTTTCATTTGAGGATGCCGGCTAACGTCAGACCCAGCTAGCCTCCATCGTGATGGGGCCCAGGCTCTGTGTGCTCCTTGTTGAACTCCCTTTTACGTGATGTCCATGATGACGATAGAGCAAATCAAGCACCTCATAGATTCCTGGCATAATACGTATACAATGGCGGTCAGTCACGAAAATCCAGCGACCGCAGCCGTCAGTTGCTGCACGAACCCCTGTGTATCGATCATGTATCTCTACATTTGAAGCAATCTATTAGCAAAGAGACCACTCGCTCACACATAGATTGCCCTAGGAGGAAGCATACCCTTTGAAGTTCTCGGTTGTCCTTTCGCACGGCTTCGGCATGGCTTGATAACTTCCTCTCTATATCGACCACCTGCTTGTTAATCCCTTGTTCTGTTTGCTTCCGTTCTTGGCGCAATTGAATAGCCTCATCGACATTGTCATTCATGATCGTGTCCCGTTCATAAAGCGACGAATATTCGTGGGTCTCGTCATTCTCCTCTTCGTCTTCGTCTTCAATTTCCTCAGCCTCAATCATCATTGCACAGATCTCACTCTGCACCTCCGTCCATAACAGCCAAAGCTCATCTAACTCCCGCTCAGTCTTTGTTGTCAAGTCTCTGAAGCTGTCAAGGACCTCCTCGAGTCGCATGGTTTCAGTTGCTTGCAATGTCGTATCTCTGGACTTTCCAATGACAGAGTCTCGACCATGTGTAGGAGCATCTGAGGTGATGACGATCACATCATTTCCAATTGGTCTTGTAACCTTTTGCATGAGCGCAGTCTCCAGCTTTAATTTGGCATCGAATTCGCCAGTCAATTCGTTCAAATGAGATATATGGTGCTGCTCAGACTCGTCTAGCCTTCGCTGAACTGTTGATTTAAGCGTTGTTGCGTGACGGCTCAGGATATCTGCTTATATTTGTCAGTACAGGAACATATATTTTAGCCGAGGAAGCATCATTTGTGACCGCCATGCGGGTATGACCTTCTATTGAGTTCTCTGGTCTTCCTCTTTTCTTCGCATCATGTTTCGTCGTATGCTGCTTCCGGATACCTTTCATATGTATTGGACGAGGACTGCCTCTATAATCTGCCTTCGAGATTCTTCGAGATTCTGGGGACCGTGCTCCTAGCACACGGGCATCAGCATCTCGAGTTGATTCGCGGATGTTTCTGTTCTTTGGCTGACCAGCAGCATGGCTGAAGTTCTGTAGTCCGCCTCCCGCGTTAGACTTGCTGAATAGCGGGATAGGAGGTCGATGAGACATATTCGTAGCGCTTGAACGAATGAGAAACGTGATCGCAGACAGATTTGTGACAAATGGGATGGCAAGGCAGCATCTGAGATGGACATGAGTTGTCGGAAACTTGTTTTGCGTCGGCGTGAAGCCAATGCACGTGTTAGAGACCAATGACGAGGGCTCCGATGTAGTCGGGCCAAGCAGGCGACACTTACAAGGAGCCTACCAAGGTCAGCTACGCGGTAATCAGTACAATACATCAGTCTCATTATACAATGGTCATCTTGGGAGCTTCTGTGAGAAGGACCGAAAATGATATTCTCTCCACTTCATTATCAACATCCAGTAGTCAAGTAGCTACTCTTTTCGTGATTCTCGCGCCGTAGCGAGGATCTCAGGGAACCTCGTAATGAACCACTTAAACGCTCCAAGGACGCATCGGATATTTCCTTTCATTTTCACCCAGCACAAACAAAGCAAACGCATATTGCAGCAGCGTATTCACTATCCATAGCTCAACCGTTAACAATGACACCACCGTTTGGATGCAAGCTTTGTCCCGAGAGCAGACTACTGTCCGCACTTGCTAAGAAGACGAAGTTCGTGGCAACCTCAGATGGCTGGCCAGGTCTACCCATCGGGGACGTGAATTGGTCTTGTGCTTGATCATTCATAGTTGCGGGAACAAGCGGTGTCCACACTGGACCGGGGCAAACCGCGTTGACTCGGATACCTTTGCCGACATATTGGTTGGAAAGCCCACGGGTGAATGCGATGATGGCCCCCTTCGTAGATGTATAATCCAAAAGGTCTGGCCTTCCAATGTAAGCGTTGACAGAGGCATTGTTGATGATTGTATCACCAGACTTCAAGTGCGGAATGGTGTACTTGGCGAGGTAGAAGTACGGATGAATGTTAGTATTGAAGGTGTGGATCCATTGGTCCCTGATGGTACATCAGCCACAATCAAATCTGGAGGAGCATGTTGACTCACTCGGAGAGTTGTTCGATGTTGTCTATCGTGTTCTGATATGCAGCATTGTTGACGAGAATGTTGATAGCTCCCATGGTAGCAAGCGCGGTATCGACGATCTTCTTACAGTTCTCTTTCGGTCTCACATCGATGGCTAACAGGTGTATTTTCCCACCGTGTTCTTCTACCCGTTTCTTCGTGTCTTGGGCATCCTTTTCCTCCTCTGGAAGGTAAGCAATCAAGCTTTCTGCGCCCTCCATAGCAAACAAGATGGCGATTGCCCGACCAATTCCAGAATCACCTCCAGTGATGATTGCTTTTTTGCCCTGCAACTTGCCCGCAGCTTTGTACTTTTGATAACCTCCATCGTCTGTTGGAAGTTGGGATGACACTGGATCAGGGCCTTTCATCTCCGATTGAAGACCAGGCTTCTCTTGATGCGAGATAGGAACCTCATGGCCTGGTATTGGAGGTTAGTAACCCAGCATCTACTGAGGCAGACGACCCATACCAGTCGCAAATTGTGACCCTTCGCTCTTTACACCCTTGACTGCATTCTTTACTGACTCCATTGTCCCTTTATGGGCCTTGAAATGTTAATAGTGAGTGTTCTATGAGGACTCAGTAGGAAAGACAAATGAAGATATGGTTGAGGTATGAGAGAAGTGAATGAAAGACCGAAGAGAATGCCAGAGGAAAAAGAGAATCATTTTATTCTCAAGCAAGAATCACGTCACGTCGCGACAGACAGGATCGAAATGGAAAGTCCACCATGTCATACAGCATGGTAATGTTAGTTTGATGGGATACGTGAACCCTCATATCAAGATGATCTCATAGTACGATAATGTTTTTTCTGAAGGGAAAGCTCGCGGGAAACGGTGACTGATGTCAGTTGCCGTCCCTGTGTCCCTGAAGCCTTGGCGAATCATGCGCGTTCCACACCACAGTCGCTGAAACTTCCGGTCAAATACATCCGAGTATGGTGTCTGCAATTCACTACCATTAGGTACATACTGTATTAATTACTACGTAAACTCATGATGAATGAGAGGTACAGCCTTGGTGTTGTCACCGTTTTTGAGTTATAACTAATCTACAGAGCGAGCGCTGAATGTGCGCCTAAAATCCCAAACCAATAAACGCCAGTGAGCCGAGGGACTCTACTTCCGTCCATACAGCATTGTTTACATTGCACCCAAGATAACATCGATCCCCATAGCTGACATATACAACATGAACCAACTCAACCAGGCCATTAAGCGCTCAAGTCCTTTTTCCAGCGCCAACAATTTCAGAAATCATCGTGGTTGCAGTCAGGCGTATGCTTGGCCCATTGCAAACGGGGCAGACTCCCGTAAATCCTCCACAAGGTCTTCCACGTTGCTTAGATATTTTCCAAGTAATGACTGCTTTTCCTCCGTTGTCCTTATGGGACCACCTTTATCTGTTCCGTTGACCGTATCTCGTCTTCGGGGATCAAAAGCACCGGACAGTCTGCTAGGACTGCGTTGCAATCCCATGTTGGCAGTATTTGGAGCCGACAAGGCGATCGGCAAAGTGGGCGTCTCCGGCATAAGATAGAAGTACAAGAACTCAACTAATTTCATCTTTACTTCCCTCGAGGTTGATCTGGCTTTGAATAGTGAAGTGACTGTAAACAGGCCGTCAAGGTTCTCGAAAGTTCGGGTATTCGAAGGATTGCAAAGAAGCGCAGCGACAAGCGTAAGGAGCGTCGAGGATTGGATCGCGGGACAGTTTGAGGGATCGAGAAGATCTAGCAGGAGCTTCATGGTATATCGTTAGGATGGCCCTATGAGGTAGGGATCGTGAGGCAACTCACGTTCATGTTGTTCTCATTAGCAAACAGCGACCTTGACGGCGGATGCAAAAGCAATACACCGTGAATGAGATCAAGGGTGGAAATGATCAAAAGGTCGTTCTGTCCGTTACTTCCTTTCCCAAGTAGTCTTTCAAGACAGCCGACCAGGCGCATTGCGACATTCCACTGAAACCCTTCTTGAAGCTTGAAGAATTCGCGAAATGCTGGATCATCCTTCAAATCACCAAGGTTTTTGGGGGGGTTAGATGAAGTACCCAGCTGCACCATGGACCTTCTCTTCTCAGCCGCTGAAAGCTTGGATCGAGAAAGACATATCTGTGCCAACAAGCCTTCAACCTGCCGCAGGCCTTTGCGGATTTTGGTTGAATCGTAGGATGAAAGATAATCAAAGGAGAGGGATAGTAAGGCCTCCATTGCTGGTTTGGATTTGTGATCCTTGACAAGTGTGTGACCCTCTCCTCTGAAGATAGAAAATAAGAAATTTAGCTGAGTAACTAATTGCCTAGATGTAGCAGGAAAAGCTGGAGGAAGAATAGTTTTGGATGGTTGGAATAATACACTACTGCAAGCACTGTTACCCGAATTTGGAATGGTAAACACCGCAAATCCGTTGTCAGGCCAAACGGTATCCGAAGCTATTGGTATTCCCAAGTCGTTATCACCCTCGCCCCATCCCTTCGACCATTACTATCATAGTATAAGCTCACCCCCGCCGGAGAACCCTTCCGTTTCATGCTCAGCCTCAATGGTCAGCAATTCAACTGGAGAAAAATTACATATGTCTACTACATCGTTGACCAGCGTGAATGGATGGGATTGATCTATCTGTGCTGTAAATTTGGTGGTCTCCCTGTCATGACGAACTGTCTTTTTCAGTCGGAGTTGCTGGTTATTATTTAGGCAGTTTAGGTACCTTGCTTAAGGTATTACCATAGTACATAGTAAATGTTGATAGCCCTGTAAGTGGGACACTGAAAAGTCAAAGATGGAAGCACTCTCCGCAGTTAAAAATCCCTGGTGCCTTAGGCAGGTATCTACCCGAAGCAGTCAAAAGTAGATGCCTAATCATCTGAAATAGAACTGATTGATCACTAACTAATGGCGTTACCTAACTATTAGCTTACCCGCAAGCCCGAGGACCGTCTCTAGTTCGTTGTTCCTTTCCGTCATTCATGACTGTATTTTGGCACATGAGTGAATGAGCGATCTTCGACTATCGACATCATGCGCACAACTGATACTGTTCTCTCTGCATATATACGTGAAGTTAGGTAGTCTTAACGCTGCCTCATATTTGACACCAAGACTTACATCTACGTCTCCCATCGATTGCTCATTTTAATCTCTCCAGACACCTTTCGCAGGACAAGATCGAGCTTGCGCCTATCTTTCTTGTTCTCGCCAATCGAAGTCACTCCAGCCTGACCATACTCAACTTTGCGAAACTACGCTGCGGCAGACTGTCTACTCATTTACTTTCAGTAGACTGATACCCGGCATGGGCTCAGAGAGCAACCCGACCTCTCCCAATGCGATCCCTCAGCGCACAAGCTCCACAGGTCTGAACTCTATACACCATCAGCCGTCGAAACCTGTACTCAGACCACTTGCAGAGGAGAGCTGGCTATCCCGAAATAATAAGACCAGCGCAAAAAAGGATGAGTCCCCGAGTGGAGAGAAGGAATCCTTGAAAGAGAATGCGAACGGGACTGCGCCTACGAGCTCGGGGCAACAACGGCGGCACACCAAGCGGATATCAACCGCCGAGCAAGTGTATTATAAGTCTTCCGGGTGGTCAGCTGAGAAGGAACGCATTGTTCTTGGACCTTATGACTACATGTTCTCACACCCCGGAAAGGATATTCGCGCACAGATGATCAACGCCTTCAATGCAGTTCTCCAGGTTCCAGGTGACTCGCTAGCCATAATCACCAAAGTAACGGGCATGTTACATACGGCATCTCTCTTGGTGGATGATGTTGAGGACTCGTCTGAGCTCCGTCGAGGGATCCCGGTTGCTCACAGCATCTTCGGCACAGCACAGACCATAAATTCCGCAAATTATGTCTATTTTCTGGCGCTACAAGAGGTGCAAAAGCTGAAGAACAACGACAGTGCGATCAATGTTTTCATGTCCGAATTGCTGAACCTCCATCGTGGACAGGGCATGGACCTGTTTTGGCGTGATACGCTGACGTGTCCCACAGAGGATGACTATTTAGAAATGGTTCAGAACAAGACAGGAGGCCTCTTTCGCCTAGCCATCAAGCTTATGCAGGCGGAATCATTCGTATCCAAGGATTGTGTACCATTGGTGAACATCATGGGCCTCATATTCCAGATTTGCGATGACTACCTCAATTTATCATCTAGCTCATACACACAGAACAAAGGGCTGTGCGAAGATCTGACCGAGGGTAAATTCTCCTTTCCGGTCATCCATTCAGTGCGGGCCGCACCGGACAACTTACAGCTCATCAATATCTTGAAGCAAAAGACCAGGAACGAAGAAGTCAAGCGTTATGCGATATCATACATGGAAGGCACAGGAAGCTTCGAATACACCCGCGGGGTAGTTCGGGAACTCAAATCGAAGGCCGAGGAGCTGATACGAGGACTTGATGATGGGATGACAGATGTCAGCGGTATCAAAACTATACTCGCAATGATGGATGTGCAGTGATTTACTGGCGGCCGAATCTTGCCAAACATTTGGTGACGGAGACAGTCTATGATTTTGGATATGCCTTTCTGATGACAATACCCCCAGGACGAATGGTTCCTCTTTACGATATGATTATAACATGTACAGCTAGCTAGCTTTGTATACAAGTCGGCTTTGAGCTTCAATCTTACCATATCTACTTGGATCCAATGCTGTGGTAGTTTACCAGCTGAGGTGCACTATAAGGGAACAGATATGAGTGATAATTCGGAATCTGGATTCCGGGATTGGATGCCTATCTTATGTAGTTATTCCTGCTCCAGCACACCAGGGACCATAGACATACTGGAGGTTTATCATTATTTGCCCGATAGTGGTTTAGTGCTGGATGACTTGGTCTTCATCTTACCTCCACAGGAGCAATGCTTAGTCCTGCCTTGTGCACGGCCGGACTATGGCGCTCGCCTGCTCGGAAAACGCTGGCCGTCTGTTGAACGTCCAGACGTGCGCGTATTGCAGTAAGACATGACCGTCCACGGTGATATTTGCCAAGCTCCTCGTCTGACTAGATACTTCCGTTCGTTCGAGGTCATTCGTCGTAAAGATAGCGACACTCTGAGGAGATCAGCATTTTCGGGGACAAAAGAGGGCCAAGACATGTGATGTCCTCCTTTTCCATTGCAGGAACGTCGACTCATCACGGTGATACCTACATTGCATCGAATGATGAGTGAACAGTAGACGATCGTCTTGATGGGCACACGACCGGTCCCTTAAAGCATTGCACTATCATCTTCCAGGTTGATCAATCATTTATCGACGGCTTTGGATCGAGGGTGGTGATGTGAATATCTCTATTTTTGGGCGCTTAGAGGCGTGATAGTCCCAGCGAATTAGAGGTTAGGTCAGCCATGTTTCACAGCGTCCTCGTCAATGATTCGGCAATGGCTTCTCCACCACCATCGTTTGTACCTGGAAGTTATGCACTTCTCCCCCGCCTATCAACATCTCACGACCAACCAATGATCTTGTTTCCCTCGCCTCAATCACTCACCGTCAATCGAGTCTAGACGTGCTCTGATCTCTGTGCCACTATGCATATATGCGCAGCCGCCCTGCTGTTGTCATCCTGCGACGCTTGTTCTCTACATCCGAAGCAGTGGCCTGTTTCGCATCTCTCACCAGGATGACCTGAAATTAGAATGAGTAGACGTATATTGTCCTCCAGAGCATCATTCAGTTCCCAACTATTTATCACACTCCTTTATCAACTGACTTCAGTATATGCTGCTCCCGAGCTACGCCGAGGATTGAATATCGATAACAGTCCTGGGCCTCCGCCAGACCGCCAGCTATTGACCTACCAGGTAGCAGGGATCGTTGGATCATACGCTCTGGTCGCAATCACTGCACTGACACTCCTTTTGGTACTAGGACGTCGTTTGCGTAAGGAGACTTTGGCTGAGCCAACTCTCTATAGAATGGAGATCGCCAGACCCTATCCAAATGGAACAACTCTGGGCGTTGGCAAAGACATAAGTCCCGTGTCACCCACCAAGCAGAACTGGGAGAGTCCAACAGACTCCGATACTACCTATCTATATCCCAGCCCTGTGAGCCCTACAACCGCTGCCAACAGATCCTGGACCAAACCCTCAGGCGTTTCGCAGCGAACAATGCCATCGCAGAACGGGAGTGTTGTCACTTTCGATGACAGGGTGCTGGAGGCTGATCGAGCTCGGGCCCAAACAGACCTTGAAACTCTTTACGCAGCCGTCGCTCTCCACGAAGACGAGAAGGAGGAGAGGAGAGGAGACATGGGTAGGGACGAAGAACCCAACAGAGCCCCTTCACTCCGGTCTCCCCGACAAGATACTTTTCCAGGCTTGCCATCGTCGCCGAGACCGCAGAACCAGTCTTTCTCTACACTGGCATCCCCACGACAAGAGCAATTTGGCATGCATGCTCTGGCTTCTCCGAGGCAAGATCAGTTCCCCTCAGCTATGCTTTCACCTCAACAAGCACAATTTGCACCGTTGGCATCTCCTCAATATGCTCAGTACCCATACGGTCAAATGCCCTTGTCACCTGGCCAACTATCACACCCTATGGCTCCAACACCGGTGAATCCATTGAGCCCTCCTCTGAGCCCGAAGGAATCACGATTGTCAAAAGCAAACCCACTCTCTTTCTTCTCTTCGCGGAAGAGCAGATCAAGCGACAAGACAGACTCGTTCAGGATTTCACTCAAGGGTCTCCCAATCTCCGAGCCTCTTGGATCTGCTAGACACAATAATTCAGTTGGTATGCCGCCTGAAGATGGACCGATGTCACCTCGAGTATACGCTCCGGGGCCACCGCCTCCTACCCCTGGTCATTACAAGACCGACCTCAGTGTTATGCCAACAATACCCCAGTCAGCCGAACCATCTCCTCAACCTCAGTTCCAGTTGTCCAAACCTCCAACGGCTTCCCGTGCAGCTCCACCTACACCTTTGACTCTTGGTACCAGCAACGTGGATCTTTCGGGCACCAGTACACCGAACAGGTCCACCGGGGCGCTTCCCCTCCGTAATTACGGCCCTGCGCCACCACAGTCCGCACCTTTCACACGCTTGCAGTTCGCCGACCGCCGTGAGAGCAGGATCGCCCCAGGTCCCAAGACCGGCATGCCTTACCCCCACAGCCCATACATGCCTTTCAGTCCCGTCACCCCGGTTAGCGCATCAATCAAGACGGGCAAGGAATTGAAATTGGCCAAGAAGATCGCAAGGAAGATGGAAGCCACCGAGATGGTGAAGGACTCAGACGAGATCTGGGGAAGTTAGGCTGACAGGTAGCAAGGCTTGTCGTAATTTGTGTCATATATTTGATATTTCCTCTTTTATTTCCTTATATATTTCCCTCCCCTTTTCTTTTTTATTCCCCCAATGAAAACTAAAATTTTCGATATGGAAATCCGCAGCTTCCCTCCTTGCTGGCTTTTTTGTCTGGTCTTTACCTACGTATTCACATATCCAAATAAAAAAGGGGACTCATTTTGTCGCCGGTCGTGGTGGGACGGGGTAGGAGGTGGGTTGGTGTTTTCCTCTGTTTTCTTTGATGTTTGGCTCCCCCCCCCCCCCCTTTTTTTTTTCGCTTGATGTATGTACCTTAGGTATATATACCTACCTAGGTAGGTAGTCGGGCTCGGCTTGGTCAAATCATGAAGCCAGTCATTTATTTTATTTCATACGGTAAAAGATTTTTTTCAGTGATATTTTATATTTTTTGTGTGCATCTGATTTAAGTGCTTGACTTCACTCGCCGTTTCTGACTTCATGACTTCACGGATCGATACTCAACACTTTAACAAGCCCCTCCAACTCACATACGACATCCTCATACACAGCGTTTCTTACATCCGCCTTCGTCAAATCGTCGTCGTACCGAAAACATTTCCGAGCGAGCCGCTGGAACCTCGGTCCCAAGGGTGTCGGGCGCAGATCCCAAGGAATGAGACCTCTTGTAGGCCCCATTCTTCCTGGAGCGGCAGTTCTCTTAATTCAAAAGGATGATCACTGCTGACATCAATTCAGATACCATCTAAGAAAATTCGTCGACCCGTTCACCCTAAAAGCAAACTGAATTTGGTGTCTCATGCAGACGATGACGATAATAACGCTGCGGAATCGGCTGTGAAAGTAGACCAAGCTGCAATCGCTACATCCACTCTTACAGCTTCTCCTGATACTCATACGTCTAACCCACGTAAGAGAGCAGCCTCGACCGAGTTACCAGCTCCAACTCCTAGCAAGGTCAACAAGACAGAGCCAGAGCCAGAGAATGAGGAAATGATATCAATGAGCGCGACGATTCGAGGGATCGCCCAGCTCCTACGCAGGACTAACGAAATAAGAGTACAACGAAACATATCAAATATCACGCCAACCAGACCACCGAAAAGAAGTCCAGATACGAGGAGGGATTTCTTAAAGAGAGCTCACCATCGTCATATGTCATCGTCGAGCCCAATGAGCGAGACAGAAAAGGAAGAAGATATATCGTTCAGACCTCACGCGCTGTACACCCTCCAAGAGCGCGTCATGGCAGAGGTGAAACATCTCGGCCGGCAAGCAAGCGATGTCCCTAAGGAGAACAAGGCTGAAGGCAAGAATGTGGAAGACAGTCCGGACTTCTGGATAGTGAAGTAGTGAGAGAGTCCAGCGAGAGGCCATGGTGTAGAGTGGAACTGGAGGACGGCTACGGCAAGACGAAGAGCGATCTTCAGTTGGTCAATGATTGGCGAAGTCCTCTTTGTGGAACGCTGGACCAGTTCTTCGAGAGATATGATGAGCTTGTCTGTCGTTTGCTGCGACGGACTGTGGTCTGTTTCACGGGTCGTTCCAGAATAGAAAGTGTGCGTGTAACTGTTGGAACTCTCGAGGCAATACAAGCAATGCTCTGCGCGGCTTGGGCCACCGTGACATATCTTCTGCCTGTTCTGGTTCAATAGGCGACACAAGTTCAATTTCCCGCCACGCTCGCTTACTGCTTCTGTAGAGAGAATCGAGGGGTCGGTCACAGCCAAAGACACTGGCAAACTTGGAGTTGCTGATTCTGTGGTCAAATCTGGTCTTAGCCTTTTGTTAAGGTCTAGTCCAGACCTCTCATTCATTGAACGATGTCTCTTCGGCGGCAGAGGTCTTGCTTGTGTTTGGCAGGAAGGAGGTTTAAGGAGAGCGGTAAGGCGTTTTCGACTCCAGACATGGGAGAAGCGGCAGACGCCGAATTCAAACCCACGGGTTTCCGAGAATTCGAGTCTAATCTTGAAGCTGTGCATTGCACATAGAGCCACATCAACGGCTCTGTCTCCCGTGTATACAAAATCAAGTGCCTCGTGTGCCTCTAAATGTACGAATGAGAGTGCACCACAGATCGGAGGAGTCCCATCACTCGTATACTCCGACTTCGAAGGCTGACCAAGCATAATCTCCAGAGTGAGCCTTAGACCCTCACTCAAGCTGACAGTTCGACCATTTAGCTACCTGTCAATCTCATCCAAAACACCCATTCACCCATTCACCCATTCACCTGTCCGTCCATCCGATCTTCTGTCCTTACAATCATGACACTCCAGGTTGATATTCTCTCATAAGACTACCACCTAATTACAAATTTACCCAGCAGTGAAACCGCTTGTTCACTCCCTCCCTGCCCCTTTCCCCTTTCCCCTTTCCCCTTTCCAACCCCACCTCTCTCCTTCCCGAGGACCATACAGTATATTCACAAGCCCGAACTAGGACATCACATTTCCTTCATGAAGCCATATACACATACTTAGTCATAATCATATCTTCTTCTCCTACCCATCTACCTATCTAGCCAGCTAGTCAGATATCCAAACCCCTTCTCCTCCCCAAACCCAAATCGAAACACACATACACGAAAGAGAAGTCCAAGATAGTTCATTCACTTCCGCTGCACCACACTGCACTGCACTGCATTGCCTTTATAAACGTATCATCCGTACATATCCGCACACATACACCAGAATATATAAACACATTCTGAAAAAGCCATAGCATTCGAAGAAGAAAAATCCCCGGAAAGGCAAAAATCTTGAGATCAAAGACCAATCAATCAATCAATCATACATGTTCTACATACAGATCGCTTGCTTGCTTGCTTAGAAAATTCCCCCATTTCCCCCCTTTTGATTTCCTTTCCTTGCCTTTCCTTTCCTGTTTTGATCCCCATAGCCATTGACAAAGAAAAGTGAGAAAAGGGTTCCGCGTGCCTTGTTTGACGGCCCCCGGATCCACGATTTTAGTTGTTTTGGTTTGTTTTGTTTTGATGCCGAAGCTGTCCGTTCTCCCGTTGTTTTGGTTGTTCCGATTGACCACCCAGATCTCCGCGTTGTCCATGATTTGAAAAGTGTGAAAACATATGAGAGGAAAAAAAAGAGGGAGAGATATAGATGTGGATCGTGGTAAGAGGGGGGTGGCTCTGCCGGATCTGGAAATAGAAATTTCGAAATTGAGGTAAAAAAAAAAGGAAACATTGAATCGAAGACGAATATGGCAAAGGCTTGCTCGAAGATGGGACGGGACGCAAAGGCGCGCTGATGGTGCGGAAGGCTGGCAAGGATCCAAGGAGCGAAAGTAATGGGTAAGGCTGCGGCCGAATGGCGAGATTGGCTCGATAGAGATGCCAATGAGGTTTATGTGTGCCAGCAAAGCGCTATACTGACCCAATAGCAACGGCGGGCACACTCAGGTCGGAGCAGGCTACGCTTCGATCGTCTCTCGCTTCTTCGGTTTGACTGTCCGGAGCACGGCTCCGTCCACGCCGCTGTTGTCGTAGAAAAATATGTCAAAATTTAGACTCTCGCGGAGGTCATCATCTGGATTGTAGATGTAAGTCTCCGGCTTGATGGTGGGAGTTTGAGAGGGCGTCGGTGACGAGGAGGAGTGAGGTATTGGAGAAGCCGGAAACGAGAGAGGCTGACTCAAAAGAGTCTCTGCAGTGGATATAGAGTTCATGGTGTCGCATGAGGAGAAGGTGTCCATGGTAGAGGTCGTGTTCGGGCGAGGAAGGCACTCATACTTGCGGTCCGCTGGGGACGCGTGAAAGTCCACGGTTGATACGCTGGAAGGTAATGAGTCTCTGACCGAATCACTGAGGCTTTCGCTTGGGGCCGATGACCCAAAGCTCTTGTCTAGGTATTCACCCTGTGAACTACGCTTTGACGATCTCCTGGATCGTTCTTCGGTGCGAGCGGCGGATTTAAGTAACGAGCCTAGCGTCATCGAGTCTGCTCGCGCAAGTGCGGGCTTCGAGGGCAGTTCTTCTTCCGTGCTAGACTCTTCTGGGATATCAGTCACAGTCGGCATGCCCTCAAGCGGCACATCATCTTCATTGCCTTGGGGCACTGGAGGCAGTGAGGTTGGGGGTGGCGAACTTGGTGGAGGAATATAAGTACTTGATCCACTGGGCGAACAAAAATGCTGCGCGGATCTCTGTTTCCGAATAGGCTGTTCTTGCCCCACGGAAGTGGTGTCGAAGCCCTCCATCGACTCCGGTCGACTACCATGCCACGACCGCCTACCAGAAGATCGCCCAAGCTGGGATTGAGATATCACGAATAGTTCGTTCTCGCTGGGCGACCGCTGAGAAGTGGTTCGGCTTCTCCGTCGAGAGGAACGTTTAGATACTATGAGAGCACGGTCGTTCTGAGCCGTTTTGGCCTCCATTGCTGTCAAATAGGTGCTTCTCATGTTCTCGATCATCGTTCGTATGTCTTCGCGGCTCGCGTTTGGTTCGGGTGATCGCATATTGCTGCGCGGGTCGTGTGACCAGAGGGAGGCACCCTCAGACAGGGATGGACTAATACCTGGACGTGGAGAATTCCAGGACGAGCTTGGGCTCAATGCACGACTGACCAACAGGGGCGAGTCTCGGCCTTGCTGGGAGAATGTGCCACGACGTGAAGTTGGAGCCGTCTGGCTCGTGTTCTGGGTCTGACCAGCTTCTGTATGAGTAAAGAGAGTAGCCAGCCTAGTGTTCTCAGCCTTCCATAACGCTTCTACGGCAAGATTGGGTTCCTCGCCTCCACTGAGGATAGAAGCTCGACTAGGAGAGGGTGATTCGCTGCGACGAAGGAAAAGTGGACGTGGCTGGCTAGGTAAGTGGGTCTGACTTGATGCCCGGCTGCGACCTCTATCGGACGAAGTGGCACTCAGCCTTGAGTCGCGCCTGAAGGTTGGGAGTTCTCGAATTGGCGAAGGGGTTCGTTGGGACGAAACATCATCGGCACGCCTAATATCGTCCTTGGTCAAAGGACGTCTGGCACGTTGTTGGTTCGCTTGCGAAGTCGAAGGCCGTCTAAGCTCCTTCTTTCCCACAATATACTGTCCATCTCGAATGTCATTCAGCGTTCTCTCGTGATCCTGCTGCGTCATAATGAGCTCCCCTGTCGCTAAGCGTCGACTTGTCTGCAGTTTGACAGGCCCATTGCCATGAACCGGATTGCCAACAAATATTGGAGTTTTGCCGGGTGCGGCAGCCGTGTAAGGTGAAGCTTGAAATCCATCAATCTCCGACCCGCGGATTTCATTTGACAGATCTTGAGATACGCTCACAGCTAAGTTGTTTGATTGATCATTGGCTTTGAACAGTGGATTTGAATTATGTTCTTCTGCTGGAAGAGGCGTTGATATGTCCAGACGTGAGCCATTGCGATCCGCTCTGAGTGAGGCAAGATATCTCTTAAACCGTGACTCCATTGCAACTCAGTCCCCAAAAGAGAAATGCATGTGCCAGCACAGGAACAATAGTTGTCATAAATCAAGGCTCTTGAAGGCCTGATGGTCGTCAAAACAACAAGACAGTTGCGTTTCAAAGTGACAAGCGGAGTTGATTGATTGTTGTGATACTGGGTTGTCGTTATACACCAATTCGAGTGAACTCGAAACGCGTTTTGCGCTGGGCTGATTGGCTGATGACGTGTAAGGGTACTTGCGTGGACTACGTGAGACCGGGGTTCGTCTAAATCTCGATCGTCAAGCAAGAGGGGTCGAAGCTGAAACGAAGGACTGGAGACACAGATGACAAGTATGAAGTGATTGAGCCGTTGAGAAAACTTGGGCTGGAGATATCGAGGGAAGGGATTACGATGAGTAAAGAAAGATCGTGTTTGGAAAGTAGAGAACAGTGGCACATTTACATGATGGCAATCTCATTTCGTGTTGTGACACACGTCGCTCCCACGGTAAAAGGCAATCAGAACCAGCTGCAGGATAGTATAGATCTTACCCATCGGTTTCTTGTCACCCGCACCGAGTGGCTAGGATACTGTATACTGGGGATGCGGATTGGCCAGACGAGGATTTCTTGGGGCTGATGAGTGCGTGTCTTGCAGGTGGGCAGGCTAAGTTCACCGGAAGTGTGGAACACGAAGATGAGCCGACACCAAGAACAAGGTAACACCCTGTAAAAGGCCTGGTGGTCCCATTGCTCAAGCCAATCAATCAACCAATGTCAATCTGACCCGATGTATCGCAAGTCTCCTCTGCAAGCCTTGATGGGGCGGGCTGATTGAAAGTGACATGGGAACGGTCAATTAATCGCGACAAAAGAGGAAGTCAAATAAATCCCGACTGCCACCAATGCCCAAAGGATGCCGTTCTAAAAAAGAACCATCGATGGACTGGAGTACTCCAAGGCTCAAAATCAATAACAATAACGCAAGGGGGGAGCAGCGTCTGTAGCTAGAGTAGTTACCCGTCTTCCACGTTTCCCAATTGGTATTGTTATGTTATGAGCTGCACGGAGAACAAAGAGAAACACCTTACGGCTGGTCGATTTGCTAATTTCGTATTCTCGTATGATTGGATAGGTAGCGACAACAATGGTTTGTCGTTGTTGGGTCTAATGGAGCCATAGTTCAGCGAAATTGGCCGACTAAAAGGATTTTCACGCCAGAAATCCAAGGACCAGGATCTCAAATAGCGGCGATCTTCTTGCGGATTTGCAACTTTATCATCCCCATTGCTGAATTGCATCTCTGCCTGTTTGTCACCGTCGCTGGATATAGGCGAACTGGCTTTAATGAGAAGGGTGTCGCGGGGTTTAGTCGCTGAAGACAATGCTCTTCGTTCCATTCCGAAGCAACGAGGGGAGTGTTTATTGTGGTTAGAGATCGTATTGTGAAATCCGAGCGCTGAGCTGAGCGAACCCACAACGTTGAAGCTATCATTCAGCCAAACGGTCGCCTACTACGTAGTAAATCCTAGGTCAAATGGACCGGTTCAGGTGGACGTGTTTCAGTGGTGAGTGGGCGCACTTGGCCCTGTGAATTCTCCTATGACGATCAATATTGAACGGACACATCGACATCGGCCTTCTCAACTCTGGAGCAAACCAAGTCCAATCCTATGGCACCACACCACAAGTAATGCTGTCAATGCAAGAATAAGAATCACCGTGGACTTGGCTTGTTTTACTTCCAAATCCAAGAACTCTTGTTATGCAAGTCACAGCCACACTCTCAACAAGCATACAACGTAATACACCGAAGAGAAGATCCACGAAACACTTGAGCCCTACTTACCTCGCCCCTCTCGCTTGAGCCAAATGGCGTCGATGTACCCGCAACTTCCAGTCAACCTGAGTGGCATAACCTCAGGTATATGGAAATGGGCAAACCGACGTCATCGGTAACTATTCTCTTTTCATAAGCAGGCGTTCAGCGCCTAGAAATATCTCTTGGAATGCAAAAGTTCTGGATTCGTAGTGCTCGCAACCTGTTCGGGTATGATTTGTATGGCGTTCCACATGCGACCCGACGTTGAATTACTACTTCGAGTAACCTCATGAATTGGTGCAGTCATCCTGCACATGCTGCGCAAGACCGAGGCACGATAATGTGAAAGCATGGTTCTACATTCTCAAGTACGGTCATCCTGTCGGTCTACTCGAAGCAGATCCTCCAACGAATGCGGATTTTGCTGTATGTCTTATCTGCAAGCTGCACCTCAGTCTGCGTTCGCTGCATTCATTGATCCTAAGATTAGGTCGAGCGACTTTCTTAGCCACGAAAGCCAATACTCTTGACCCGTTCGGCCTTGCGCGTGACCAAACGTGAACGTCAGATACATGTGTACGCAAGCCCATGTGGGTACTTCGCAACTCTCCAATTCTCAATTTTCCATTTTCCATTTGCCAGCTGTACTTGCGCTCAAGCATCACGCCTGTGGCGCGTTCGCGAAGGACATATGCCCAAAAGAAATGCCTAGTTCGTGGATATGCGATCTGTACTGTAGGCAGGCTCGCTTCAGGCGATTGCTGCAGTTCACTGGGAGAGGATGTGTCAAAGACAGGAAGTCTTTGCTCGTTGGTATACCAACATGGATGGCGAGCCGAGCGAAGACTTTACTGCTCCATCGTAGCTGTTATCGAGGCAATTTAAGCCAACTCGGTCATGAACTTGGCGCAGTTAGAGCGCAAGTGGTCGAATACCTCAAGTGTTGATCCAACAGTCCTATCTTATAGCCAGTGGAAAGCGGCGATGCCTGCCCATAATCGTTTTCTGTTTCTCCCTCTTTCAAACAGAGAAAAGAGGTAGGCGACTACCCAGATGAAAGATGCGCAGAAAATTTCAAGAAAGAGGAAGAAGAAGTGAAAAAGAGGAAAGAATATTGGAAATCGGACACAAGAGCGCATCGAGGTTTCGTCAATATCAACCCGAGAGCATTGGTCAGGACAGCCAAAAGCGCTTGAAGAGCCAGGATGATCACAGCAATGAAGTACGAACTGAAACCACACAGTACACGCGAGGGTGTTTCAGAGCGAGAGAGATGCACTCGAATTTCTTGGTCTCACGACGCACTGCATCGATTACAAGCAGCATTGACACTTCATACGAGCAGCATCGCAACGACAGCTCGTCCTACTCGCGATCAACAGCATTCCTTCACTATCCCCTCCTTTCTGATCAGCAAACTCAACGAGATGCTGAGTGGTCGATTTGCAAGATCTGCTCCCAATATCAGGGAGGAGATGTCTATCATTACGTCTCAAGAAAATTGCAGACTTGGAGAATCTCAAGCCAATTCCGCACTCTATGGCCACGCGTTTTGCTCAGTCGACTGAGCTGTGAGGATGCGTATCACATATTCGTGAAATGGTTCAATCAGCCGTTGACTTACATGGAGATGATTGCGCTTTGCAACAGCTAAATGTTTACCTAGGTAAGCATTACTTACTGTACAGAGGGTGCAATTGTCCGATATTTAACCGCACTCATTCATGCTTTCCATTACCACTGCCATTACCCATACCTAAGGGGTTAGGAAACTCATCACACAGTATTACGAGGTCTATGCCCAGGACTAAGTTAGCATCGGAGACAGAACCAGTTTCTCGTAAGTCTGGCAAGTATTTCCCTGCACGTGAGCCATAATATCAGAGAGGATGGGTTGCATCGCAATGGTGATACGGCCATGTCCGCCGAATTAGACGAACGAGAGGCCCAGAGCGGCCCAATAATTTTGGACGAATTCCGCCTGCGTTGAATGTTCCAGTGTATCGTTATTGGGACACGGCACGATGGTCAAGGGTAGCATTCAGCAGTAGAAGCCTATTAGATAGAGGTGAGTTTGCTTTCTCGAGCACTGTCCGCATGTTGTTGTGGCAATTCTTCAATGAAATCTCCTTGTAATATGTATTACTATGGCAGAGTTGAGTTACATCCGCAATCGCTCGAGTAACTTATCATCTATCAGGGAGATTCCCAAAAAAAGGGTCCAAGGAGCAATTGGACTGGGTACCATCTCGCCATATCCAGCGAGTCCAGGTGTTTCCAAGGATGAAGGGTCGGCATTGACAGGTCCGATGTATGGAGAGATACCGTTGCACTTTCTTTCTGCTCTCGATCTTCAACTTTCCTTTGCCGGTCCTTTCTTTAACTTAGTAGCTAAGTTAAGTCCTCAACGCTCAATGCGACCATCTCCATTTGCTTGTCGTGATAAGGCAACTCGCAAGTGAGGACCCATGTGAATTAGCCCTTGCGGATGGATTTCCCATGTAACGTTACAAGCTCCACGTTACGACATCACCTTCTCCAGCCAAAGTCAACTGGGCCAATGGAATCAGCCCCAACACCCAAGTCACTGAACGATACTGCTGCTAGATTTGTCCATTTGATATCGTAAGGACAAAACAAATAGGAAAAAGCAAGGGAAAAAGAGGATCAGAAGGTGAAAGCTCTTACTATACCCATACTACCACGACGAGCCCCTAACTAACGTCGTGCTTGACTCTACCAGCAAACTGTCGCTCCGGCACTCCCTTTTCCCCACCAAAGCCACGAACATCCTACCTACCGTATCCCTGCCTTGTCTCATCGTCTTTCCGCCAGATGCTCCGCCGTTGTAAAGTCAGACTACATTATGCGACACTCGTTGCCAATACTGCAACCTCTTCCGCCGCTTTGTGACCTTGGGACTCGTGCAGCGGAACATCGAGGGTTCACCACATGCTGCCACCCTCGCCTATCCGCGGCTCCGTCAACCTGCACGATACCTCTCATAGCCCAGCGACATATAGTGGACAGTGCCACATAGAGGTCGCTGGAGAACATCACAAACTTCGAAAACTGGTGTTCGATGATATGTTCGTATAGAAGATGGTGCTAACATTTCTCCAGACGCTCTGGAGGGCGTTGGAGACAGTGTTGGCCTGCCCAGCAGCTCTTTTAGGCTTATCGAGCCGGCAGTCATCAAGAGATGGATTAATATCAAGGCGCTCGTTGACGGAGTTGGAGGCTGAGATCAGGCAACAATTCACGGCGTCTCTAGCGACTACCGACTTGCTGTTCCTATCTACTCGGATGCAGAGACAATACCGCGAAAAGCTGCAATCAAGCCCACACTGCATGCTCCCATCTTACAACCACACATTGCCTTCTGGAAATGAGATGGGCACATATCTCGCCCTCGATGTGGGCGGCTCTACCTTCAGGGTTGCTTTAGTTTCATTGGCCGGGAGAGCACAGGGTCAAGAGGCTCTCAAGATTGTCCGCATGACTTCAACAGCCATTGATGAACGAGTACGCTCGTTGGAGGGACAGAAGTTTTTTGACTGGATGGCAAGCAGGATCAAATCCACCCTGATGGAAGGGCCAGGTGTTGACGGACCTGAACACACATTACCGATTGGGTTATCTTGGAGTTTCCCGATTGAGCAGACATCTATCCGTGGTGGCAAGGTTCAAAATATGGGCAAGGGCTTCAATTGTTCCAAGGGGACCCTTGGTCAAGACCTGGGCCAATTAATCGAGGCTGCCTGTTCGCGGGTGGGGTTGAACGTCCGCATTGACGCGATTGTCAACGACTCATCAGCGGCATTGTTGTCTAAGGCCTACCTTGACCCATTCGCTTCAATGTCTTTGATCCTTGGCACAGGCATGAACAGCGCCGTACATATGCCGGTCTCTCAGATTGGCCGCGAGAAGCTTTTAAGGCGGCGCCCCTCGTGGCATGCTCGAGCGGAAAGGGTCATTACCAATACGGAATTGTCCATGTTCGGTGGTAGTGGCATCCTACCGCGCTCTCGATTTGACGATTTACTTAACCAATCGCATCCTCTTCCTGACTTTCAGCCTTTGGAATATATGACCACGGGACGATACCTGGGCGAAATCTTCCGTTTGATCTGCTTAGAAGCAATCGAGACAGCGGGCCTGTTCCAAGGTGCGCTTCCGAATTCAATAACAATACCCTACACATTAGACACCGCATTCCTAGCGATTCTCGAATCCGATACAACGCCGAACATGTCAAGAGCTACAGCATATCTTGAAAAGACACTTGCGTTCACCACTCTGCCCTCTCTTGAAGATCTATCATTCCTTCGCGCCGTCGCTGAGTGCGTCTCCACAAGGGCAGCTGCATATCTTGCAGTAAGCATCCACGCTTTGTGGGCGATAGGCCGAGATTCCGAAGACCAAAAGGGGCTTCCCACGGGCATAGACAAGACGACTATTGCCTGCGATGGCAGTGTCATCAATAAGTACCCAGGCTTCAGAGATATGTGCGAGTCATACATTGCCAGCATGATTTCGAAAGACGAGAGAACAAGTTCCATTTTACCCGAGATCCACCTCGAACCAGCCAACGAGGCTCCAATTCTGGGAGCCGCCGTTGCTGTTGCCGTCTGTGAGGCCGAACCTCCATCATCGTCGTCATCATCATCATCACCATCCTCCTCACCATTATAAACTACGCATGTCAAGAGAATTCTAGACTACGTGACCTCCTTTCTCGAAGTACCATGTATCTTCAATTGAGTCGGACGGTCTTCGAATCAGGTGATCCTAATATTTTGCATATAAAATGCCACCAGCGCACAACACATAGCAGCGGCGGTGGCGGCAATAGCATTGCATTTTCCAGCGAAACGGGGAATATTAAACACTGGCGTTTTCTATTGTATTCTTTTCCTCAACTGGAGATGGGATGTATCGATGTATTTATTGGCATCAAGGTAACCCAAATCTACCTAGTCAGTCCATCTAAGAAAAGAACGTCTTTCTTCAATTAAATAGATTCAACTTCATCCAATAAACTCAATGGTGAATGAATTGGGACTTTCTAACTACCTCTTTCCTTCCGGGCCGTAACTCCCACTTTCCCCCTTTTCCTTTTCTGGGTATGTATGCAGTTACAACTCGTCATTGATAGGCGGAGATGAGAGATATTTAAGGTAAGAAAGAATTTTGTCTCTTAAGACGATTGATATGGGTATTTTTTTTATAGAAGTCAAGTGAGTATTATTTTAGTATAGTAGTATTCATGGGGATATCATTCATAATTATTATATACAGACCAGAACAAAGAACCCCCCCTCTCCTCTCTCTCTCTCTCTCTCTCTCTAAACTTGTTCTAAATCAAAATCTAAGCACGATAAACATCCCTCCCGAATTTCCACACGCCGCACACCTTCAACCCATCCGCGTCGACCGCGACCTCGCCCCCGATCCCCCGGTCCTCCAACACAACGAGATCAGCATCCATCCCGCCGTCAAGCCCGCCCTTGACATCGTCGCAGCCGAGCATGCGTGCGGGCGTACGGGTCACGCACGCGACCGCCTCGGGGACGCCGACGCGGGTCCAGCGGCGGAAGTTGTTGACGCATTCGAGCAGCGAGACGGCGGAGCCGGCGATGCGGTTGTTGCGGGTGAGCGTGAGGACGCTGCCGCGCTTTTGGATCGTGTCGTTGTTGGTGTAGGGGTAGATGCCGTCGGGGAGGCCGGAGAGGGGCATCGCGTCGGTGACGAGGATGGTGCCGGTTGGGTGGGAGGAGTGGGCGAGGGCGAGCGTGGTGGGGTGTAGGTGGATGCCGTCGGCGATTAGGCCGAAGAAGGGGCGGAAGATTTCTTCGGAGGTGGTCGTGGGCGTGGACGTGGTCGTGGTCGTGCTCGAGTTGGGGTTTGGAGAGCGGATTGGGGAGGAGATTGGGGTTGATGAGGAGGGTTGGGAGTGGTTTCCCAGGAGGCCGAAGATGCCTGGATCGCGATGGCCGAAGGGGAGCATGGCGTTGAAGAGATGGGTTATCATCGTGGCGCCCTGGGAGACGGCGTACAGGGCTTGTTCGTAGCTGGCGGTGGTGTGCCCGATCGAATAGATGCGGTTGTACTGGGTGAGCGCGGGAATGAGTTCGGACATGGCCCCGAGTTCTGGAGCAGCGGTTATCTCTCGAACTCGCGGTGGAAGTAGTGTGGTGGTCGAATCTGCGGAGGTGGACTTTGCGGGTCGAGGGTATAGATTCTCTGCGCCATACATGTCCTCGACGTCAGCGAGAGAGTTGGCAACCCGCAAAACATCAAGACTGTGAATTCCATTCTTGCTGGACGATATGAAGGGCCCTTCGACATGCGCGCCAAGTGACTCTGCGTTGTCTAGAGGGTTCCGTGACAGCCCCGAGGGCCCAAGATGGGGGAGCACTTTGTGATAAACCTCTCGAAATGAACTGACGACGGTCGGCAGATATGACGTGACCCCGTTTTCTATCAAGTGTCTGTTGACTTTCTTCAACCCTTTCTCGTATTCCTCAGGTGTTTCTCGAGGCACCGAGAAATTAAACCCGGCAGCGCCGTTCAGCTGTGCATCGATAAACCCCGGGGCTATTATCTTCCCGCCCAAATCAATTGTCTGATCGGGCGTCACAAAGCTGCCGTAAAATGCTTCCTGGCTCTTCAGGATCTTGCCCGTCGCTGCGTCTATCCACAAGTCTTCCTGTACCAATTTGTTGCCCTTCACCAGCAAGCAGTTCGTAAATTTCGTGACGCGAATTTCCGTGGGGTCGATAAGAGCTGAAGGCATGATTACAATGGCAAACACCGCAAATCTTCTATTTTCGTGAAATTGAAACAGAAAAAATATCACACCTTTGGAAAGAAAAGAGTTGGCTTTGGTCAGTATTTGTGGCAAGGATCGCATATATCTATTCTAGACAATCATCGGAACATGGCACATGAAGTTAACTTTTTTTTATCTGCATTGGACCTACCATTGAAGGTGTACATCTCCATTGCTCAGCCTATAACAGGATAAATCTCGGTCACGATCCGGCATCGCATTCTAGAAGACTTAGGGTTAAGTTCCCGTAACCAGTAACCACCAGGGCAACCATAAGGGCAACCGTAAGGGCAACCATGAGGGTAAGCAGCCATGTCGCCTTAACACAGTTCAATGGCCGATGACCGATGGCCGATGGATTGATGGTTGGATTGATGGCCATGTGTCGCTTTGTCAGTCAGAAGAGGGGTCCAGCGATGAACAAAGAGAGTCAGTCATCACACCACGGTTTAACCCAACAGTGGTATTGGGAGCATAGGACAAGCCCGTAACAGGTAACCCAAGGCCGATAAGCGTAAACTTCTCTGGCGATAAAGGAAGGGCCAGACTGATGGACAAATGAAGGAGCCGGATTGAGGGTCGAGGGGGTCCAGGGCTCGCAGGTAGTGAAACGGTAGTATCCTAGTCGTCGGGTGGAGGGTGAACAATGAAGCGATGTTACCCTAAGTCACTCCGCTGTCCAGTGGAGAACGGCTGTTCTCAATGGTTGCATTGTGGCATCGACGAGATCAGTTGGAAAGGGAAAAGGAATGGAAATGAGCATGGAACATCATCAAGTAGTAAAGGTAGGTACGTAGGTATCCGAATGCCACCTTGTTATCTCGACGTTTGTAAATGAATCCTCTCCTTCTTTGTATGTTTCGTTCTGTCTCTCTCTCTCAATGTGTCTCTCTGACATTATCAGACAATCAATCAATAGATCCAATATAATATTCGATCACTTATCGATCTGTGTCAATTTTACTTGTGGTTGACCTAGGTATCTACGTATCTTCATGACATTACTGTATTATTGGAACTATCACATAATGCGGAAATTGATCATTAGTGGATGTGAGCTGTACGTACTACGATAGTACTACCTAATTATATGTTTATATGATCCTTCGCTGGGATGTTTGGTGTTTACGATGTAGCAAGCCATGGGTCATCCCGGCACCAAATCAACCTCTTCCAGTGAAAGAATAGCCATGAAGCAATACCCAGACTATAGGCTATAGGCCCTATCTTCTTCTGCTTTAGCTGCGATGAACAGCTTGAACAGCGTAGGGATCTTTACCTAGATACCCTCTCCTTGGCCTAGCGCCTAGCGTACCCTTTAATTAAAGAGATCCGCTGTCCCACCTGGTAAACCACGGTACTGTACTGTAAACATGCCGAAATCGCCCACTATTCCTCAGGCACTTTATCCTGGAATCTCCTTTACCACACTTACTGACCGACAGACTGACCCGACTACTAATCGTTGCTAGTCACTTATCAACCACCTTTCCAGACCCCCTGATATCAACCGGGCCACATTCTGATTGCTTCTCTCGCTCCGTGATATGACAAGGGAAGCTTTGACCGGAATCGACCAGTGATCGCTTGCATGGCTATCGCAGGAATCCACTGGAGCTCGTTCCCGGCACCCTTGCAATGGACACTACAGCTTCCTATCTCTTGTTCTAGTCGACTTCTTCATCCATTCGCGCGTGGCTGACCCAACTGTCCCATCCATGAACTTGAATCCTCCGTAACCTCACCTTTGGAGCCGCTCCTACCTTTCGTTCGCGTGTTACGAGTGAGTGTAACTGTATTATCAGAAGCCGAGGGTTCCAGATCCAGCCCATCCACTTGGAACACCTCCTGGGACACCTTCAACGCACCTCCGCACTTAATATAAGCACGTCCTCTCTCCCATAGACGATCCCACCTGTTCGGGTCTCTCTTCTCTTCTAGCAAGCAACCGCATACACCCTTCTTCCTCTCTACTTGTCCCATAGCTGTTCGTCCCCCGTTGTTCTCAGTCTCTGCGTACAATGGCCGACGAAAGCAACGAGAAGGCCGTTCCAGGCCAGGAAGCGACTTCTACCACTCCTTCCCATGACGGTGCACTGGAGGAAGGCAGCGTCGCCGCGCCTCAGAAAGGTGCGGCGTGGATGTACAAATCCCTCAAGCTCGGCCCATGGACCATTCCCGGTTTCGCAACACCCATGTCGCAAGTCGTCCTCGTCTCATTCGTCTGTTTCCTGTGCCCGGGAATGTACAACGCCGTCAACGGTCTGGGTGCTGCTGGTCAGGTCAAAGCGACCGATATCGATAATGCCACCGTCGCTCTATACTCCGCCTTCGCTGTCGTTGGTTTCTTCGCTGGCAGTATTGCAAACAAAATCGGTCTGCGCTTGACAATCTCATTCGGTGGTTTCGGATACTTCCTCTACATTTGCTCCATTCTCTCGTACAACCACAACCAGAATGTTGGTTTCCTCATCTTCGGCGGTACCATTCTGGGTATATGTGCCGGTCTGCTATGGTGTGCTCAAGGCGCCGTCATGATGAGTTACCCGCACGAAAAAGACAAGGGCCGGGCTGTTGGTTGGTTTTGGATGATCTTCAACCTGGGAGCCGTCATTGGGTCTCTTGTAAGTTGCACCAATGTGAATCAGACTGACTACGAGCTAACGATCCCTCCTAGATCCCCTTGGGCCAAAACATCCACAGGACCGACGCCGGGCCAGTGAACGATGGAACATATATCGCTTTCATCGTTCTGATGGCTGTTGGATTCGTCCTTGCGTGGTGCCTGGTAGATCCCAGCAAGGTCGTTCGTTCGGATGGATCTCACGTCATCATCATGAAGCACCCGACGTGGAAGTCTGAGTTCATCGGTCTGTTTGAGACCTTGAAGTCGGATGTCTATATCGTGCTCTTGTTCCCCATGTTCCTTGCCAGCAACTGGTTCTACACTTACCAATTCAACGGCATGAATGCCGCATATTTCAACACTCGTACCAGGGCCTTGAACGGTGTCCTTTACTACACCATGCAGATCGTCGGTGCCTGGGTCTTTGGCTTCTTCCTTGATTTGGGCTTCGCTTCTCGCCCGATGAAGGCTAGATGTGTAATTGTTGTCCTCTTCGTCTTGACAATGGTCATCTGGGGAGGTGGTTATGACTTCGAGAAGACATACGACCGTGCCAGCACCTCGGCAGACAGCGGTTTTGTGCCTGTTGACTGGAAGGATGGCAAGTACATCGGTTTGATGTTCCTCTACATGTTTTACGGCTTCTACGATGCTGCCTGGCAAACAACCGTATACTGGTAAGCGCCTTCCCTCCAATCTGCTCCTGCCTACTGGCACAAAGCTAATCTACGTGTTTCCTCTTTCAGGCTCATGGGCTCTCTATCAAACAACTCCCGCAAGCTCGCCCACTTTGCCGGTTTCTACAAGGGTATCCAATCCGCCGGTGCTGCCATCACCTGGCGTATGGATGCCGTCATGGTCTCCTACCTGAGCGAATTTGCATCAGCATGGGGCCTCTGCGCCGCCGGTCTCCTTTTCGCCGCTCCCGTTGTTTGGTTCAAGGTCAAGGACACCGTCCCACTAGAAGCCGATTTGAAGTTCTCTGACGAGACCGTCGAAGAAGTTGCACCAACGGCCGTGGCCCACGGTGAGGAACTCAAGGCTTAAATTAATTATGAGGAGATCACTGGGCGTATGTGTGTCTGTGTATATGTGTGTGTGTGAAAGGTGACGAGGTCGTTCACGATACAGTCCCCCTTATTGTCTGTTTTTAAAATTTATCTCCTCCCAAGATAAATCAACTCCTATATAATATATATATACCCGGCAGAGGGGGAACCTTCCACCTTCCCCTCCCCCCTTTTTCCCATTTGCACCCCTCTCCCAAAAGGAAATAAAAAGACTATATCACCACCAACCTTCCTCGATTTGAAAAGTGGTCGATCCTGTACATACATCCATACCTTGAGTAATTTACAATCTCCCTCCCACAACACCCCTCTTCATTAAGGCACCAAAAAAAACCAAAAACCCTGACCTTCTCTCTGCCTGGCTCTCTTCAGGTAATTAGGTAGTTAGTTCTCCTTCGTAGGAAGGACCGACCGACCGACCGATCGACGGACTATCAGAACAGATAAATATAATGCTAATTGAAAACAATCTCATCTAATCTGATCTTATCTGATCTGATCTGATCTGTTGCATTTACTTGCACTCGACATAGGTACCTACCTACCTACCTACCTACCTTACTTGATACATCCATCCCCCCTTTTCCTCCTTTCCGTTTCTATTCACATGGATTCAATTAGTCAGGTACCTACCTAGGAGGTAAGTAAGTAGGTGGGTAGGTGGGTAACTAAGTAAGTAATCCATGAGAATTTTCTAGTAATATTAGCAAACTTCTGCGTTTACTAACAGTGTTAATTTTGATGTGCTAGCAGACAAGTAAGCAAGCAAGCAAGCAAGCAAACAGGTAATATGTAAAAGGGGTATATATATATATATATATATATATACATATGGAAGAAGAGAAGGAAAGGAAAGGAAAGGAAAGGAAAGGGAAAAAGGCAGGAGGTAATTCAAGGAGAAAAGAGGATTAGAAAAAGGAAATTGGTCTTGAATTTTATACAAGTAAGAAAAGGGGTAATTAATTAATCTCTTTTTTTTTTGATCTATGAATGAGACAGAGTGGCAATGTTGAAGAGTTGATAGAATAAACTCTTTCTGACCAGCCAGCCGGCTTCAGAGTGTGCACTGCGTGATCATCTCCTTCTCATTTCTTGCTCGCCCATATCTCTGACTTGAGGATGACAGGCAGGTACGAGCCCCCGGACTCACCGAGCTCTTGTCGTACATGATGACAGCTCGTATCGGTACGCGACACCCAATCGTCCTCCTTCTATATTTGAGTTGAAGATGCATAGCACGTGGGATCTGCGAGGATGGTATACGGCGGATAACCGCAGCAGGTCCACTCGGTCTCTGCGGTCATCAGACAACCGTATGGGTCGAAACAGTTGTTGCTGCTGCACGGAGATCCAGGGCATCCTGAAATAAACGTGGCACAACAAAATGCTGTATCTTGGTCTGTTTGACAGACGTTAGGGCCACTGCATTGGTTGTCGGTTGTGCATGGCTCCCCGGGATTGAGCTTAGCAGCAGTAAAACTTGTCGTAGCTTGGGTGGTGGTGGCGCTCAAGGAAGAGTATGTTGGTGAAACGCCAGACACTGTACTAGAGACTTGGGGGGAGGAAACCGAGGTGCTGGGTGCGGCACTGGACGCCACGAAAGAGGAACTTGATAAGTTGGTTGAGGTCACAAGAGGTTGCAAGCTGGTTAGGGTTGCACTTAGGCTCGTTGAAGATGATGATGTTGTGTCCTTTGTATTACCGCCTGTTAGTGAACGTATGGACAGCACGACAACGAGCCCTACATCTGATCCCGTTGAGTGAGATGATGAGGCGTCGTCTCTTTTGGAGAGACTAGGGACGATGGCGATCACCAGAATCGTAAGGAGAGCTGCGCACACAATCGCAACGTGCTTGCAATTGATCTCATCCAGAGAGAAGTTCGCAATGGAGAACTTAGTGTTTCTGGAGTCATTGCCGATTTCCTGATAGCCCCCTTGCGACATATTTGGTCCACCTGCATAGTAAGTGCCCGATCTTGGGTTTCGAGGCTCATAGTGATTGGGTTCCGGGCGTATTATAGCTCAAGTGATGGGTAATGAAGCTTCGCCTTGTCCTGTTGAGTACGCATTGTTCTCAGAGATGGAACTGGCCTTTAAGACGGTGAAGTCCCATCGACTGAAAGAAATCAGGCATGCGGACTGGTGGTTACCTTTAGCCCATGTTCGTAGCCTTGTCTAAGGTCATGAGGCAATGCAGACCATTGACAGCACTGCTAAGAATAATACGCCTGAGTAGGAGTTTCAAGGCAGATTGACAACCTCCTACGCCACCACCAAATCAAGAATTCTTTGCAGCATCAGTGCGAGGCTGTGGCAAGTCATGCAAGCTGCAGCTGCACCAAAGCTGACAATGAGACTGCGGTAAAGCAGCAGAAGACTGTCTATAGCGAGTAATGCGTCGGGACACAACTACACAACCTAGGCTGTGAGCTAGGATGCGTGTTAAACAAAGGTCATGAAAGTGCAACTGAAGAGTGATAAGACTCGCCGACTGAGAACGAACGAAAGTACAGAAATGAAAGGTATTGCAATGGGTGTATTGACATGCATGAGATCAGACCTGGGCTGATTATACGCAGTAGAATAGAAGGGCATTTCGTAAGTAAGACACAGTTCCCCGTACGGACTATCAATTTTGCATATCATACGGAATATCATATCGATATTCGTCCCACCTCTAGACGCTCAGCCTTGTGTAACATGCCCAATGATCTGAGTGCCTGGGATCTCTTAGCTACCTGATACATAAAACTGTCTATTTCCCCGTCTAAATAATGTCAGAGCAAACTCGACCGCTAACCCGGCTTTGGCTACTATCCTGCAGAACCATTTAGAATCTCACTGCAGGAGTTCTACAATGGCTTGCCCTGAAACCAGTTGCTTGGGTATAGTCGTCACGATTGATGGAAGTCCTGATGGAAGTTATCGGGCCTTTAGCGAGTGTGGCTCAACTGATGGGCTACAGTCTGTCTGTTACGAAGAGCCTCTTGAACCTATATCAAGTGGTAAAGGACGGCCGCTCACGTTACCAAGACGAAAGGAACAACATTTCTTCATTGCTGAGCATCGTTGCCGGTAAATGCAATTAGTCTCTATCGGACCCAGACACCGAGCTCATCTTGCCATTGTTCGTAGAGATCACAAAGTCAGCCCACGGTCTGACCACCGTCCTCGAACAAATAAGCCAGTCGAAAGATCTCTGCTCTGTTCTTCATCAAGAACGATACCCTGTCTCAGGCTTTCACGGACTTGGATAGAAAGAGAGAGCTGCTGCTGCTTCTTCATATATCAGGACAAAACAACCAAATGCTCAGATCTCTCCGAAAACGTATCGTTACCATGCTGCAAGTAAGGACTGATCGGACCGCCCAGGAGAACAGAGCCGAAGAGCAGGACCTCTACCAAGAAAAGAAAGTCGACGATGCAGACGGCTTAGATAAATCCGGGATGGAAGTGGTCAAATACAACAAGAAGGTACAGATCCCTCTAGTGAACACGTATACCAACTTTCTTCCTCTGATACTGACTTGGCCGTAAGCAGGACTCAAATTGCCCCAACACGGACGGAGCTACTGTCAATGGCCATGCACCATCGAACCATGAACCATCAACTCATGCTGGTCTATCCTCTGGTTATCCCCATGAGCATGACGATTTCCACCTCACGGCTTCTGGAAACACAAACGGCGACGACGGGTTTCAGAGCATTGGAAATGGCCATTCAGCCACGGGGAGTTATGCCAGAGTTGTTATCACCAACGACAGAAATGGCGCACGCAGCCACAGTAGCATTTTTAATGGCAAATGAAGATAGGTAGTGCATTGTAAGTGTTAGTCTAGGATGTGATTCTTACATCAGAGCTCATGAACCACCCATGGACAGTACATGTAACTGCTCTCTTCCTCCGTCCGTCTTAGGAACTGTACACAGACTCGTTAAGCCACCTTGGAAAGCAAAGCCTTTCGCTTATTTCGCTCCTACTGGCGTCTTGACCCTTGACCACCAGTCACTAAATTTTCATCATACTGCTGATTTCTTGCTGCGCCGTGACTGTATTGCGAATCTATCCCGATTGTTCTGGTCCTCTCCTCCCGCAGCACGAGCATTCGAACCTTGGTTCGTTCCAGCATTCGTTACAGATGCATGTTGTACATGCGGGTGCGCCACATTTGCAACAGCAAGATACTAGAGTTGTTGTTTGTACTTGTATGTTTGCATCTGTACCTGCGTAGCCGCCGCTGTCGTCGCTACTGCTGCCACCGTTTCCGTGAATCTGTCGTTGGTGTGTTCCGCCGGTGTGGCTGCAGGTTTCACAGCCGGCGCCGTTGCAGTATGAGCACTGGATCCAATTGGCGTCCAACGTGTCGCTGGTTAGATCGAATTTGAGCCAAGTTTGTGCGCCGCCAAGGTCGGTAGAGGCTACACGTTTGTGGCCTGCGAGTGGTGGAGGTTGCGGTGGTAGATTGTTGCATTGGGGGTAGGATGTTGAGAAATGAGATCTTGGGTTGATAGTGGGATAATACGGGCTTTGGAACTGGAAGGCTGATGTGGGTTGTTGGTCTTTAACGAGCGATGGTTGGGGTATTGTTGGTACAGAACGGCGGCGTGGCATGGGAAGAATTTGTCGTTGGGATATGTTGGGAATATGTGTCATGTGGACATCAGTCTGACCGTTGTTTGCGTCAAACAATTGAGGTGACTGCTGCTGTCGAAGCTGGTACCCGTCCTGTGAGGAGGACTGTGCAGCAGAGGCACCGTACATGTCTCCATCATCAAAATCCATGTTTGTGCATATCAAAGAGAAAGAGTGGATCGTGATATGTTCACTACCACAGCGTCATTGATGCATCAGAAAATATGAGCCGACGAGGTAGTAGGTTAAAGGTGAGCTACTTTCGTCTGCAATGCCTTCATTTGATGAGTATTGGGATTAACGCTGAGCCCCCGACGACTAGATCCGGAATCATTTGTCAAGACTTCTGTACAACCTGACACCAAACCGTTACGAGGGCTCCTGGCACCGGAAGCGCCTTCCCACCGTGTCAGGTGATGCGGACACATCATGAAAGTTATTGTGACCCTACAATGCAGTATTCAAGACAAGAGTAGAGAATTGACGAAGACTGTATCGTGAAGGCTTTGGCATCACCCGACAGCAGAACACAAACTACCTGTAGAGAGACCTTCATACAATGACGGCTTGTCGCTTTAGATAGCAGGTACGGTATCATGTACCTATCGAGCGGTCTGATCTGTTCCCTTATTTTGTGTAATGCATCCCTCACAGATCGCAACTGGTAGATTCCATCAAAGCACGATAGCCCTCGATGAGTGTATCATCTGCCACGCATTGTACAGTCAAGATCTTGTCATATGCAAAGATACGAAATGCCTATGAAAGAGATGATAGTACTGTTCTTGCTTCACTCTGATCTGGATAATCTGCCAGGATAGCTGCAATCAAGGCAGAATCCAGGTTTGAGAACTCGGTTTCTAGCTGCTCTTGCACCGTAATGCCTTGCGATTCAACATGGGATACAGCGCTAGCTGAACCCGGTGTCGGACGGCGTGGTGTTTGAACATAATCAAACAGTGACAAGGTCTCATTTCCTGGCTCTTCAGGAAAATAGTCTTGCCGCACATCTCTCGTCATGTTCCTTGGATTTTGATTCCGCCTGTTCTTATAGGGAGCCTGCATGTTCCCGTCGACAGCATTCCGTAGCTGGGGACTTGATGGTTGGGCAGTACTGCTGGCTCCGGCCGTCGACTCTCTTGAAGACATACTCTGCACTCGCCCAACTTGGCCGGTAGTCAAACGCACCTTGATGCCTCGCGGGTGGTCACCACGAGTGAGAATATCAGCAATATAACCGGTCGTGATGCGTCCAGTAGCCTGATCAGCTTTCAATACAATGTTGACTGCCACACCTGGCCGTAACTCTGACATCCTGGGAACAGGCATTGTGAAAATCACCTCCTGAAAATTTATCGTTGTGAAAATCTTATCGCAGTTTTCTTTGGCGCCCCGAATCCGCACCCTTCAGGAAGGTGCAGACTCTGCAAGACTTACTCCAAGCTTCAGAGAGGGTAAATGTGGACGATTCACATAGATACTATGCTGAAACATAGATGCTCTGCTAAGAGTCCGCAGAGACGCAGGGACGGTTTGATAATGGAGCGCGAGATAAAGGAACTCACTTATCACGCGTGAGAAACCGGTAAATTATGTGGTCAACGGAATTTGATCAGGGACTGATACCACTGGAAATTCAACGAATACGTGCAGTAGAATTAACAATCAATATTCTGACACACCACAGTCAATGAGGTGTGGTCAGGAAAAGATGGTCAATCGCTTGGCTCGGTTGAGGCTCTTCACTTCTTTAGTGACTTGGCCAAGCATTATCTGAACCCTTTCTCCGGTCATCCATCACTTTACTTGCTTGCTATTGCTTCTATCTCTTCTGTCCATCAAAGATGAGATGAGATCAGGCCAGATCAGATCCCGAATCCATGTCTTTTCAAAGGATAGTCATTACAAGTAATATGTCCAGGAGAACTGCTCTTTTATCGCCGAGCTGTCACTCCTTTCACCGCTCCTACAACTTCGTACGGTAATAGAAAATTCTGACCGTAGCGAGTAAGGGGAGTCAACTGCAATAGGTCATCATCACTCCTCATCCTTCTCAGTAACTCTGTCCAACAACAGAGAGCACGAACCCGAATATGACCTCTCTTTGGATTGGTGTGCGATATGCAGATTATCATTGTACGCTGACAAATTCCAGACGCCGTATATCCGTGTTTCCAGGATGCAATCCTATTCGGTACAGAATTAGCTGTGGACGGACACCCCTGCTGTTCCCTATTCCAGGTGAAACGCCTACAGTAATCTGATCTGAAGAATCTAGGGACCCTTAATCCTCCAGCTCGTTACGAAACAGGCTCTACTATGATAGTACAACACCAGAGATCCAGATCCAATCTAGATCAACCCTTGCAAGTCCCGAGAGTACCAGGAATTTAAATTAGAAGAAGCCGGCAATCTCTGTTTGATCCGAGGATTTTTCAGCCTGAAATCTGCTATTCACCCTATTACTGGAGACATCAAGGATGCGCCAGCTGAATTGTGTACTACGGCGCGGGTGTGGAGTATGTGTGACAGGGATATATAAAGCCGATGAATGTATAACGATAAGATATATCCGGAGTTTCTACAATATATCCGCAAAATCGTCAACGATGCAAGAGAATGGTTGCTTCCATGCGCAACTTTGGAGCACCGAAATCACTTGAGTTTCTGGTTTCAGAACTAGGCGATCTTACTGAGAGCTGCATCATCACTCCTAAAGACCTCCGTACCTCGTTCATCTCTAATCCAGGTACCTACTACGCAATTATATCCCTCGAACTGAGACTTGATACCCGACGCTCGCCCGGCTCAATTTATCTATATCCGCGGCTATATGAATTCCCATTCCGCGGTGGAGAACTTGATTATGTTATCGCCAATCCCTTATATCCGGATTGAGCCATCTTCATCTCGTCATCCCCCATCGAACATTCTATGACCGTAGTGACACCGAACTGTGCTGTAGTTATCTCGGATCTTGTCTTTCTATAAGAATGACAGCCATCCCCATCACGACAGAAATACATATGATGCTTTTGTCTTAGTCACACTCGTCACCATCGAAGCATTACCATGGTTGCAGATAGAAATTCAGAGGTTCCCGCCTCCGACGTCGAAGCCACTGTGGAAGGGGCCGATGACATCTCGCCAGACGACGAGACTCTGGCTTCATACGAATCGCCTGTAGGAGACGACTTGACGCAGGAGAAAACCAACCACAGCACGAAATCGATTGCTGAAAGTTTACCGCTATGGCAAGAAGTTTGCTTCGTCGCGGTGATATGTACCGCCCAGTTCACGACGCAGTCTGCTCTTGGGCAAGCACTCGCAATCCTTCAGATCATCGGCGATAGTTTTGGTATCACGGATCCCTCACAGCTGAGTTGGCTCATTGCAGGCTACAGCTTGACGGTCGGCACCTTCATCCTCTTTTCCGGTCGTCTGGGTGATACCTTTGGATATAAGAAGATGCTTATTATCGGCTATTTCTGGTTTGCTCTCTGGTCGGTGATAGCTGGACTGGCCGTCTATTCGAACCACGTCCTCTTCGTCTTTGCTCGGGTGCTCCAAGGCATTGGCCCATCCATTACTCTTCCCAACGGACTGGCATTGCTAGGTGCTACCTATGCTCCTGGACATCGAAAGAACATGGTCTTCTCATTCTTCGGAGCAACTTCACCAGGTGGCTCCATTGTCGGTGCAGCTTTCGCCGGCCTGTTCGCTCTCGCTTGGTGGCCATGGGCCTTCTGGTCCTTTGGTATCGCGTTGACATTTGTAGGAGTTCTGGCAATATACGTGGTACCGAACCCTCCGCCAAAGAAGGTGCATCCACAAGAATCACTGCGGGAGAAGATCGTAGGACTCGATATACCAGGAGCTGTCGTGGGGATCACTGCCCTTGTACTGCTGAACTTCGCTTGGAACCAAGCGCCGATCGTGGGCTGGCAGGAGCCATATGTCTACGTGTTGTTGATCATCAGCATACTCCTGTTTCCTGTTTTCTTCTACATTGAGCTCAAAATTGCGCCTGATCCTCTTATTCCATTCCATGCGTTGTCTATGGACGTCTCGTTTGTGCTTGGGTGCATTGTCTGTGGGTGGAGTGCTTTCGGTAAGTCCAAAATTCGCCGGACCTTCCGGCTCGTGATCCAGAAATTCGGAATCGTGAAGCTAACCGCTCGTCCGAAACTCAGGTATCTGGGTCTACTACACATGGCAGTTCCTGGAAATGATTAGGGGCGACTCTCCCCTCCTCGCATCCGCCCACTTCGCCCCTGTAATAGTCGTCGGAGCCCTCGCGTCCCTCTCCACGGGCTGGCTCCTCAGCCACGTCCGCCCCGCGTGGGTCATGACCATAGCCCTCACATGCTTCCTCACGGGCACGATCCTCATCGCGACCGCCCCCGTCCGCCAATCCTACTGGGCCCAAACCTTCGTCTGCTTCCTCATCATGCCCTTCGGCATGGACATGTCCTTCCCCGCCGCGACCGTCATCCTCAGCAACGCCGTCGAACGCCACCACCAAGGCATCGCCGCCAGCCTCGTCAACACCGTCGTCAACTACAGCATCTCGCTCGCCCTGGGGATCGCGGGCACGCTCGAGGTGCACATCAATCACGGCGGTCACAACAAGGCCGATGTGCTGTACGGATACCGCGGCGCATGGTACCTCGCCATCGGATTCGCCGGCGCAGGCGTGTTTATCAGCATCACTTACGTGTTGAAAACCTATCATGACCAACGGAAAAAGAATGTCTGATTTTTTTTTTTTCTACTTTTCGTTTTTTGATTTCCTGTCCTCTGACAAACCATGATTACCTATGACGACAAGGCGTTTTTATGTGTACTATTTTTTTTATATATACCTTAGAAGTTATACAAGACAGAAGCGATTCGGGGGGTTTTTTTTATTCTCATGAGAAGAGAAAGAAATTATGTGATTAAGAAGGAGGAAAAAAAAGGTTGGGTTATACAACTATTAATAGACATTCCTCATAAGAAAACATGTGGGAAACTTTGCTCCTAGGTAGGTAGTCGAGACGATCATATATAGAGAGAGAGAGAAATTAGACGATTACAAACAAAAGCGGGTTGGTTGGTTCACTCATATTGTAATTACTCTGGAACAACATTCTCATTGATTTATCATGTCCGACGAGGGTAATGGTATACTATAATACCAATCTCAATCTCGATTCCATATATACAACCCCGCAACCCACACCCCCGGCCCTCCTCCTCTCTCCCTCTCTCTCTCTCTCTCTCTTTCATTCCATTCCGTCCTCAACACTGCTGCCCATCCCCGAACTGCGCCACCCCGCCGATCAAAACGCGAAAAGTCAACGAGTCGTCGACATCCCCCAACCCGTCGATGAAGCCTTGGACCTTGTCGTCGCCTTCGAGCAGGCAGTTTTGCAGCACGGCGCGGGCGTATTTGGCGACGTATTTGCAGGGGAGTTGGACTTTGTTGATGTCCTGGGGTAACAGGACGATGTTAGCCGTCTTTTCTTCTTTTGGCTTCTCTTGGAGAGGGGATGGGAAAAGGGGAAAGGAGGGGGAGGGAAGAGTACAAAGAGACTTACATTGTGTTGCATCCAGATTGCGCTCTTCTCGTCACAGCTGATTCGACTGGTGTGTGCGTAGTCGCCGCCGGCGCCACAGAGACCTACGCCAATGGCGTCGAGGTAATCGAGACCTTTATAGATGTAGTATCCACTTCCAAAGTCGTGATATGGGTAGGGATTGTCATCGCAGATGACTTTGAGCCCATTGCTGAACTTCGGATCACCCGGTTCGATCCAGAGTGGGGGGTCTTCGCGAGGCTTGATCGTTGGGGCCTCGAGATCCTTAGACGGCGCAGTGGTGTCGTCCTCGTCGGCGGGAAAGTCGGTCTCGAAGTTCGGATTCAGGGCGAGGACCTGGTCATAGATGCTCTTGATGCTACCGACCAACGAGACGTTTTCGCCACCTGGGTGTACGGGACCTGTCCATGACATTGGCTGGAAATGGAAGTCGTTGGTCTCGGTCAGTGGTATTGACAAAGCCTTGAAATCAAATTAGCAATGGTCTGACATGATGAGAAGAGCCAAAGTGGTGAAAAGGCTAAACATACCGGCAGAGCCGAGCTTAAGATGAAAAGGAGATATGAAGTTCTCATGTTGATGAAATATGCCACGATTGATAGATGGGTGATGCTGTTTCAGTGGAAGACGACTTATAGATGATGGAGAAATCTGGACTTGGCTTGATGGAAATATCTCACTTATATGTGTTTCCGAATGTATACCTCTATAGTTCGAGGACAAGGACTATCGCCAGAAGCATTTCGCAATATCGTAATAATTTCCTTGATTGGTATAGAACGGAAGTATCCGAGGGTGCGCAAGCAATTCGACACGGTTTCACAGGACCGTTCCGTTTCTTACCACGGCGGGAAAAGTATCGGTTGGATCCCTCGAGTCAAGGAGGGGTACCGTATGTTGACGTTGTACAAGGTTTCGACGGATCAAAGTTGAGCAAACATAGAGTTGATGAGGCAGACCGAGAGTGGCCCTCATGATAACTTTCCAGGAAAGGTAAAGAGATAAAGGGGGCATGTCCTCAATGTAAAATGGAGCCTGATCATGATGTCCCCGAGAGAAATCCCAGATTAAGGAGATATACATTGGGGGCCAGTCGATTTGCACAGTCGGACGTACTGTACATTCCTTTGCCTGATATCTGAGCATGAAGAATAGATGGAAAGTGGAAAGTTTGGTTGTTGCGAGGCCATGGCTTGGCGGTCTGATCATGATGGATGACAAGTCTATCCGAAGAGTCATAGGCACTTAGATCGCACATCCTTTTCGACTGCATATATGAGGTGCACCTTTATGAAGTCGTCGACGTGGTTGGGCTCGATGATCATCGTGCAGGGAGGGCCAATGCTGGAGACCATAACGCTGAGCAATGACGGCGACCGTATATGGAGACAAGGCACGACCCCCTCGCATTCCAAGGGATTCCACAAGACGTTCAAATTAGTTGATTGTCCACCAAATCCTCATCTTACCTTAAATCATACCTTAAATCATACCTTAAATCATACCTACACAGAGCACAAAGGGTGCTCGTTCTAGCGGATATGCGTGTCCTGGGCTGAGCAACGGTGATGAGTGCAGTGGGAAAGGAAAAAGGTGACAAGCAGAAGTTAAGAGAATCCTTGAGATTGTGGGGCATACAGATCACAACTGCCCACTCTGATTGGTCGCTCTACAGCTACCTTGGCTACCAGACTCCTACTGCCATAAGTTACCTAATTAGTAAAGGCGGAGGAACTTGAGCCAAGACTGCGCCAGGAAAATCATGTCCTTATTTCAGGACATACACTGAAATAAGGAAAGGAAATTGTGTGCAGCATTTTCTATCACACAAAAGAAACTATCATGATGAGGCGCATTGCTTCTGCAAAGCCCTTACGGTACCGTCATGGACGAGAAGCTATTGATATGTCTGAGAGACCCATTTGTCCTTTTTATTCAGTGCAGGCACAGTCCTCCAAGCTTGCGTAGACAGTCTCCCAGACTGTGAAGATGCTGTTCGTTGGAGTTGGCTTCATAGCCTTGGCCAACGTGGTCGGTGGGGTCGTAATCTTCGGTTGCCCTGGGGTTGGGACGGTTGGGAGGACAACAGGGCTTACGTAGCCTGGAGTTTTCCACCCGACAGTATTAGGCACCGTTCCATGAGAGACAGATGTTGGGGCAGAGGAAGCCGCCGAGGCAGGCGTGATAGTGGATTTCGCAGGGGTTTTGCTCACCGTGACGGTTACGGTGGCTGCGGGTGCACAAGTCGATGCCGTGGTGGTGGGATCCGTGCAGGCAGCACCTCCGATAGAGAAGTTCGGGGATTGGGCGTAGATCACGTAGAGCTGTATCATGGTCAGTCAAATGAGAAGCGGCATTCCAAATCAGTTACGAACATTTGTGCCGTTGATTGCGTTGCTGCGTAGACAGTTAGCGCACGATTAAATGAGAGAGTAGGCGACAAAAGAACTTACAATTGGAAACCATATGAGGAATCGACATCGCAAGGGATTCTGACACTGTACTCGCCCAAAGAGGTCTCGATGTTTGTGACAAGAGGAGTGTAGAACGGTGGCCAGTTGACGAAGTTGACCAGGTAGACACTGAAGGTCGTGGGATCAGTATCCACGGTAGTCCATGTCAGGTCATAGGGTCGTCCTTTGGTCAAGGTGGCGTTGCCAGCTGGGTCGGTGAAGGCGATGGCCGAGACCATTGGTGCCACGAAGGCGATAAGAGGAATCAAGAAACGCATATTGTCCTAATGTTGTTGGTAAAAGAGTATGCTGCTTATGTTTGCTGAATGAATGAAAACAAAACAGTTCAAGAAGATCAAACGAATGACTTATGAAGTAGAGAATGAGGATGGAGGAAAGGGAAGGAGCGAGCGAGGAGTGTCGAGGAGTGTGGGAGGATTGCCGTTATAACATGATGGAGCTCATTGCCTCAACTGCCCATCAACACTTACCAGGGACGGCGGTGGGATGGTTCAACGGTTCTTTGAAGAAGGTGCCATGTACCTGAGAATGCTATCAATGCCCAGCGTCTCGTACGTAGCCAATGCTTATCACTCCACCATCCCGATATGCCAACCCGTTGCATTCGAAAACCCTTTCACTTTACTTCCCCTTATATCTGGACCTCTGAGACAACATGACCTGCTAATTCTACCTGAGTACTTGTACCAGCATCAAATTGAGGTAGTCAATTGCCAAATCCGGAGGAGATTCAAGCCGACTTCGAAAGCACAGGACGCCATTTAAGGGGACTAATTGGACGACGGTGCCTTCGGTGAAGAATGGATAGAGCCGGCAGGTCCCGTAAACTACTATATACAGTAACGCAGCTTCGGAGGGATTTCAGGAATCAGTGAGCCAATAAAGGCGACAGGTTGGGAGTGGAAACGAGGTTGCACGGTTAATGGGAAGTTGTTAGTGTGAGGTTGCTAACATTAGCGGTCAATTTCAGAGTCTCCTAATCGTGTGGGGTTGAACTATGGTTTACCAACGACCAACCTTCAATAGCCATAGCCACGAACCATTCTTTCTTGTCGACTCCAGTTTGTCCTGACTCGTCACAGTACAGTAATTGCTCCCATTACAACACGCATAGGTCAGGACTACGCATCATCGGAGCTTGCTCTACTTGACACCTGCCTTACCCTGTGCAGTCCAAGATCGGGACACCATATGCTTGAAGCTGCTTGAATACCTCCTATTTGGATCCACATCGCATTGCTGAAAAGTTTCCAATTCAGCTGGACCTCGACACACAATTGAATTGAAGGCTGAGGATAGTCAGAGAGATTTGACTAGACTCTGATCTACACCTTTTCCTTTGTCTGTTCGTCTCTGCTTGCTTTCTGGAACGGTGCCAAACGCTACCCCACTGATCAAAGAAATCGATCGTTTCACTCGTGACAGCGAGACAGGTTTGGCATATCCGACAACTGAGATTGTCTTCTCTTCATTGCTGTCGCTCAACGTCTCCCCGCATAAAGCAGGCAATGCAAGTAAAAGAACGTTCGTAGCAAGATCCTCATGCTGAAGTCACTACGTTCATATATGTCCCCAGGAGAGATGCCGCAGCAGATAGGATACTTGCATCATTCCAACATCTTCAGCCGTTGCGGGTTGAAGCAGAAAATGACGCAGTACATAGTCTCTCGTCTCTATTTTTTGTATCATCGGCGCTGCAGGAAACTGCTGATTCTACTGAATCCAGCGGCATGTTCCTTTTCGAGCTCTGGCCTTCATAAGAATCTCCTACGGCGGTCTCTAATCCGTTAGGTGCCCCTCGATCTTGTCTTATTCGCGGTACACACTCCGGTCTGCAGCTTCGCGTAACACGGCGACTCCCTTGACAAATTGCCAGACAGGTCTGATAGTCATGCCTAGTTTTCTCGCGACTGTGGCCTAGCTATCCAGCTTTTTCTTTGTTCACAGTCACCCCACGAGTGTGTTTGAAGGACCACGCTAAATATAGATTCTACTACGGATTACTAGATTCCGCTGATGCAGCGGAGAGACGGTCGACCAAGTTAATAGCACGGAGGTGACCGTATGTACGGTAAACGCATGAGATCGCTTCATAGAAGACGTGTGATAAGCGGACGTCTAAGCTGAATTTGCACGAAGTCACGGTAGACCAGCCTGCAGACCCAGCTAGGTCAACGCCCAGCAAGCGCTGCTGTGTTTACCATGAGCAGTAGGGATGCTCTCTGCGATGGAGTACAATTCTCTTTGAACAACAAGGGCTCCAGTAAGAACAATACACATTATTACTCTAAAGTCACATAAATAAGACAACAATTTTTTCGGCACGGGTGAAAGGTCAACATCTCAACCCTCAACGCCGGATATCGCTAAGCGTGCTTTCGTACACTTACCTCAACAAGCCTAATCATCATCGACAAGACAGACCCAGCTTCCTTTCATCCAACACAGACCATGACCAGTTGGCGCTTTTTTCAAAGCTGCCGCTGCTGAAGATCAATACTGCATAAATGTGTCATACCGTGTGTCTTAACGGGCCTGAGGACTGCTCCCCGCTGGTTCAATCACGTCCGGTCGAGGAATGCCTTCCATCATTGTAGGTATGGACTCCTGATCACTTAGGTCCGCCGATAAAAGGCAAGGGTATATGGGACTGGTGCACTCTTCCATAATTGTATACGACGGGACTAGAGCTTTGAAGAAAGACTGGATACCTGTGCAAGTAGAGCCAAATGGTCATGTTTGGCAAGCTATAAAATCCTCGAATAAACGCTATCAGAGCTATCGACCTGCCAGTATGCAGTCCTCTCATTCATCGTACAATTAAGCTCTCACAGGCTTCGGATCAATTAACCCCCTTCAATCTAAGACGTGAATCGCTTCTCTGCGGCCTTCCAGTTGACCACATCCCAGATGGCCTTGAAATACTCAGCCTTACGGTTTTGGTATTGAAGGTAATACTATGACAAGTTAGCAATCTCAAACAGACATCTGGACCCTAATACTTACGGCATGTTCCCAAGCATCAATACCCAAAAGTGGCTGGAATCGTCCAACGACGGGGTCTTGGTTCTGATTTGCTGTTAGCATTCGCTGTAAGCACATCGCCAAGGGAGACAACTCACAGCGTATGTCTTAATGCCGATCGCACCGGTCTGAGTATCCTTCACAAGCCAAGCCCAACCACTGCCCTGAATGCCAGCAAGGGCAGTGTTAAATTTCGTCTTGAAACCATCAAGACCTCCGTATGCAAGATCGATGGCCTTTGCCAAATCGCCAGATGGTGGCTCGCCGCCTCCAGCGCTCTTTGGTGCCAGGTTCTCCCAGAACAAAGTATGGTTGACGTGACCACCACCGTGGAAGTTGATCAATGGCTGAAGGGCAATTTTCGCTGCGATATCATCCTTTGCTTCCGCAGCAGCGAACTTTTCTGTTGCTTCGTTGTAGGAGTTTACATAGGTGTTGTGGTGATTCTTGTGGTGAAGTTCCATAATCTTGCCGGAGACGGCGGGTTCCAATGCACCATAATCATCTGCGCCGGGTTAGCATCAATTCATTCATGGAGCAAAGGAGGCTGATTGTGCATACAGGAGAGATCTGGAAGGGTAGCTTTGCCCCGAACAAATGTTGTACCAGCAAGACCTGCCTTGCGGGTAGTAGAAGAGCTAGCAGCTCTGAGAGCGGCAGCTGCGCCGTTGGAACGGAAAAGTGAAGCCGCCATTATTGTATAGATCGCGTATATCCTATTCGAGGTTTCACAGTTTGGCAGAGGTGATATGAGATATTTTCGAGAAGTGAATTGTCTGCTTTATAAGTCCAAAAACAATTACGTGCCTCCCAATCCAACGTCATAAGCACATAAGTTCTAGCAGTTCCGAGCTTCCCTGAATCCACTGCTCAACCAAGAAGTTTAGCCGAGACATCTGGCGATCTTTCTGTTCATCGTATTTCGAAAGATTTCGCCGAACGTGAGATGGGCGCATGGCAGGGATCTGAGACGCTTTGCAGATAACATCTTAGATCACATTCGAGGCGCTACTATGTACATGGCGCTGCGGAGTGTTTCATTGTCACCACTTCGATCTGAAGGTCAGTGTTACAGCCTTTGCGGAAGCAACTAGGCAAGCAATCTGCAGCCTGAACAACTCTAGATACTGGAAACAGTGGTCGCAATGAGTTCCTCATCTGATGAATCCAGCGATCAAGATGACTTCCTTTTCCCTGACGCAGACCCAGGGGCTGATGACTTTGAGCAGCCTAGGCGCAAACGGCGGAAGACCGGCCGTGATGCTCGTGAAAGCGCAGCTCTCGGTGTCTTTGGATCCGAGAGTGAAGATGAGGCACCTGGGAGGCGATGGAACGCCAAAGACTTGAGGGGCAAAGGTGTTGGGTTTGTCAAATCAGAGCCTCGAGATGGATCAGCGCCTGTTTCCCATGATTCGGACTCTTCTGATGCAAAAAGCGACGAGGATGAGGGCGGTGTCAGGATTGGATTGGGAGGAGGAACACCAAGAGGTCTGGGGTTTAAGTCCTCGGACAATACGCAATCCGCAGCCAGGAACCGGAATGGTTATGACAGTCCACTCGGTATGGCGTTCACACCTACATCGGTGCGGGAGGCCTTTGTATCGTCCAGGCCACCTGAACCAGAAACAAGATCCGAAACGCCTCCAGCTCGCCCTTCGAACTTCGGTAGCGGCGCCGGTAAAGCAAGCTCATTTGCAGCCAAAATGATGGCGAAGATGGGTTACAAGGAAGGCCAGGGTCTTGGTGCTAAGGGCGAGGGCATTGTCAAACCAATAGAGGTAAAATTACGCCCCCAGGGCGCAGGTGTTGGTGCAATCAAGGAAAAGACACAGCAGGCGAAGGAAGAGGCGAAGCGGGAGGCTACCAGACGTGGCGAGGTATACGAAGACAGTTCAGAAGAAGAACGCAAACGGAAGCGCAAAGCGAAGGAGAAGCGTCGTCTAGAAGGGGGGAGTGGTGCGGGCACACCTGGTGCACGGCCGAAAATAAAATACCGCACAGCAGCCGACATCGAGGCAGCAACAGAAGGTCTACAAGTTCCAAATGTGCTGAAGTCTCTTATCGACGCGACTGGCCAGGAACAGAAACTACTTACTTCCACTTCCGGACTTATGACACCTGGCGGCACCAGCACCCCTGACGCGGAGGCCACGAAGATTGCAAAGCGAGCCAAGCGAGATCTCGAAGCCTTCGCGGATGCTTGGACAGCAGAATTAGAAAAGAAGCGTTTCATCGAAGCACAAGAAGAACATATTACTAGTGAAATTGATAGAAATCAACAAGAGACTGATCATCTGCTTGCTATCATCAATGGACTGTCAGACCTCAACATTGAGGCAGGTGCCGATTCGCGGTCGCGGTGGGAGCAAGTTGCATCGGCTTTGGAAGTTCTGCAACTTGAACATGCAGATGATATTGATGAATTGGGCTTATCGGAAGCCGCAGTCGCCGCACTCGAGCCAATTTTCAGGAGGGAAATGGACGAATGGCAACCGCTGGAGAGACCGGAATATCTGGTGGCGACTTTGCGACGCTTGCATAAGATACTCGGTATCAATATCGACAAACTACGACCTCGAAAGAAAGCTACAACCTTCTACGAGTCCATGATCGTTACACTTTGGCTTCCCAAAGTTCGCACTACCCTCGTGAACGAATGGGATGCTCATCGACCGAGCCCTGCTATCGCCCTACTTGATGGTTGGAAGGATGTATTACCGTCTTTCACCTATACTCAGTTGATGGATCAAGTCATTTTGCGCAAGTTGTCGACGGCAATCAAAGAATGGAAACCTCGAGGTAGGAAAGAGAAGCACTCTAGGAGTCCACCACACGTGTGGTTGTTCCCGTGGCTACCTTACTTAGCACCTGAAGAACTCGATTTTAAGAATGCGACGAGTCTTCTGGCTGAGGTGCGTCGCAAATTCCGCCATGTCCTCAGTCGATGGGATCTCTCTGCCGGGGTTATCGAGGGACTCCACCACTGGAAGGAGGTGTTCCGAGGTGAAATGGACTCCATCCTTCGCAATCATCTGTTGCCGCGTCTCGCCGCTTATTTGCGAACTAATTTTGAAGTCAACCCTCAGGATCAGGATCTCAGTCAGCTCGAGGATGTCTTCAAGTGGAAGGACATGTTCAAGCCAAGCGTCATGGGTGAAATATTGGCAGCAGAGTTCTTTCCCAAGTGGCATGAGATCCTGCATGTTTGGTTGACTTCAGAGCCCAACTATGAAGAGGTCGGTCAGTGGTTCACTTGGTGGAAGACGCAGATCCCAGAGGAGATCAGGGATGTAAAGGTAGTTGCCGACGAATGGGACAAGGGCTTGGAGATGATGAATCACGCTCTAGAGCTTGGCGATCAGGCGGCGACGGATCTACCTCCCCCAGTCTCCAGAGTGATGGGTCCTACCCCCGGCAAAGAAGAATTGCCTGAGCGGCCACCTGCGCCACCTGCAGCACCACCTGTACAAGAGCCCACGTTCAAGGATCTCGTAGAGGACTGGTGCGCCGCTGAGGACTTGATGATCGTCCCGCTACGGGAAGCACATACTGGTACAGGTCTTCCGCTTTTCAGGGTCACTGCTAGCGCCAGCGGTAAAGGCGGGGTGCTTATCTACCTGAAGGGCGATGTGGTATGGGCGCAAAACCGAAAGAGAGACGCTTATGAGCCTATCGGTCTCGATAATTCCCTCGCGGCCAGAGCGGAGGGGAAGTAGCTGCACATAAAGGTTCTATTCACATAAAATACCATGTCCTGTTGCATGTCTATAATAAGAATTCTTTTCACCACGCACGTTCTTTAGCATGTGCCCTTGGTCATTTTGTTAAGATGATGCCTACCAGGCAATTCAGTACCATCTTCTACGATCTTAAACATGCTGTCACCAAAATGTTAGTCAAATAATTAGATGGACGTCTGTCTAACAGGAAAGGCTCAAATAGCAGGGCGGGTAACCTCAGAGTATCTCAGAAGAATGAATGATTCGCATACAAACGATTCGTAAACTCTACCTTCACCACAGGGCCGAATGGCGTGATAGCACTTTTATTGATATGTAGCCCGACTCTGATCACTACCTACTGATCCTTTGTTTGGATCATCTCCTTTGATACCTTGACGTTACTTTCTCCAAAGGTACATCCGCAGATTGAAGTTACTCAGTCCGAGGCGTTTTCTTCGAAGCACTTTCCACTTCTTCATTATTCCCTATATCCCGTGCCGCCTTACGTTCAGGTGAGAAATAAACTACGTCCATCGCTCACCGGTCAGCGTCTGCTGTCACGTTAAGTAGGTAGGTCATGATGATTCCACGTTACTTTTCTGTGCAATACGGTAGACCGAAGCACCACTTGGATCCCATTTCAACATCCGTTGAATGGCGGATTCCAGACTCTGGTGGTGAGTTGGTATTTGTTAGCGGGATTGGGCTGGTTTGACTTGGTGTATAGAGGGGAATACTTTTCTGGGACGACCTCGTTTACGTTTGAGATCTCGTCGCGGTGGCATCGCGAGAACTTTGCTGAGGGTTTACGGACAGGCGCAAAATACAAGTAATAACTCGAAGTTACTGTACCAAGAATATCGCAGGAAGAAACTTGGGGCGGAGGATCGTCGAAACGTCCGGACCGGAATTGGTCGTCCTCTTATTCCCTTTTCTTGCCTTGCCTTGCAAGTCCTGCAGGGGGAGGATAGACACACTACGGACTTTTGTGACACGTCGGAATCCCCCCCATTCTGATCACCCAAGGCAGTCGATGATCCAGGCTTAGTGTACCGTAAATTGTGCTGTATGCACTTGATGTCTACCATGGGATGTGATACTTATACACGTCTGTTTGAGGATAGGTAAGTCATCATCGACAGTCGACGCGGGAAACGATCGAATTCTTGATTTTCGACTATTACGAAAGAAACTCGAGGGCCGACTCAGGGTCTGAGGTCGGAAGAGCAGATGAGCTCTCTCCTATGGCTTATAGCACGTCCTATCCGAAGTCTTATCCGGCGGACTCGGGCTACAGAGTGACTCGATTGTGGAATCTATCCCAAATGAACCAAACTCGGACATGTGTTAATATGGAAGGTAATATAAGGACCGCAGAGTCCGGCGTGTGCACATTTAAATCTACGAGGTTTCTCGGATACATCAGTCTCACACAATTCGTTCTTCATCTTTGACCAGGATCAGGAACCCATATTGCTCTCTCTGAGACCTCCAGCTTTATTGTTGCTTGCTTTATCTCATTAGGCAAGATGGTTTACTCGATTGATTCTGACCAGGCAAACGGCGTCGCCAGTGGAGAAGTAAAACAATACGACAACGGAGTCCAGAACGGAATGACGAGTGATGTACCAGAAAGCATCGATGCGCCTGAGGTTCCGGTTGCTAAGGACGTGATGACCGAAGTTGAAAATGGAACTACGGAGAGTGTCCCAACAGAGCAGCTCAAAGCACCCGAGGAGGTTGTGAGCAATGAGATACCTAGCACAGGTGAAAACGGGGTCACAAATGGCGAGCCCAAAGACGTTGACATCCCTGACGCTCCTGCCATGAAAGAGGTCCCTTCTGAAGTGAAGGCAACCGAATCTCACACGAACGGCACAACACACGGCCTCAACGCCAGCGAAGCTCCAGTCCCCAGCTACCTTCTGACCGGCAAAGTGGCCTTAGTCACCGGCGCCGGCAGAGGTATGGGCCGTGAAACCGCCCTCGAACTAGCCCGTCGAGGAGCCAAAGTCGTCGTCAACTACGCCAACAGCTCCGAATCCGCCGAGGCGGTCGTCTCCGAGATCAAGTCCATGCATAAAGGCAGCGAGGCGGTAGCCATCAAGGCAAACGTCTCCAAAGTCTCTGAGATCGTCGAACTGTTCGAGAAGGCCGTGGAGCACTTTGGTCGGTTGGACATTGTTGTGTCGAACTCTGGCGTCGTCTCTTTCGGTCACTTGAAAGATGTCACCGAGGAGGAATTCGATCGCGTCTTCACCATCAACACCAAGGGCCAATTCTTTGTCGCCAGGGAAGCGTATAAGCACCTCTCCATCGGAGGCCGCATCATCCTTATGGTAAATATAGATATCTCTCTCTTCTCGAAGCACTTACACTCTACTCTATCCTTCCTCCCGAACAACCCATACAGACAACCCACCCCTCCACCTATCAAAAAAAGAAACTACCAAGGCTAAATACTAACAACTTCCCCAAACAGGGCAGCATAACAGGCCAAGCCAAAGGCGTCCCGAAACACACCGTCTACTCGGCCAGCAAAGGCGCCATCGAAACCTTCGTCCGCTGCATGGCCATCGACTGCGGCGACAAGAAAATCACCGTCAACGCGGTCGCGCCCGGCGGCATCAAGACCGACATGTACCACGCCGTGTGCAAGGAATACATCCCCGGCGGCGACGAGATGGACAACGACCAGATCGACGAGTTCGCCGCGACATGGTCGCCGTGTCGGCGGGTCGGGATGCCGATCGATGTGGCGCGCGTGACGTGCTTTTTGGCCAGTCAGGATGGGGAGTGGTATGTTTCTCTTCTCCTGTTCCTTCCCTCTTTCCCTTTTTTAAAACTAATATCTTTCTTTCTTTCTTCTACTTTAGGGTCAATGGCAAAATCATCGGCGTCGACGGTGCTGCTTGCATGTAGAGAAGGAAGGAAAGAATTCACGACGGACATCTCTCTCTATCCCAGCCTGCGTTCACATCGAGGAAAAGAGACGAGGAAGAGGGAGAAGGATTAATCAATTAGAAAACGAGAGAATGAATATAATTGAATTGGTAGACTCAATAGTAGTAGAAGAAGAAGAAGAAGAAGAAGAAGAGACAGAAACTTACTCGTCCTCATCCTGAATTTATCATCAAATCTCCTCTTTCTTTCTTTCATTTCCTTCTTCCTCTTTAGAGAAATGTTGGTTATTACACAGGTCTCTATAGATCCTACCTACTCTCTTATCATCTTTTATTAATGATCGGCTATTCTTATCTTCTCTTCTCTTCTCTTCTCTTCTCTACTAAAAAAATTTGAGTGGGTGAGAATGAGTAAGTGGTAGTCTGATCGGGAAAATGGGAGAGAGATGGGACCAAGGTAGATACGAGTATAGCAGGTAAGATCAAGAAGCTAGCTCCCTAATAGCTAGGCAATATATATTTATATATATATGTATATGAAGTATAGATTTGTAGAGAAGAAAGATTGAAAGAGAGAAAACCCCCCTTTTATTTTCCCCATTTCCCTTTTCTCTTTTTCCACGGATTCAGATCAATCTCCCCTCACTTAAAATCTCCTCTTTCCATCCTGAACCGATCATACCTCAGCACGGCACCCAACAGCACCTGTGCCCCCAGCGCGCAGTCGTCCGGCGCGCAGTACTCGTCCGGACAATGACTCATGCCGTTGCGGGTGACGGTGAAGATCATGGCCGTAGGGCATTTGCGGTTGATGTAGCAGGAGTCGTGACCGGCGCCGCTGACCATATGTTTGATGAGGGAGGAAGGAGGAGAAGAGGAGGACTTAGGGACGAGGTCGGTGCAGGCTTCGAGAGCGCTGGATTCGACGGCGGCGATGCAATCGGGGTGGAAGGATACGGCGGGGCTGTCGGTGAGGGTTTTCCAGCTTACAGTGCAGCCACGTTCGGATTCGCGGGTGGCAATGCGGTCAAAGGCAGCACGGCAAGCATCTTCGATTTCGGACAGTTTGCTGTCGGAGTGGTGGCGCATATCGAGTGTGAATTGCACCGTATGGGCCATCGTGTTAATCGAGCCTGGCTGCATCTCGATGACACCCGTCGTGGAGAGACCGTCGTGGGATTTGGCGATCGCGCTGGATTCGACGATCATTTTGGCCGCGGAGAGGAGCGCGTCTTGTCGGGCGTTGAAAGGCGTGGTCCCCGCGTGGCAGTCTCGGCCGTTCACGGTGATTTGAAACCAGCGGTAAGCTTGGCCGCCCATGACGACGCCAATTTTCTTCTTCTCATCTTCGAGGATTGGACCCTGTTCGATGTGCAGTTCAAAATGTGCGGCGATCGGTTGCGAGTCAAACGATGCAGGGACGTCGCCAAGGTAGCCGATACGTTCTAGTTCCTCTTTCATCGTGTGTCGTTTCCCGTCTTTGCTTGGTAGTATCTCAGCAAGATCCCAAGCCGTTTCCAGTGAGTGTACACCAGCGTATACCCCCGAAGATGAACATGTCATCGGAAATCGAGCACCTTCTTCACTGGAAGATGATCAGATTCGGCTTTCACAGCAACGAAAACAGAGACAGCTTACTTGGTCCAGTTTATGACACCGACGCTGCCTTCGGTCTGGTAGTTGTTGGCATGGAGCGTCCGTAGCACCTCCAGGCCTGATGTGACACCAAGAATCCCGTCGTATCGGCCACCAGTAGGCTGGGTGTCCAGATGTGATCCCATCATCACGGGAGGAGCAGTAGAGTTCTTACCCGGTCGAACGGCCATCATGTTGCCCATCTGATCGATCGTGACTTTGCACCCGAGGGACTTGGCCTGTTCCGAGAACCATTGACGAACTTCCTTATCAGCGTCGTTTAGTGATAGACGTGCCATCCCGGTCTCCGTCTCGTGACTGCCATGGGGTTTAGTATACTAGGACTTTCTCAGATAGATCTCAGCCAGGAGACGAACTCGCCATATTTGTGAGCCTTGCCGTATTCGCACGACTCGTGAATGGCAGTCATCAATCTGCTCCCGCTGACTTTTAGAGAAGTGAAGTCACCGGCAGATGTGTGGACGGCATGTACGCCATTGGCCGCACCCTTAATCTCAGAGTTGATGCCCATTGTGATGGAGAGGAGGGTCGATGATGGACGTCCTCGAGGCCTTGAAAAACGAGAGAAGAAGCTCCGACTGAGAAGGGCAAAGGAAGCCATCGCCATTAAATAATGTTCTGGACTGCAGAGGCTCACTCATTCCATTACTCCATGTTGCAGCGTAATCGGACGCGGATATCAGCGATGTTAGCCAAACCCTTTGTGGAACCGCCCATGAAGCAACTCCCAGAGCAAGTTGATATGAACAAAAGTTGATCGAGTATGTCCCCGACAGTGATTGGACTCAAGATAACGTTCGCTATCTGCACACCTTACCTCCTCGGTGTTCCAAATAGTTTAGATCGTGCAGGATCAACAGTCATCCACCCTTCAGCAATGCCTCTACACCAGTCACAAGTCGGATTGAATGATAACGTCCTTCTGTTGATATCAGACCGGATATAGGCGGCCAAGGTCCGATGCATCTGATGATAATGCAGGATGGACGGTAGACTTACAGGGGTCGAATGTATACAAATACTGCCACGATGGACTGCCTACGTTTGAGAGAGAATGCACTTTCAAACTTGACCTTTCTCCATAGTTTCAGACCTGCCAGTGCAGCTTTTATATCATGTCTCAACCGGTAAGCGAGGAGAAAACACCATCAGCCATTCCAGCGACAGACGTTACTGCTGCTCTCGCAGACGATCTGCACCATGGGGCATCCGCGGACGAAGGAGCGAATCTCTTCGCTGAAGTCGATCAGTATTCTCCAGAGGAACTCGAGGCGGAAATGCTCCACGTGAGAAAACTGATCGATTGGAGGATCATGCCCATGGTAGGACATGACACTTCACTTCATTGATGGCTCAAGTTCTGATTATGCAGATCTGCATCACATATACTATCCAATTCCTCGACAAGCTGTCCTTGAACTACGCTTCAGCGTAAGTATCTTCGTTGCTATGTGGTCCAGCAATCTGACATTCAAGAGTTATTCCTTGATCCCCGATCTAGGCCTCGAAGGCAACCGGTATTCGTGGGTCGCAGCGATCTTCAATTTCGGCTACCTGGTATGGGCTGTGCCTGCAAACATTCTTGTTCAGAAGCTGCCAGTGGCTAAATATACTGGCACAATGATCCTTTGTTGGTCAGTGTTGCTCATGGTAAGAATTACCGACGGACGTGCATAGCGTGAGTTCACAGCGATACAGTGTCATGTTGCCGCCAAAAACTATGCGGGGATGCTCGCGTTGAGGTTTTTCCTCGGGATGTTTGAAGCTTCCATCAGCCCAGCCATCATGAACATATGCTCAATGTTCTATACTCGCTCTGAACAACCTCTGCGGATGGGCGTGTTTCTGGCGTTCAACGGCATGGCAACCATGGTGGGTGCTTTGCTGGGTTTCGGCCTGGGCCATGCCCATTCAAGCTTGAAAAGCTGGCAGCTAATCTTCTTGACTATTGGCTTGATCAACTTTGTCTGGGCTTGGTTTTTTCTATGGCTGGTGCCCGATTCACCGTCTTCTGCAAAATTTCTCTCACATAAGCAGAAAATCGTCGCCGTAAAAAGAGTGGCAGACAATATGATCGGAGTCAAAAATAAGAAGTTCAGAGGAGATCAAGCCCTCGAAGCGGTGTTAGATGTCAAAGTCCTCGCCATAGCTCTGATGGGATTGGCCTGTGGAGTTATCAATGGCGGGGTCTCCAACTTTGCATCCGCGCTCATCAAGGGCTTCGGATTCTCAGGTATCAACGCAACATTGTTGCAACTTCCCACTGGTGCCTTTGAATTCTTCCTTGTTCCTGTATGCGGTTTGATTTCGACATACGTTCGGAATACCAGATGCTTGGTACTTGCAGTCATCTGCCTTCCACCATTTGCAGGCCTTCTCGGGATCCGACTTACTAGTCTCGACCATAGGTGGTCACTCGTGGGTTGCACCTGGTTGCAATTTCTCGTGGGAGCGCCTGTTATTGTTTCATGGAACCTTTTGACCACAAACATAGCCGGCCATACGAAACGAAGTATTGCAAATGGCGAATGGTTCGCATTCTACGCCGCAGGAAATATTGCTGGAGCCAACATCTTCTTCGCCCGAGAGGCTCCAAGATATTTTTCGGCTCTGCTTGGACTCTTGATTTGCTACGCCGGATTGATAGTCATAAGCGTAAGCCTGGGGGCGTATATGCATTGGGAAAACCGAAGGCGAGACAAATTGATTGGAAGCGGTGAGCGATCCAAGGAAGGAGCCGACTCTCAAGCTGTCTTGGACGGCTTCAGAGACACGACCGATAAGAAGAACCTACACTTTAGATATGCCCTGTGACCTGGTAGAGTGTTTGAGCGTCGATGCGTGCTTCGGGTGACACGGTCCGTTGCATAAGTGATCCATCAATCGGGTTCGCCGTCATGATACGTTAAGTGAGCCCGCACAGCGAAGAGTGGAACTCGGATATAGCAGATAGGACAGAAAATCGCATCGTTCTCATCACCCTCGTCATCATCTTCATTCCACTCAGCATCAGCATCGTGACTCATGTCAGGGTCACGTGCCAATTCATCTGCCTTCGCAGCATCGACATCGCCTACAACGTTTGATAGGCGTACTGCTTCCTTCTCTGGAACGTCGTTTTCCCATTCTGACAAAGCTGAGCCACCTGTCAAATCTTCCCATTCCTTCAGCACCTTTTCTTGTCTCTGAAACATTACTCCAATGTCTCGACCTTGACTGTCTTTGGTATCGGCCGCAGTTTCTGTCATGTTCGTGCAGGCTATGTTCACTAGGCTCAGGTTCCAGCCTGACTTCTCAGGATGCAATTTCCTGAAACACAACCAAAGGGTGTCGTTGACCAGTCGCTCTGCCAATGAATCAATAGGTTCATTGAGACTGAAAATGTAATTTGGCATAGGACAAGACCTGGATATGCGATTGAAGGTTCGCGGCCGAGTCCCGTCAGGATTTAGAGGGGGACGTGGGCGCGTCGAAAGACGAAGGACTCTCGGATGTGCAAGCCAACGCCGACGAAACTTCGACGAATCATGCGGTGGGTCCCCTTCAGGAATGGGTAGATCTTCCTCTGTCAAATCCAGATGCATGCGATTGATGAGACTTCGAGAGAGGATTAGTAATTCTTTCCTGACTTGATCGATGGTGTCAAGACGTATGTAACTATCTTCGATGCTGATCTGTGTTGGGATCTTTTTGGCTTTAGAAACATCGGCGTCATCAACTCCATGGAGAAGTGCCCATATAGTCCCACCAATACCCTTTTGGGAGCCAGGACCACTCAATGTGTCCTCGAGCAACCCTGGGTTCATGGCAGGATACAGTCTCACGTCTTTGACTGAAACATTCTCACGGGTGCCACCGTAGACTAATCCACTTTCAAAAGCTGCTGGACGTCCAAGAACAAGCGCTCGGATCTTTTGTGATAGCTTGAAGCCAATACCAGGAACCTTTCCAATCTCATGGCTGTCCATGAAAAGAATTGGATTTCCCTCATATTGGGAGGTCGTTAGGTACGGTGGCATCAACGTTGTCTGGTTCTTCGGTTTATTCACGTTACCCACGAGCTTTGCTAGTAGCTTGTTGGTGGAGACTCCTACAGTCGCGGTATAACCATGTTCGTATTCCAAGCTGTGCCGAATGTGTCTCGCGAGGTGGGAGCCTAGAATCAATCTCATGCGGAGGTCGCTATCTTCCTGGTTTGAGAGGACCTGTGAATCTGCAGGGAATGTTGGACCGAAGACGTGAGAAGCGTCATATCCAAATCCTACAGTCGGGTCTTGCTTGTCTAGGCAGAAGAAAGAATTGGACAGATCGCCGACATTGAGGAGATCGAGATTGTATTCTACCATGTCTGTACAATCAAGAAATACCTACCACGTCGGTCGTTAATCCAGAAATGCTCGAGCGAGCCGAAATTTGGATGACGCACCTCATCGAATCCGAGTCTCTCTACCTTATCGCTCCATATGCTGTCACGAAGGAAAGTGTACAGTCGTTTGGAGGCGTCACGAAAACGAGTTAAGTCTTCCCCCAGGACAATGATCACATCGGGGCAGACCTTTTTGGCTTCTGTGATCAACTGCAGCTTGTACAAACCTCGTCGGCGGGCTTCATAATTGCAAGTCACAATGATCTGTTTTTGTTGCACCGCAAGTGGCAATGATTTCAGAGTTGGGTTCTCAGCTTCAAACACACTTGCGTAAAAGCAGTCATAATCCTGAGACACAGATGATCAGTTATGACTGTCATTCAGATCCGACAAGGGGAAGCATGTACAAAGTGAATAATGATCCGGTGATCGTGCCTATTCAAAGGCCGCCTGTCCATGACTTTCGCTCGGCGGTTCCTTTGCACCAACACCTGTCCCACAGGACAAGAGCATCATTTGGTCAACACTGCCACAGAGCTTGTTGCATATTGTGGCTGATCACTGACGTTTGTACCTCTGCTGTTGACAATGGCGACGCGGACTGTGTCGGTAAAAATGGTAAATGTTGCCTCTAATTCTACGGCTGCCTGATTATCATTGGCTCCCATCAAAACTTGGCACAGCGGAACGGAGCAGTGGGCATGTTGGGGCCTCCATTCCGTTCCGCTCCATACCTAGGCCAGAACCTACTGAAATCCTTCGCTCTGTTGGACATTTCAACTAATTGTAGGAAAAGCCTCATCTGGTTATAAATGCAGGATTGAGACCGGGGTAGGCAGGAAGTTGCACTAGGGATTCTTGCTAATATGTCACCTACCTCGGTACCTCGGTGCTAAGGCATATCGACATGATTCGATAGCAGGGCATATAGAGTACTCATTCCAGCTACTGCACCAGTGTACACTATCATACCTTTCGCCAGCTATTTACGTCAAACGTCAAGGTTTCGGTTATTGATATGCTATCTCTTTAGGTTCTTCGGGTCTGTCCTCACCTCGATCAGTGCTAAGCGCGGTGATGGCAACAGTTTCCCCATTGCCCGCGTCTACTCCGGTACAGCAGAGTATTGGGGGAACCCCTCCACCTCTCGAAGCTCGTAAACCTCAGAGCCGCTGTCAAGCGCCCCTACTTGAAAGGGTGAGTATTCAGCGATCAGATTCAGAGACAACGATTGTATGGCTTCCAACCGGCCCAGGGTCTTCTGGCGTTGCTAAACAAGTACATAGAAAGGGTAGGAGACTTTCCTCAGGTGCTCTTGAAAGTTATAGATGTATTCGTAGTGCTTCTAAAGATAACAAAGTTGAAGTATTCATTCGTATAGCAGCTAAACGAAATTGGCCATTCCTTTAGTCTGCCGCTCCTCACGTAAAGCTCAAAAGGTCGTGCCTTTCATAAGATAATAAAAGAACTGCGTGGCACTATGGATGGACCCACGAAGATCTCACCCAGAATCACTACCACGTGCAAAGAAGAAGTTGGAAAACAACACAGTTGGTTGAATCTTAGACAGAGCCCAAGGGATAAATCGAGATCCTTGAAAGAAAGAGATCTGTTAATCACCACAGGTGGGCTGGCTTCCTCTTTCAAATGGGGACGACTTTTTACATAGTACACCTATGGAACGTCCTCCGAGTCAAGAAGGAGAAGCTCGGCTGCGTTTGCAGGGCATGTGCATTGCTAGAACTGTCCCATGGTGATAATTACATGCAGTCCTTCTCAGCGGTTAAGAGCCGAGCGAGCCCTTAAGTGGCCCTGTTACAGACAAATTCTACAAGCGATAACATGACCGACCATGCTCGCCATATTGCCTGTCGAGCCAGGCAAGTTTTGCCCCTTCCCCTGCAACTTTGACCAGAGTGGTCTGTATTAATTATGCCTGGCTTACCTATGGCTACACCAAACTGGGTTGCCAGGCCTGGGTGGTCGCATAAGAGGTCGAATGTTCGGGTGATTACTACGTTATTATTTGCCCCTCCCTTCGCTTTGGCATCTTTTTCTGGAACCAGCCAATCGTTATATTTAGAAGCAACTGGGGCACTGGACCGGACCCGACTGGAGAACGATAAGGTCCAATGAGATTCAAAGCTGAACGCCATCCCTAACTTACTACTACTATCTTACTGTTACTACCATCTCAACATTATGGGGGGCGGGGGGAAGGCAACAATAGAGCGACAGACAGATATTGTTGAATGAATATTTTACTCGACAAAGATTTAACCATCTGCAAAGGCAGCGAGGAGACGATTGCATCTGAATGAATAGGTATCAATTTCTCTGGATCTTACTGTACCTTGGGTAAGTACTAGGGATAAAGGAAGAACACGGTGGGTTGAACGAGGCGAGCGTGAGTTCGTCGGCAGCCCCCATCTCTCCTCTCTTCCCTAGGTATCCTCCCGCTGGAACCCATTTCGAAATTAGTATCGAATCCCCCAGTCCAGCTGTCGCTCCATCCAAGTCATAAAAATCGCCCGGCTGCATTGGGATCCATAGTCGTTCAGCGCTTACAGGATGAGAAGAGTGGACTTTGCCTTCCTGTCCACGTCTACACTTGCGTCTTTTCCTCACCAGATCGATGGCTTAGCCGCCCTTCCAGACCACACCACCCCCCACCAAAAGATGGGCTTCCTCTGATCCTCCCTGTGCTTGCCGAGGGCGACCGTGTAATAAGCCCAACAGTGATTCAACCGCCCGAACGTACGATTCGCCCATGCCTATCCTTGCTATCTGCTTGGATACCGCCTGTACCTTCCCTGGTCATACTACAGTATGCATTGTGATGAAGATCTGGAACTCCACATGCTGTCCGTTGGCTCTTTCTAGTAGATCTATCTAGTTCGGCAATCAAATCGCCTCCGTTTTCCACGCACTCGACGTCGCAATATCTTCCCAGAATACCGCTCTATTTTCAGCACTGGAAAAATCTCCTCGATGTCAGCTGTAGACAGTTCATCAATGTATTTCTTAAGACTAGATCCTGATCCTCCTTGTTACGTCCTTGGCCTCGTATTCTTTACTCGTAATTGAAGAGGGTCAAGCCTCACAACGCGCCTTGGGCATTAGCACAGCTTCGGGATTACAGGCACTTTGTCAGCCTGCGAGCCAGCTGACTCTTGACACTATTTCGGAGGCCCAAACAACAGTGGGTGATTCTGACTACTGGTGGCCCCTCTTCATCACCAGAGATCGCCCTTTGTTATTTCCGTCCTCCAACGTTGCGGACAGTGGGCAGTGCAGCACAATGCCTGTACTTGCAATGCATCCTTCAGCACCTCATATACAGTCACAAAATCACAAGGGCCAGGATGCTCAATCCTCAACTGCTTCCTGTCCATCTCAGTCAGGGCAAATGCTCGTCACCTCGTCTCCACTGTCGCCCCACAAACGGCCAAAGCTGTCCTTGCAGACGACGTCAGTACCGGTTGCAGTGGGCAAGTCATCGACTGCCCTTTCGGTGACGATGAGCGCTCTGGCAGCATCTTCGCCGACGGTTAGAAATACATTTAGCAATGCTTACGACCTACCTCATCGGCCGTCACCCGTAGCCGCTTCGCCGAGCAGTGCCGTCAAGTGGCCGAAGCCGATCACATCGAACAAATCGAAGAGGGAGGATCCTCCATACGACCTACCGTTGACTCTAAAGGGAATCCTGCGCAACGCTCCGTACATACCATCTTTACGGAGGTCCGCTCTGTCAGCCACGAATAGTGCAAGCCCCCGCAGTGGTCGTCGTGTTTTCTTTCCAGCGGTGAAGAAGGTTAACTACCGAAATCCGCTCGAAGAAGTGATCACGACCATAAAGTATACTGCCCGCCATTCGGATCTATCCTCGGAAGAGGAATCCGACAGCGACAGATCACAAGGGTCCAGTAACGGCAGCGATGTGTCTTCATCAGCACATACAAGTGCCAATACACCGATGACGCCACGGTTAGTCAGCCCACAAGAGCAGATCGTGAAAGAGGGTGGAAAGCGCCCACAATCACCTTCATCGAAAGACCGCAAGCGGAAACGAAAGCCTAGGGATTGGCGATGGACTCTTGGGGTGCCTGAAGAGGAGGCTGACGACAGGGGAACAGCATGTGCGACTTCACCAGGGGTTCCAACAGCACGGCCGCAATTGTCGCTGGACACCAGCTCAGCCAGCGCACAGACAGACGATGAAGATCACGAAATTCGCAAGACACCTTATCCGATTGAAGCAATCAAGTATCGAGGTCGAGGTGATGACTGGCCGCAGTTGCCGCGCCAGTAAGATCATATTGTACATGTTTCATTGAAATTGAGAAACGGGGAAGAGGTTAATTGCCTTGACTCGCTTCGTATATTGAGTATGGCGTTAGTGGAAGAATCATGAATTGTAGATTGCAAGGGTGCGGAGGACTTTGTATATATTTGTGTAGGTATGTCCGTGCCGGCCTTGCCGCTGTTCGTCGTATCCCGAAGATAGGGATAACTCATGGTAGCATTCTTGAGCGTTTAAGCGCGGTTGAGTAGGAGAGTGTACGATATAGGAAAGGAAATCCTCGATGTCTTCTCACGATATAATCAGGACCGATAACGCATCTCGCCTTGTTTGAAGTCACAACATGCGTGGGATCTATGGTCGTCGAAGATCGAGAACTCAAACTAGTGCTTTCCAGTCTCAATACCCGTCTCGCCGCTCCCAATGATCGAGCTTGTAGCAGCAGTAAGGTGTACATGTGCTGTAATACTATCAACATGGATTGCAGATAAGTTATAAGCAGCGGCCACCGACAGTAGGCAGTCTTCCACAGTGACGAAAAGAAAGAGAGGGGAGGATCTGACATGCTGATCAGCCAGCTATAATTGAGCCGTTTACCGTAGTACAGTAGGGGCTCCCCGTAGACCATCTCGGGTTAACGTAGCGATTGGCTTCCCTCCCTGTTGCTGGGGTCTCCAACCTGGTGCGTCTCAGAATCAACACACGATACTACTTCAGATATTGGGACCTTCATGACTGCAATCTTAGCTTAATTCAATCTACATATAATAGTAACGGAGTACATAGTAGGCACCTTTAGCTGTACCATCTCGCCGTCGTGAAGCGAACTTTTGAACATTGTGGTTTTTTACGATATTTCCCTACTCATTGTGTCTACGCGTACACCAAGACCCGAGTCCTCAGCCAAGCCTCCGAAGTGCCTCCATTGGCCCGTAATTAGGTAACGAGTCGATCAATTCGACTGCTCTTCGCTCTGGCGTGCATCGCCCTTCAAAGACAAGAAAAAGCCAAGGGGAAATCAACAATCACCGCGCCAACCTTCCCTTATATCCGACTTGGCTGATAGTCACACATCGGTACACAGCCTCCTTTCCTTTCTCTATTTTGTACGGACGCCCGTGGCCTGTGGAGTGTCGTCTGTACTTCCATTCGCTATCGCTATCGTTATTGCTATCTGATAAAATCCCTTCGTTTGCTGTACTTATACTTGCAGAATCCTAGTGTCTATTACAGATGAATGCGCCTCTATGAAGAATTGGATTCAATGAGCCTCAAGTGCTTCACCTAACGTCATCCCTCGAAGCCCCGGCGCAATGCGCCTTTCTCAGCGCTTCCTTTCTATACTTGCGGGCGCATTTCTACTCGCACGAGATGTGACAGGTAACAGATTTTGTTGCCAGACTGATCGTAACATAACTGACAATTAACAGCACATTCACAAGCTCGAAGTCCCCTGAATTACCTGACTCTCGTTGAAAACTCTCGGATACACACGCCATCACATCACGTACATGCCTACTCAGAATTTGACCTGACTTTTGATATTCATTCTCAACAACAGCGAGTGAAGCTAAGTCTAGAACCGAACCATGACATCCTGGGCCACGATTCATATGTCGAGTATCTCGACACTGATGGGAATGTCAGACATGTAGAGAAGATCGATAGGGAATCGCACAAGGTCTACCAAGGGTCGTCATGGGTGCTGCAGGATACTGGACACTGGAGTAACGTGGGGTGGGCAAGAGTGGTCATACGTCGAGATGGTCTACAACCTCTTTTCGAAGGCGCATTTACTATCATGGGAGATCATCACCATGTCCAATTAAAATCGAACTACATGGCTACCAAACATCAACTGGATCCCACCATTGAGGAGCACGACGACGAGTACATGACGGTCTTCCGTGACTCGGACATCGGTCAGCAGCCTCGGACGGACTTGAAAAAGAGAGACGCAGGCAAGGCGTGTATGGCCGATTCATTATCTTTCAATAACGATCCTGCGCATCCTGTTTTTCAAGCCGATCTGAAGCGAGATGTGGGATCATGGGGCTCAAGCTCGCTGTCCTCTCTACTCGGTAAACGTCAAATTGATTCATCGTCGGGCGCTGGTAATTCGGCAGGTGTTAACTTGAGTTCCACGATTGGCAGTACTGCGGGGTGTCCGACTACGAGGAAAGTTGCATTGATCGGGGTAGCTACCGACTGTTCCTACACGGCCGCCTTCAATTCCACGGATTCCGTTCGACAGAATGTCATCACACAGATCAATTCCGCTTCGGACCTATATCAGAGGAGCTTCAATATCACGCTGGGGCTTCAAAATTTGACGGTCAGTGCGGCAGAATGTCCGGGGACTGCTCCTGCATCCGTTCCTTGGAACATTGGTTGTAACGATAATACCACTATCACGGATCGCTTAAACCTGTTCTCCTCCTGGCGCGGGCAACGAAATGACAGCAATGCCTACTGGACTTTGTTATCGACCTGCAACACTGGTGCTGAAGTTGGACTTGCATGGCTCGGGCAGCTATGTACCGCTGGGGTCTCCAGCAGTCAGGATAGTGGTGGGACTTCGCAGTCGGTGACCGGCGCTAATGTTGTCGTCCGAACCAGTACAGAGTGGCAAGTTATTGCTCACGAATCCGGCCATACTTTTGGAGCCGTCCATGACTGTGACAGCTCGACCTGTGCCGACAGTAGTGTCGTCAACTCGCAACAATGCTGTCCTCTATCATCCAATACCTGCGATGCTAATGCCCAGTACATCATGAACCCATCTTCAACACCCGGTGTTACAGAATTTTCACCATGCACGATTGGTAACATCTGCAGCGCTATGGGTCGTAACTCTGTTAAAAGCACGTGTTTGTCTGACAATAGGGGCGTCACAACCATCAGTGGACACCAATGCGGCAATGGCATTGTTGAGGACGGGGAAGACTGCGACTGTGGCGGTACTGAAAGCTGTGGAGAAAATTCCTGTTGTGATCCTACTACTTGCAGATTTAGGTCCGGCGCGGTTTGTGACGATAGCAACGAAGGGTGTTGTTCGGGCTGCCAATTCGCAGCAGCTGGAACAGTCTGCAGGGCAAGCACAGGCGAGTGCGATCCGCAAGAAACCTGCTCTGGAAGTGATGCAGCTTGCCCGGCAGATTCCACGGCCTCGGATGGCACGAGATGTGGAAATAGTACTCAAGGGCTCGAATGCTCTTCTGGGCAATGCACGAGCAGAGATCTGCAGTGTATGACAGTGATGGGTAGCTACACCCAGAACAACGATACATATGCTTGCAACTCACAGACGTGTACGCTTTCGTGTGCTTCGCCAGAATTTGGGATCGGTGTCTGCTATTCGATGCAACAAAATTTTCTTGACGGTACACCTTGCTCAGGGGGCGGTCGATGTCAGAATGTAAGTCAGCCTAAATGGCCTGTGGACGTCATCGCTAACAAAATCAGGGCAATTGCCAAGGATCTTCTGTCTCTGGTGAAGTGCGCTCGTGGATAGACGATCACAAAACCCTTGTGATAGCTATTTGCGCAGTGGCCGGTGGGTTCATCCTTTTCTCTCTGCTTGGATGTATCTGGCGGCGCTGTAGGCGACCACGACCAAGACAAAGACAAAGACATCATCGACCGAGGGCTATGCCTCCACCACCCGGCTGGGATGGTCCTATCCCGCCTCCGATGCAACAGAGAGGTGGATGGGCACATGAAAATCCTGGTTGGCAGCCTCCAACTGCGCAAGGCCCCGGCTGGCAACATCCACAAGCACCCCCTCCAGCTTATCAATACAGTGGTGTCAATGGTGCAAGATATGCTTAATAGTACTCATATCCGGTCATCGCTCATGGAGCAAGCGGTTTAAATTTCACTTTTGTTTTCCTGGGCAGCATTGCAAGGTGTTCGTCGGTTATAGTTCGTCCTCTACGACTTATGATGGGGTCGGCGTTATGTCCTCGTCTTGAATTGTTATCAGATTGTAAATAGCTCCTTGGCCATTTAGAATATGGTCAAGTGAATCCGTATATTATACACAAGACAGTCCCGACGACATTGATCAGCTCACTTGAGTCGTTTGCTATCGTTATATCCATGCAGATAAAGAAGAATTATCAAAGGTAAAACCATGAGGCTGCTCGTTTTGCTCCCGAAGCCCGATAGCGACATCGAGACATCTGCACACCTCATGCATGCAAGGTGCATATCGGGTGTGATAATAACGATGAGAAGCTCATCGGAGAATCATATCTCATCGACCTTACCTGTAAGTCTTGGTTAACTAAGCCTTCAATAATAATAGAAGTGTAGAGTTGAGTTCAAAGACTCTTCCAGCTGCAGTGTATTTAATTTAGTCTTTTTGTTCCTGTTTAAAACAACGCGTCGCGGGCCAGATAAACCCAAACTACTAATAGCTACCGACCTTATTAATATGAGCACCCGGAACGCGTTTCGGAGCTACCTATCTATTCATCCTCCACCCCCTCCCTGCCACCCTGCCTTTCGGTGGAAACAAGAAACACGAAACAAATATTTCGAGAGCTTCTCCTCTGCATTTGATTGTTTGGTTGTTTGCTGCCGATTGCAAGAGATCTTCCGCCCAAGGGAAAAAGAGGAGGTATTCTTTCACCTAGCATCCGCTCCCACTCTCTTACGCGACTCTGCTTTGCTTCCCAAACGCCAGCCGCGCTTTTCTCTCTCTCTCTCTCTCTCTCTCTCTCTCTTCGCCTTGCGGAAAGGAAAACACACAATGGCATCATCCTCCGCCCAGGGCCATTCCGTCTTCCCTCCTCCTCGCGCCACATACAACAATACCACCTCTGGCAAATTCCCGGATCGTACGGCGATGAACATGAACCCGAACTCCGCTGCGGCATTTGGATCGACGTTATCGAGACGGCAGGATGTGCCGGGGCCGATGCATTCGCAGTATGGAGGTGGAGGGCAACAGCAACAACAAGGGGGAGGGGTGCAACTGCAGCAGCAGCCGTCGAATCCGCAGGGCCAAGGGCGTGGGTTTGAGAGGGAGGTGAATCCCTTGGATGAGATACAGGAGGATCAAAGGGAGGAGATAAATGAAGCTGTAAGTACCTATCTTCACAAAGCCGTGGATGTGAATAGTAGGCCAAATGTAGCAACAAGATCTCTAACCACTTTATAATTTCTACAGTTTCAATTATTCGACCTCGACCGCGACAAACACCTCGACTACCACGAACTACGCGTCGCCCTCCGCGCCCTCGGCTTCACCCTCTCCAAACCCGAACTCGTCCAGATCCTCAACCAACACGGCGTCCACCGCGCCACCAAAACCCGCTCCCCGCAAGAACCGCTACCGCACCCTTCGCAGCTGCTGATCCCGCAGCAGGCGTTCGCGCAGCTCGCCGCGCAGAAGATCCTGGAGCGGGATCCGAGGGAAGAGATCGAGCGCGCGTTCGAGTTGTTCGATACGAATGGGAAGGGATATATCGATTTGGAGGATCTGCGGAGGGTTGCAAGGGAGTTGCAGGAGACTGGGTTGGAGGAAGAGGAATTGAGGGCCATGATTGATGAATTCGACCTGGAAGGAATAGGTGGTGTGGGAAAAGAAGCGTTCGTTGGCATTTGTTTGCAATGAGAAGGTATGGGGTCTATTGGTAATGTTTACATTTTACGACGGTGTTTGTTCGCTATAACTTGTGAGCGACGGCGTTTGAGGACTCAGAAGAGTCGGGTTGGGTGGTTGTTGTCTAAGAATACAAAGACGCGCTATAAGCAACTTGAAAAGACAGCTTGTAAGATCGAATTGGATCCTCTCGAACCTCGTCCCTTTCTACCACGGTAGCTGCAATGGTGTTGGTAACTCGCTCTTCTTGCCAATTGTTTGCTCCGCAGTCCCAATATCAGCAGGCCCTCTCGGTGCCCAGAACTGTCCTGTCTTGCTCAAGTCAAACGATTTGGTGAACTCGATCAATGATTTCGCCGCCTCGTCCGGAGTTATCGCACCGCCCGCGTCCCAAAACTTGTCGAATCCGACAGACTTGGTCATCTCCGTTCTCATGAATCCAGGATGCACCAGACCAACCGCGATCTTCTTGTCTAGCAGATCTAGCGAGAGCAGCTTGCCCACCATGTTGAGAGCGGCCTTTGAAGCATGGTGTGCGAACTTGCCGCCTCCTTCAGATTTATCCCGGAGGGTGATACTTCCAGCCTCACTGGAAACGAGAATGACTTTGCTCCCCTCACACAGGACACCTGCTTTGACCAGAGCAGACACAATGAAGACGGGACTGATAGAAGAGATCGTGTATGTTTTCACTTCCGCTTCCCAGTTCGGCTCCTCGAAGGATTCATCGGGGAAGTATCCGGCAGTTATGATGAGCGTGTCAATGGATGAGCCCTTCAACAAGTCGGCTAGCTTTTTGCCCGCTGATTCTGCAGTCACGTCAATGGAAGGAATCCAGTGGATGTTTTCCTCTTTGAAATCAGACGGCGCGGATGAGGAACGAGATGTAGCGTAGACAGTCGTCGCCTTATCAGATGCATAAGTCTTTACAAGGGAAGCTCCGAGGCCACGGGTAGCACCGACGACGAGTGTTGCAGGCATGGTGATGAGAAACTACTAATTATGTCCTGTCGTATCGTGTGGAAAAATTGTGTGAAGTGTAATGGAAATAATGGCAATCGTCAGATCTTACCTTCAGGTTACATCAATGTTCCCTTACGTAGAACGTATCTAAGATGTATGCATGTCGTGATTTGCGAGCCTGTGGTTACTGTAAGTGAGCTTTCCTTAAAGTTGATGTCACCAGCAATTTGGATGATTGGCGTCATTGGAGATCGATCCACAATCACAGAACCAGAACCTCTAGACTCCGATTATTAATTTCTTGATACACTGGGCTAAACTCAGCTATATACTGTATCGCAACAACCGTGAAACGAAAGCTGTGCGCAGCTACTGTTCGTCTACCATGGCAGACACTGAAGAGACGCCTTCCCAGCGGCAGGCGAGAATTCGTCGTGAGCGTAGGGAAGCGAAGGTCAAAGCTGGTGGTGCAGATAGGCTGGATAGAATCACACGAGCCAGTGGGCGAACACCAGAGAGCAGTAGGTTCATCGCCGTGTATAACTATACTACAGTATTGACCATATTCCCTGCAGTGAAAGAAGATTATCCCCTATCATCTCCGGCATCATCACCAGGTGCGCGGTCTCCAGCGCCGCAAAGTCCTGCGCTTCCACCATCGTTGGCCAACGCGGAGGATCCTGGCCAGATCCAAGCCCAACAGGAGTTCCTTCGATCACTGCTCCGACAACAATCGCCAGCGGATAGTGGCGCTCAACAACAAGAGCCCGAAGACCCTATGCTGCGCATGATGCAGTCTATGCTCGGAGGTGATCCGTCAGATCCTAATGCGCCTGAAATGCCCTCATTCAACGCGGACGACATCTCTAAAGCTACTGGAATACCTTCCTTTGTCACCAATCTGTTCCTTGGCAAGCCTCCTGAAACGGAGCAGCAGAAGCGACAAGCATTTATGTGGGAGGTGGTACATGTATTATTCGCTATCATCATCGGACTCTACACGATATGGACTGTCAATATCTCGATTGCATCCTTTGGCGCTAATCCTCCGGCACCACCCGTATTATGGAATCCGTTCGTGTTATTTGTGATGGGAGAACTACTGGTGGAGGGGACTAGGCTGACTATGCGGGGGATGGGGAGTCCGAAAGGGATCGGGGCATGGTATCAACTCGCTAAAGATCTCGGGCGAGATGGAGGTGTTGTTGTCTTTCTACTGGGGATCAGCTTATGGTGGAACAAATAAATGAGAGCGATCATGTTCGTTGCATTGTTCTTTTCTGACCGTATCGTATGCATACCGATAATGAATCAGTGACCGGTGTACCATCCCTCCAGTGCCAAATCTGGGAATGCGATGAACAGTCAAAGGGGCTGAGTGCTGACTGCTGACGGGACTAGGCGCGGGGTTGAGCTAGACTCCGGAATGACCCAGGCTCACCAAAGCACCGTCACATTCGTCTATCTTCTATTGGATCCTACGAGCAGTAAGCACTTACAGTACTTAATCTCTAACAGTGATCACCTGACGTTCTCTGATTTCCTTTCTTAGGACCGAAACCCTACCCGGATCATAGACCTGGGAGCGGGTATAGAGCCGCATGCCTCTCTGAAACTCTGCGTGATGATTGATCCTGGCCCGGGTTGGTCTTGCATACGTTTCATCATGCTGGCTTTGCTGCTTGGTCTATCTGATGGTCTGCAAGGTCGGCCCCTCGGATCTGAAGTTTAGTCGGACATGGGTAAGGTAGTGATTAAGCTAGTAGGGGTTACGAATGGATATATACGCTTATGGTGCGAATACGTGAGATTTACCTAGGTCGGAAGGAATTTGGAGGGGTAAAAGATGGTGGGGGTTTTGGGGGATGTCTAGTGCTGTATACTCTTCTCTATAACCAGTAAGATATTATCAGAAGTCGAAAGTAGTAGATTAGAGAATATAAGTGCTCTTCATTGGTAGACCTTTCCTCCTTGGAGTTAACGACTATTCAACGGTCTCGGTTTGGTCTGCTTTGTTTATTTTCACATCCGTTGCCATTCGTCCGTCCACCGTTCCAGGGATGCCCGACGGAAGGGGAAGGGCTTGTCTACCGGATTATTCGGGGCAACTGGGGATATGCTTTACGGTGAGGTGATTTGGATGATGTACTGCCAGTTGCCAACTGCCCCTTTTCTTTCTCAGGTTCAGGATATGAATCTAAAGGGATACATCTCTCGCAGTGTACTACTGAGGACTGATTTCCCAAGTGACCACCGGTGAGTATTCTTCAAGGCCATGGAAACTAGCCCCCAACCTCGACGGAGAGACGGTCGAACTGAGAGGTCGCGCGGATCAAAGGAAAGGAAGATTGGATGGTTAACCATTTCCCCGCATTGCCGAGCAGAGAATTGGTCGGTCGTCCCAAATTCACTTTTCCGGTTTCGGGTTTGCTCTTAACAACCTTCTCAGGTAAAAGTAAATTGATCGGCACAGGAGCTACTGTGATGGTCCCAATCTTGCCTTAGCTAACGCTGCCCATCATTTCGTCGTCTCTGCCACCACCAAGCCTCTTCCCACCCCTACACCAATTGGTCTCCTCTGTAAACACTCCTACCTTTTGGTCTGCGTATGCGGGTTTGGAGCTGGTCGGGATATCGCTTAAGTACCCCGGACATCTACTTTCTCATCCATTGTTTCCTTTGACCCATTTCGAAGTGAACCGATTCTTGTGACTCAAAAGCACCGGGAGCTCCCACTTTGTGCGCAACCTCCCCAACGCCCACTTTCCCACCCGCTCAACGTTTCCCGTCCTACCATAAATCTGTACCCAGAGAGAGAGAGGAAAAAGAAAGGAACGAATCAAAAATATCATGTCGGACGGAGAAACAAAACCCCCGGTGGTCGTAAGTAGTTCTGCTCTATATTGCGGGAACCCAATTGCTTACAATCTTTCGAGGCCGAGGCGCATGAGGTCGACACCTACCAGTGAGCTCTCCAGTCCCCTTTAAAATCCTTTCCTGGGTTATCGTGGTATACTAACAGGTGCCTCGCAGTATTCCTCAGGCATTCTACGAAAAGGGCTCGTCAAAGCCGCATTTGGATGGCCTCGATCATTATAAAGAACTATACAAGGAGTCGATCGAACAACCGCAGAAATTCTGGGGGAACCTTGCTCGAGAGCTTCTCACGTGGGAGCGGGACTTCCAAACAACCCACATTGGCTCCTTAGCAAATGGTGACAGTGCATGGTTCGTCGAAGGCCGTCTCAATGCATCGTTCAATTGCGTTGATCGACATGCCATCAAGAACCCCGACAAAGTGGCTATCATCTACGAGTCTGATGAACCCGGTGAAGGGCGCAAGATCACATATGGAGAGTTGCTGAGGGAAGTGTCGAGGACGGCTTACGTGCTGAAACAGATGGGTGTGAAGAAAGGTGACACTGTCGCAATCTACCTCCCCATGATCCCCGAAGCCATTGTAGCTTTTATGGCCTGTACACGTATCGGTGCGGTCCACTCCGTCGTTTTCGCTGGCTTTTCGTCCGATTCTCTGAAAGACCGCGTCCTTGATGCATCTTCGAAGGTTGTTATCACCTCGGACGAAGGCAAGCGGGGTGGAAAACTCATTGGTACGAAGAAAATCGTCGACGAGGCACTGAAGAAATGTCCGGATGTCAAGGGTGTTTTGGTGTACAGACGAACGGGGGCTGATGTCCCCATGACCGCCGGTCGCGATTTATGGTGGCACGAGGAGGTTGAGAAGTACCCGAACTACATTGCCCCAGAATCAATGAACTCAGAGGACCCGTTATTCCTTTTGTACACGTCTGGCTCCACTGGGAAGCCGAAAGGTGTAATGCACACGACTGGTGGTTATTTGCTTGGAGCCGCTGCCACCGGAAAGTATGTGTTCGATATTCACGACGACGACACATTCTTCTGTGGTGGTGATGTTGGTTGGATCACTGGCCACACATATGTCGTCTATGCGCCGCTCCTCCTTGGTGTCGCAACTGTTGTTTTCGAGGGCACGCCAGCATATCCCAGCTTCTCCAGATACTGGGATGTCATTGAGCAATACAATGTATCGCAGTTCTACGTCGCGCCAACTGCTCTTCGTCTTTTAAAGCGCGCTGGTGATGAACATGTCAAGCATGCGATGAAGCACCTCCGTGTACTTGGATCTGTTGGTGAGCCGATTGCTGCAGAAGTCTGGAAGTGGTATCATCATGTGGTAGGTAAAGAACAAGCGCATATTGTCGACACCTACTGGCAGACCGAAACCGGATCACACGTCATTACGCCACTTGGAGGTGTTACGCCGACAAAGCCTGGTAGTGCATCCCTACCTTTCTTTGGAATCGAGCCAGCCATTATCGATCCCGTCTCCGGTGAGGAGATCGAGGGCAACGACGTTGAGGGCGTGCTAGCATTCAAGCAGCCATGGCCAAGTATGGCTCGCACAGTCTGGGGAGCGCACAAGAGATACATGGACACATATCTCAACGTCTACAAAGGCTATTATGTGAGTGTACTCATTCGAAACGAGCTCGTAAATCATGCTGATGTCTGTAATAGTTCACTGGCGATGGTGCTGGTCGCGACCATGAAGGCTATTATTGGATCCGTGGCCGTGTAGATGATGTAGTTAACGTTTCGGGTCATCGACTGTCTACCGCTGAAATCGAGGCCGCCTTGATTGAGCATCATGCCGTCGCGGAAGCCGCTGTCGTTGGCATCAACGACGAGCTTACTGGACAAGCTGTCAACGCATTCGTCTCACTTAAAGAAGGCAACGAGACCAGCGACCAGATACGCAAAGATCTTATCCTGCAAGTCAGAAAGTCAATCGGACCTTTTGCGGCACCCAAGGCTGTTTTCGTCGTTGACGACCTTCCGAAGACCAGAAGTGGGAAAATTATGCGTCGTATTTTGAGAAAGATTCTGAGCGGCGAAGAAGACAGTTTGGGCGATACGTCAACACTGAGCGACCCCAGTGTTGTCGGCAAGATCATTAACATTGTCGTGGCAAGCAGGAAAAAGTAGATACGAGCGCCGGAGGTAGGCTTTTAATTCGATGGTCTGGCTATCTTTGCCCTTCAGATTTCGCACTTATACCATCTGATGTCATGTATGAGTCAAAGATACAGACTCTTAAACCACTTATCTATTTGTATTTAAATATAAGGACATTCTCAACTGTGTATGCCTAATCCAGCAAAAGGTAGTGTCCAATCATATAGGGTGATCGATCAGCTCTAGACCAGTCGATTCGCTGTGATGTGACTGTGGTTGGGCATTGGGGGTTGCTGCCTACTGCCTAGGAGGTCAAATGTTTCAAGTGTTGACCTCCTTAGTCATCCGAGGTCTTTGGTCTTCTGCCAAGGGCCCAAGAAGATTCGGGCGTGGAGCCTGGAGCAGGTCCTCCTTAGCTTTAAGTCCCACGTCAAGGGACAAATTCATCCCATCACTTTCGGAACAGCGCACCTTTCTTTTCACTCCCGTCAACGCGACGAGCAGCTCTCACCCAGCAGCGCTCACTTTCACGAATCTTCTTATTCTTTCTTGTCGAAAGCAAGCGCCCGCAAGCAACATTCAAAGCCGGCGCGTATTTTTCTTTTTCGGGCAATGATTATTTTGTAATCTTTTCGCATTCTCAATTCGAGTTATTTCCCGTCATCAAAACAGCCTCCAGTGCAAGATCGCGTCGGACTCAGCCCACCAATCGCGTCAAGTTGTGGTGCAGAACCATACTGCTCGCGAGAATCGATCTGAATCGGTTTGACTGGAGATTCGCTCGCAGATTTCGACGGTGACAGGGTTCTCGATATGTCGTTTGGTGGATTCGGTGGCTTTGGCCAGAACAACACGAACCAGCAAGGTTCTGGTTTTGGAGGATTCGGAAGCTCAAACAATACGACAACAGGTACGTAGGCGTGTTGTTTTGTGGTGGTCAACGTCTGAGTCCTGGGTCCTACCGGCGCTTTCGATTCGACGGGATTACGACAAACGTTGTGAGTGTCTGGCGTTAAATCTGACTGGAAAGCTTCACCAGGATTCGGGTCAACCGGAAACACTGGATTTGGCTCCAATACTCCATCAGCTAACCCTTTCGGGGGTTTCGGTGCGAACAATAATACCAGCAATACGGGAGGAGGTACGTGGAAACGAGGACTGTCGCGTTCAATATTATTTGCTTCACCGACTGTTGCCTGGATCGCGATTTACGGCTGCCTTGTTGCGCCTCTTCTTTTCCTTTATTCGCGCAGCTCGAACCCAGAGACTTTGCAATCTTTGATACAGAGTAACATACATGATGCAGTCCTCGCGCACTCAATCTCCGCGTTCTCGCAGATATGGTTCCTTACTAACACCAGATCGACTAGGTTTCGGATCAAATGCTGGATCCTCTCTCTTCGGAAACAATCAAAATAAGTCGACATTCGGTACACCCGCTTCAACAGGTGGTAGTATGTTTGGCGCCAGTACAACTGGTACGACCGGCACCTCTGGTGGATTCGGTGGCTTTGGCCAGAATACCAACAACAACACGTCTGGGGGCTTCAGCTTCGGTCAGAAGTCGAGTGGATTCGGTAGTGGCACTGGTTCTGGATCAACACTGTTCGGCTCAGGTGGTGGCGCCGGTGCCGGTGCTGGTGGCACCAGCAGTTTCGGCTCAGGGACCAACGCTTCTTTTGGCGGTTCGGGCACTGCCCTTGGCTCGCAGCCAGTTCCTCCATGTGAGGGAACGGGGTCGACGCCTTTTGCACCGTTCACTGAGAAAGATGGGACTGGGCCTGTCACGAACAACTATCAGAGCATCACGTTCATGCAACCATATCAGAAGTACTCTTTCGAAGAACTGCGATTAGCTGATTACAACGCTGGCCGCAAAAACGCATCTAGTGGCCAGCCGGGTGCTTTTGGCACAAGTACTGGCTTCGGAGGATTCGGCTCATCTGGTGGTGGATTCGGCGCATCTAACACTAACACTAACACTAACACTAACACTTTCGGTGGAGCTCCGTCTTCGACACCTGGGTTTGGCCAGGCAGCTAGTTCTGGTGGTTTTGGTTCGGCTAACACTGGTGGCGGTCTTTTTGGAGCGAAACCTGCCACTACTGGCGGTTTGTTCGGCGGCGGTCAACAGTCTAGTGGCGCAACATCAGGTGGCCTATTTGGCGGAACTACAGGTGGCACCACAGGCGGTACAACAGGTGGCTTTGGTGGATTTGGGCAATCGGGAAACACCGCAGGCAATACCGGTGGTGGTCTATTTGGTGCTTCTCAGACCTCGAAACCAGGAGGCATGTTTGGATCGACCCCGGCTCCGTCAGGTGGTACAGGTTTTGGTGGATTTGGGTCCAATACTTCTACTGGGGGTGGTAGCTTGTTCGGCGGTAGTAACGCCAACAGCACTGGAAGTACGCCCTTTGGAGCAGCGCAGCAGCAGAACACCCCTGGACAGAGTGGTGGTTTATTTGGTCAACCTGCTGCGCAGAACAAACCCGCCTTCGGTGGCTTTGGCTCATCCACTTCACAGCCCCAACAGAGCGGCGGTCTATTTGGAGGCAATGCATCAAATAACACAGGAGGTGGTCTTTTCGGCGGCCAGCCTTCACAGCCCCAGCCATCTGGTGGCCTCTTTGGCGGCACTTCACAAGGACAATCATCAGGCGGTCTATTCGCTAATCAGCCGCAAAATAATCAACAGTCTGGCGGCCTGTTCGGGCCCAAGCCTGCCGGATCAAGCACATTCGGTGGATTTGGTGCCAATAACAACCAATCACAGGGTACCACAGGCGGCTTATTTAGTAACAATACAAATCAGCAACAAGGTTCTAGCCTCTTTGGTGGACAGCAACCAAAACCCGCAAGTGGTGGTCTTTTTGGTGGGTCATTCGGAGCAAGTCAAAACCAGCAGCCGTCAGGTGGTTCCCTTTTTGGCGGAAGCGGCTCGAATAGCTTGTTCGGTGGCTCGCAGCAGAATCAACAACCCAGTCAACCTCAAGGTCTGCGTGCCTCACTGTTGGAAGGAAACCCATACGGCGCGTCGTCTATTTGGTCCGGCCTTCCGGAGCCTTCAAAGGATAACTCAGGGCCCCTTGTTACACCGCTATCAGCCAGTCAGAAGTTGAAAGAATCACAGGCTCGATCAAGTTTCAGATACTCGCCAGTCTCCCGCCTTTATAGCACGCCGCCTCGCCGTACTGGCTATGGTTTTAGCTATTCGACCTATGGAACTCCCTCAAGCGCATCTAGCACTCCTGGCACTGCCAGTGTTAGTGGAAGTGTACATGGGAGGGGGTTCACTGGAGGAAGCTTCGGTCGCTCAATGACTAAGAGTTTCTCCTCGAGCAACCTGCGTCAACAGTATTCCTCTGAAGGAGAGAGCCTTCTGACACCAGGTGCTCTTGCCCCAGGACATTCTCGCTATTCCAGTGGTAGCATCCGCCGTCTGACGATCGACCGAAGCTTGAAAACTGATCTATTTGCTCGATCCCCTCTTGCCGCCTTACCACCAGCGACAACAAATGGTGTGATGAATGGAGAAAGTCAGCCGGAGCCCAATGAACAACCACAAAAACTCAAAAAGAGGGTCAGCTTTGATCAAGCTTCGTCCAGGGAGAATCCTACTACACTCAATGGTATCACTGGTGCATTGGTTCGCACTGAAACTGACGGTGCAGAAACTCCAGCTGACGAGCAAGGTTTGCTCAGATCATCCCGACGTCAGAACGGGGCCACGCCATCATCGGATGGCGATGCTCGTGGCAAGGAGCTCGCTGTTGTCCCTGAGGACCGAGCTGCAGATAACACAGTTTCAAATATGCGCTTGCCACATGATGCACCAGTCACCCCTGATCCACAACCCGGCGAATACTGGATGAGACCATCCAAAGTCGAGCTCAGCAAGCTGCCGCGTGAGAAGCTCGAAGCCTTCAAGGGATTTACGGTTGGCCGCCAAGGCTGCGGCTCTGTGACATTTGACGAACCTGTTGACCTGACCAAGGTACCACTTGACGAACTCTATGGCAAAAACATCGATATTGGTGTTCGTTCTATCACTGTGTACCCTGATGCGAGCACAAAGCCTCCGAGAGGTAGCGGGCTCAACGTTCCGTCGACTCTCCACTTGGAGAATTCATGGCCACGTGCGCGGGGCAAGCCTTCCTCTGCTACCAGTGGTCCTCTGTTTGACAAACATGTTGATCGTCTCAAGAAGGTCAAGGGCACGAACTTCGTTAGTTACGATACTCAGACTGGTGTCTGGACCTTTACTGTACCCCATTATACCCGTTACGGTCTGGACTATGACGATGATGAAGAAGAGGAGGAAGATGGAAGTCCACTCAGTTCTGCTCCGGCTGATCTGCCAGAGGAGACCCCAAGGAATGCTTCAGCTGGAGATACGGACCTTGATCAAACTCCAGGTGACTCAATGATGGAGGATGACACCTTCGGCTACAAAAAGGTTCTTCCTGGCGCCTTTGGTCGGCAGCCTGCATACGAAGAGACCCAAACTCATCAACAGTCTTTTTTAGGTGATCGCTCCGTAGCTGTCGGATCTGACATTTCAGACCAATCGGACATGGAAGAGTCAGATCAAGAAATGGAGATGGCTGGATCATTCCCACAGCCAGAATCCGCTACGGAGCATGAGGATGCCAATGATGAGGATGAGAAATACCCCTTCGGTACTCCGGGAAGACATGTCTTGGATCTCAACGGCGATTGGGCAGAGCAGCTGCAACGTACTATCAGTCCTCGGAAGCAGGATCGAGAAGCACTTCGAGAGATGCAGTCAAAGGTTCTTATCGACATAGAACCCCAACCAGAACCTGCGCCTAAATCCCGCACAAGAAACAATGAGTTCAAGACCAGTATTGACGTAATGAATTCGTTATTTGGTCAACATGAAGAGCGAATGTCTGCAGCAACAAAGAAGCAGAGCGTTGGAGGAAAAGGCTTTGAGGTTTGATTTCCCCCCCTTCCATTTCCTACCGAGAAATTGTGCATCATGGAGTAGCCCATCTTGAATACAATGTTGAACCCAATCATTTACCTAGATAGTTATCAATGAGAAAACAGATTGCTAAACAAATTCTCTCTTCTAGTGGCCCTATCCTAAACGTGCTAAGACATTCGATGCTTCTGAGCTCAAAGGCGCCGATCAAGCCTGGCATGCGTCTTTCAAACCTCGATGGACATCAACGAATCATCTCATATATGCATCGGCCGATGAACCAACATATTCAGACAGGCCATGGACCTGGACTGAAGTCGGTGTCGGATGTGTCCCAGACGTTAAGATGACGGCTCTAGTCAATTGCTATGAAGAGGTATGTGCCGGAAGTGAACTTTCAAATATCTCCGATTTCTAACGCTGATCCAGTCATGTGGTGCACAACAATGGAAGCTACCAAATGTCGACATCGAAGTGTCGAATGGTGTGCCACGAGCACAAATGCGTAAAGTCAGCTTTGAAGACCTCTCTCAGCAAGTCGCGAAATTCGAGCGAGAGTTTGGCAAGACCAAAGCTACAGTCAATGAATTTCTCATTTGGAAGTGCGCGTGTATACTGTTCGAGGACTATGAGGACCAATTCACGGCCGGGCTCACAGATGCACAAAAGAAGCAATTTGAGCATCGCATCCGAAAAGACAGGTTCTGCCAGTTGTGGGAGTTGCTCATTTTGGAAAAGAACCTTTCTCCGCTGTCCAACCCTGGTGCTTCTCCAGAAGAGCTTGCTGTTCGATATTTGTCACTAAGGGACGTCGAAGGCGCATGCCGTGTCCTTATCGACAATGGTGACTTTCGTCTCGCTACGCTGGTCTCGGAGATTGGCAACTCTGACAAGTCCTTCCGTGAAAACATCAAGGATCAGCTCACAGCATGGAGGGATCAAGGCCTCGTTTCAGAAATGACTGACGAGATACGCACTTTGTATGAACTTCTTGCGGGTAATACCACCATCTGTGAAGGAAAGAGTAATGTTCCGAGTGAAGATCGTGCGACGACCTTCTCCATCTCTGAGCGCTGGGATCTCGACTGGCTTCAAGCTTTTGGGCTTGTGCTGTTCTACGGGATTCTTCAGGATGATCCAATCGAAGTAGCGATTGCGGATTACACCGAGAAGCTCGAATCAAAGGAAGAGTCGGCTTTCCCTTCTGTCGAAAACATCGGTGACAATTCACGAATTGTTCAGTCAGATGCCGAATCACCGTTCTGGGTCCTCCTAAAGATCTACGCGGAACTAAAAGGCCGTGGAAGTCAGACAGGGCAGCAAGTTGTCCTACCTCAGGCCATCTCACCCCTTTCCAAGCCGTTTGACTCACGATTCACATTCCAACTTCATCATGCACTGGCAGCCCATGGCGATAAGATGCATGTTGATCAAGCACGTGCGGACCAACTTTGTACGGAACTTGCTTTCCAATACACTTCTAGTGGCATGTACCTTGATGCTGTCTATGCTCTTCTCTTCTTGTCTGATGAACGCGAAAGAGAGACTGCGATTCGTGACGTCCTCTTTTCAAATGCTCTTCGACTGCCAGAATATCTGGAAGGCCGCGATTCTACCCAGAGATCAGATGAATGGCATGTTCTCGAGACTGTTCTCAAGATCCCCCGGGCATGGCGCTGCGAAGCCAAAGCTCTCTACTATCGTTTTGTCAACGATCCCGCCGAAGAGTACCAATATCTCCTTCAAGCCGGTCTCTTCATTGAAGCCCATGACACTGTTTCCCGCCGCGTTGCTCCCCTCATGGTCGTCAACGGTGACTATCAACGCCTCTATGACCTCCTCGACCTCTTCCAACCCGCCGTCGAAGGCGATGGCAGAGGGGACTTCCTCGGCCACGTTCCCGGCTGGATGCTCGGCGGAGGCGTCTATCTCGACTTCCTCACCCTCGCCGCCTTCCCCGACAACGAACGCCACAACGACTGGCTTTTCGACCCGAGCACCGAATCCGGCCACATCACCCGTCGCTTACAGGCCAGTCTTGCCGAGATGGGCAAGGCGATCCAGAAACGCCAGCACCAGAACCGCGAGACGAATGGGGATTCCGGGCCCTTGAGCGCCGGCGGCAATGCAGAAGAGGTCCTGGAAGCGGTTGCGTGTAGAATGATGGCGGAATTCTTGGCGAGATGGATGGTCAAATGCCAAAACGTAAGTTCTGGAATCCCCGCGCGAACCCCCCATAACCAGAAGGAAATAAAAAGGGAACAAGAAACTAATTGTAAGATACAGTACAACAACCTCCTCAACCTGCCCCTATCAAGTTCCGCGAGAATCCGCCACACGCAAACGCTGAGCGTGAATTATTATCGTAGTGTTATGGCTGCTGGTGGTGGTGGTGGTGGAAGATAAGAAGAGAGAGATAGGAAGAAGGAAGGTCCATGGGACTTTCTTGATTTATTGGTACCTAGCTTTGAGTGAATGAGCAAAGGAGTGAGTGATTACTGATGGGGAGTGGGAAATGGGAAAAGGGAGTACTCACTCGGTGGGTTAGCTAGCTTTTAAGGAGGCTTTAGAGACCTCACTCAGGTTCAGTAGATAGATAGATAGATAGCTGTCAAACAAAAAAGGAATGAAATGAACAAGAAACACTAAAAAGGGCAATTGCGTTGTGTTCTGTCAGAATCCGATCCAGAATAACGTACTCGGACGTACAATGACAACACATGTAGGTATTCTTCTTATGTACATGTACTACGTACGTAGGTACGTACACACAAACAACCCAGACCCTCACCAAAATCACACTCTGCTCTTACTTTCCTTCAAACACAACCTAACCTAACCTAACCTATACGACCTCCTGTCCAGGCGCGATCAATCGACCCTTCTTATGAGCATCCGGTTCCCATCCACCAGCCAAAACCTGTCCACCATTCTTCTGCGCATACTCCTGCACACGTTTCTCGAGTTCGGGACGGAAGTGGCGGATGAGACCTTGAATTGGCCAAGCAAATGCTTCACCGAGAGCTGTTGGAGGAAAGAAAGTTAGTTTCTAGGTCGGGGAATTCAGACACACGAGGAAAAGAAAACGGTGAGGACATACCGCAGATAGTGTGGCCTTCGACTTGTTTGGTGAGTTCTTGAAGCATGTCGATTTCTCGTTCACGAGCTTCACCTCTCTCGAATCGTTCCATCATCTTCATTGTCCACGAACTACCCTCTCTGCAAGGTGTACATTGGCCACAAGACTCATGCTTGTAAAAGGATGATAGCCGAGAGATCATTCGGACAACGTCTGCCGATTTGTCCATGACGATAACAGCAGCTGTGCCGAGACCGGATTGACTATCTTTGAGAGCATCAAAATCCATAAGTTGGTTGTCACACACACTCTTCGGTAGAATCGGTGTGGATGAACCACCAGGAATAATGGCTTGAAGGTTATCCCACCCTCCTCGAACTCCACCACAATGCTTCTCAATTAGGTCACGAAGAGGTATCGACATTTCTTCTTCGACGGTACATGGGTTGTTGACGTGTCCTGAGACGCAGAAAAGCTTTGTACCCTGATTTCGTTCACGTCCGAAACCGGCAAACCATTTCCCCCCTCGCCTGCAAATGGTAGGGGCAACAGCGATAGTCTCGACATTAGCGACCGTTGATGGACAACCGAAAAGACCAACAGCAGCAGGGAAAGGAGGCTTGAGACGGGGTTTGCCAGCCTTGCCTTCTAGCGATTCGATAAGGGACGTCTCTTCACCACAGACATATGCGCCCATTCCGCGGTGTAGATAGACGTCAAAGTCATATCCACTGCCACATGCGTTCTTGCCAATCAACCCGGCTTTATATGCTTCTTGAATCGCTCTTTGGAGGACGGTAGCTTCGTGGTAAAATTCACCTCTGATGTAGATATATGCAGCAGTCTGTACTTCCATTAGATTCCGCTAAGATTAGCCACCCACCGAGGGCACTTACCGCGTTCATTGCTCTTCCTGCAACCAAACAGCCTTCAATCAGCTTGTGTGGATCTTTACGCATGATTTCTCTGTCCTTGCAAGTCCCTGGTTCACCCTCATCCGCGTTGACAACTAGGTAGCGCGGTTTGTTGTCCTTATCCCAATCTTTGAAGTTCATGAAAGACTGTCCCTGTTATCAGCAATTGTGTTGTCAATGGACCCAAAGAGCCAACATACCCATTTCATGCCTGATGGAAAACCTGCTCCACCTCTTCCTCGCAGACCTGAAGCTTTGATTTCTGAAATGATCCAGTCATGACCTTTGAGTATAATCTCCTTTGTCTTGTGCCAATCGCCATACTTCATCGCACTCTTCAGATCAGCGCCATGATGACCGTATAGGTTTTGAAAGATCCGATCTTGATCCTTCAGTCCCCCATAGTGTCTGACAGGAGGTGTGTTATCTTGGACCGTTGCAAAAGAACGAGACTGCTGTCGTCTAGGAGTGGCGGAAGCTGTTGTGGAGGTAGACGGAAGAGCTCGACTCGCGGCACGGCTGACCTTCGAGGTAGCAGCTCTAGCTGAAGGTCGGACTATCATGATGATGTCGCTCGAATGAGCTCTTCGAGAAGGAGATCACACCTGGCGGATCGTGGGAGATGTGATGGCAGATTCGTTGTCGAGGATTATTATGAAGTCCTTGCGGGTTTGGCGGTTTTGGAGATTGGATTGGCCCATGACATTCGCGATTCGATTCTACTGGCTTCTCATTGGTCAATGAGCTCCGTGCCAATTATCTCCACAATATCTTGCACATATCGTCAAAGCAACGCTGTCACTATCTTGGATGACTTGACAATTCATCATTTAATATGGCCTTTCTCTCTATGCCACGTATATTTCATATCTTCTTCTCTTCCAGCAACGCTTGTTCTCCTTTCCAGGTCATCTATGTCGCGAAGAATTGGAGAAGTCTCACGGCGAACCATTATCCTCATCTGGTGTTGGTTTCTAGCTGATCTGTTTGGATAATCTGCGCTTCGTATGCAAACCGCAGTCTCTCAAAGCACGGTCTGCTCATCTGTCTACTTGTCTCTGGCCGGCAATAACTATCACTTCATCCCGCGGCGCTCACCATCTCAACTCTCTGACTCATCCCACCCTTCCCTATTTCCTCCTCCCCTTTCAATTTGGTCTGAATTCCCGTACCAAGCCCTGCTCCTTTGATCCTTTCCATGATATGCTCCTCTGCTGTTCTGCCTCGCCCTGCATATCTCGGCGTCCAATCCTTTCGCTCTCCTCCACGACTCAACCCTTCTATGGGCTCCAATATCGTTTCCCGATCTGGATGCAAGAAGTATGCAATGCAATATCTGTCTTTCTCTGCCATCCTGTTATCTTCGCTGGAGACTCTGTGCCATGTAGATTTCAGACGTCCTGCAGTAAGAAATTCTAGCATATCCCCTATGTTGACAAGAAGCATGTCTGAAGGGGCTGGCGCAGAAAACCATGTCTCCTCTGATAGAGAGAGCGTCGGCGAAGTGTAATGCGGAGGACGGACTTGTAACCCGGAGACTCCTGAATGCTGGAAGAGAAGCGTTAGGGTACCCCAATCGGTGTGAGGAGAAATGCGGTGGCGGGGTTGGGAAGGGCTAGACGCTATTGGTGGGTAGTGCATGATCTCAAAATTGTCGAAGTTGGGCTTGCTGTATGGATGGAAGGTGGTAAAAGTGGTCGGAGGGAGCGCAAGAGACATGGCGAGAAGGCGAAGCAGGGAGGTTGCGAAGGTATGGCAGCATTGTTGAAATTGATGAATCTCAGGACGAGAAGAGTCGAGCACTGGTGACAAAGGGGCGGAGTCTGCATCGGACGGGGTAGGCCATTTATTCATAGAAAAGGCCTCTCGTGGGTCTTTCGCCGTCTGGTATGTATTGTCGTCTGTCGTCTTCGAAGTATCTGTCCTATAGAGATACTCTGTTCAGAATGTGTACAAGTGGAACCTCGAACTGATATGAGATACTAATTCATAGGGGAAACGCCATTATTGAACTTCTTCGAAAAGCCTGTACTCTTACGGATACGGACAGGATGAAATCAAAGGTTGGCGAGGTATGTAAGTATGCGAAACATAGGGTAAGATGCCCACTGGCAGCTGAGAACACCGGGCTCGAGAGAAGAGCTGATACTTACGAGTAGCGGACGGGCTTGAAACCTGCATTCTTTGCAGGATTATAGGGTGCCTGTAATTTCACATCGTCGGGTTGGGCGAAGAAATCCTGTGACTGACGAACGTGCTGGTCAGGTTCACCTATTTAATTGATCGGCATTGCCATCGCATGACTTACGAGCTTGAAGATTCCGTCTATCTGACTCTGCGGGATAGAATGGTTCTTCACGAAGAAGAATCCTATATGATTAAAATACATTAATGATCAGCCAGGTTTTCGCTTGAAGGCCATAAATCGCGAGAATACAAGCAATATAGAACTCCAGTTCTAACATACCCCAGTCAGTGCACGCTTTGAGCAGTTCTTTGCTAATGCCTTGCTCATCGGTTGAGGCCAGGGAGAAGTCAATGATCGGGATTGAACCTGATGGCGCCGTCATTTTGACGGCAGTACGATGAATTGTTTGCACTTTGATTCCACAGAGAGCGATGGCATGGTCACAAACTTGTCTCGATGTTGGTATGGGTTCGAATAAGTAGATAAACATAGCGATAGGATAGCAGAGCGGGCTGGCCTCCGAACTTCCCTAATGTGGGCTGCAGATACGGCTTGTGCTCGCGGGGTGTAGGTTTATGGAGTACCTATCCAAAGCCTGCACATGTGGATGCTGAACGGTGAGTCAATATGCATTGCCGTCGAGCCGTGCCATGCATGCATAGTACTTCCCATAAGAGCGGTTCCGGTACCAGGATGTCGAAATGCACAACCTTTTAGACGCTGGAGCCAGTCGACGGCCGAATGCTAGTCATGCAGCAAGTACTCACGGCACCTTCAGACAAGAAGGTCTCTTGAGATAGGGTCAGAAATACCTTCAAGAAGCGATTCCACAGTCTGGATCGAGATGCGATAAGCGTCTCATCGCTTGTGGGTTGCCCGTCATGGGGTGCCGCACATGGATAACCCCAGGTGAAATCATCGTGCCATCTCGCAAATTCGCATCTGTGGCAATCATAGCTTCGATCTTGAAGCATCAGCTGTAGTAGGATATCTCAGTACATTATGATCAGAACCGAATGCTGTTTGTTTCCACGCCGGCTCATCGGCCATCATGGTGTTCGGGGCTAGGCGATGGATAGACCAACAGCACCTTCCAATTCAAGCAATTCACGATGATCGCGCTTATCTCTGCCATGCTCAAGTACTGTCGGCCCCGTCCGATCCGAACGAGGGGATAGATAGGTTGTAGCAGGACTGTAGGTATGCTTTTGAACTAGCAAGACTGGGCAATGATAAGGCTGTCTTTGTCTCTGTACCAATGTAGTCTTCTCTGGCTAGATGAAGACGGCCAGTTCGATCCATTGAGCCAGATCCAAAGTGACTTCGCTAGATGGTCCGTAGCTTGGACCTACATTTACCTCCCGAGCTAATTTAGTGACAGTCGTCGTGTCGCGTGCTTGCATTCCCATCGGAGGAGTCCCCTGTTTAGGCGTACAATCAAGGCTGCCAACTGAAAGTATGTGTTCCGTATGCGAGATTTGATCACACCCAAAGTATTAGCTAGCGCTCTACCTCGAACGAACCGCAATGTATGGAGATAAGCAATTGGAAGCTTTCTTTCAAGCAAATACCTATGTTTGCCTAGCACGCTAGAGAGCAGCTCGGCAGATTATGCTTACCTCGAGTAGTAGAATGGCCTTTGCTTTTTGTCGAGTTGCCACCTATGTATGTACTACGATACACCTATGTTGGCCGTTCCCGTCGGAGAGGCCGTTCATTCGCCAAGATGAAGGAGGATCGTCGAGAAATAGACCAGGCTCGCTTGATGAGAACCTGGACATGTTGGAAAGTGGATGATGAACGATGGGCCAATAGTCACCAATTCTCCATACTATGATGTGGCGTCCCTCCAGGTATCGTTTCCAGAAGTTCTAGGTAAGCACGGAGTACTTGTCCATTACATAGTACTTCTACACCCGGAAGCCACCCGTCGTTTCTTTGTCTCCAGCTTTTGTCCACTTCAACGCGCGATGTACAGTAGTGGACCGGTGCTATCGTGGCATACAGAATGTGGTACATCAAGTGAATATCAGACAAGCGTGGAGTACTTTCATTCATTCATCGTTACAGCGTCTGATCCATGACTTTCACGTGTTGTGTACCCTTGTCCTGTCCTGTCCTGTCGTACCTGTAGTACCTGTAGCTGGTATGTAGATAAAATACGAGGCATAATTACTTTTGTATAATTACTTTATATGGGCTTGATGAAAGTTCACTAACTTAGGTCGCCTAAAGAATCGTTCTGGAATGCCTGGAAGAACTTGAAATAGGTGTGGCATGGGATGCCAAGGTGACCTAATGGTGCTAGTACTATTACCTATCTGCTGTATTTCCCTTGGCACTTATCTACCTTACCTTAGTTAAGGGCCCTTATCATGATAGCCCCTCGCAAGCCCACTCACCCATCTCGCATACCTCGATACCCATAAAGACCCATGTCATTAGCAGCAGTCGCTATCTCTCATGGGGCCCCCTAAATCAATGGTTTGCCTCTCGGCCATACCGCATGGGGGATGTAGTGAGACTGCTGAGGCTACTGGACTCCCACCCTTATCAGCCTTTCCGCTCCCGGGCCTCTCTTCGGCCAATGATTGGTTCTTGCTGAAATCGAGGTCGCATCGATCGAAATCACCTACTAGGCCTGGTTCACCTGTCGGAAGTCGCCTCGCTCCATTGTTTGATCTATTGTAGGTAGTACACCCTGCGAGCCTGCGCAGCTGGACGGACCCTCTGTGCCCCTACTTATAGACACCCCCATCCTCGCGAAAATCATCAAGTGTTTTGCTCTCACAAGAGATCGCTTGACTTGAGCTCGGATTCAATCCCCTCACATCCCCAGAAAAGTCCACCTTGAGTCCTAGCAAGTACCCATCCTTTGCTCCTCAAGATGTCCGAATACGCTGAGAAGTATGCAAACGAGAAAGATGTGGAGGCTGCCAAGGAGCCGACTGTGAGCGAGGACAGCGCTGGCGTTGTGGTTGATGAGATTCACCGTACGCGCCAGATCCAAGACTCGTTCGTGGTCCTCAAGAAGCTGCGCCAGGCAGAAGAATGGATGGACAGGAAACTGGGAGGAGCCGGCTACGTCGAGACTCAGGGTATTGATCGGATCCCTGAAGAAGCCAAGAAGCCTCCCTCAATCTGGAACGCCTATCTCATGTGGTCTTCCGTGACCATGCACGTTGGTACCATCCCCTTGGGAGTTCTTGGTCCCGAATTTGGACTCAACTTCAAGCAATCCATGTCCGCCGTTGTCGTTGGTATCTGCACCGGTGCATTGTTCTCCGCTTACACTGGAACACTCGGTCCTAAACTCGGTCTTCGTCAGATCGCTACATCGAGATACTCGTTCGGTTTCTGGGGCGCAAAGCTTTGCTCTGTGCTTAATGTCGTCGTCGGTGCTGGTTTCGCCGTCGTCAACACTGTCGTCGTTGGTCAGATCCTCTCAGCTGTTTCAGACTACAACATGTCTATCGCCGTTGGCTGTGTGATTACTGCGATCATATCCTATGTCCTGTCAATGTTCGGATTCCGCTTGATTCACAGCTTTGAAAAATACTCGTGGATTGTTGCCTTCATCCTGTTCATTGTTCTCTACGCACAAGCTGGCCCGCACGCCAGCATCCACGCTGCAGGAGAAGCCACCGGTCTTGCAGGAGCAGGTACTTGGTTGTCGTACATGTCAGTCCAATTCTCCAGCGCATCCGGGTGGTGCTCAATGGCTGCCGACTACTACTGCAACTACCCCAAGAACACCAGCAAGGCCAAGATCTTCGGTCTCACCTGGTTGGGAATTATCGTCCCTACCCTCTTTACTACCTTCCTTGGTGTCGTTCTGGGCAATGCTGCTATCCTCGGCGAATACCCACCTTACGCTGATGCCTATGAGAACCATGGTCTCGGTGGTCTACTCTTGACCGCCTGGCATCCAATTGGCTGGTCGAAATTCGCCCTTGTTATATGCATGTTCACCGTTTGCGGCAATAACATCGCAATCAACTACTCGTCCGGTCTCTCCATCCAACTCCTCGGCCACTGGTTCCACGCCATCCCCCGCTTCATTTGGTCCTTCCTGGTCGCGCTCGTGATCGCCATCCTCGCCATCGCCGGCCGCTCCTCGCTCTCCACCATCGTCAGCAACTTCGTCTCCTTACTCGGTTACTGGGCCGTCGCCTTCACTTTCATCCTGCTGCTCGAAGACGTATGGTTCCGCCGCCGTGACGGCTACGACCTGCACGCGTGGGACCAGCCACACAAGCTTCCCTGGGGCGCTGCCGCCACCTTCACCCTGATCGCTGCCTACTGCGGTGGCGGTGTTCCGGGCATGAGCCAGACGTGGTACGTCGGTCCCATCGCCGCCAAATTCGGCGCCTTCGGTGGTGATGTCGGTATCTACATGAGCGGTGCCATCACCCTCCTCTTGTACCCTATTCTCCGAACCTTGGAGAAGAAGTATACCGGACGGTAAAACATTTTGTTCTTTTTTTAGAGAGACAAACACGAATTGTAAAAAGGAAGGGTTGGCAGCAGATATTCGAGTGTTCTTATGAATTTTTTTTCATTTTAAGGGCCTTCTTTTAGGGATATACTCAGGTAGAACGACGAAAGAAAAGAATATATGTTTACTACCTACTTAATATATGAAAAACTTCACAAAAATCTATTATTCCCAATTCAATAATTGTTTTTGCGGTCTCAACGGCATGTAAGGTATGTAGGTATCTAGATATGTAAGGTAAGGGTATCTGTACAGATATATTGGGATAGATGAGTACCTAAGTCTGATTTTTGGTGTTTTTGGTCTGCAGTTGTGCACCGACCTGTTTCCTCTACCTGTTGCTTGGCAGGGTAGAAGGGGAGGAGGATATAAAAAATAGTGTTCGTTAGTATTCATCTGTCATGTGACGAGGTCGTTTGTTTAGAGAGGAGGAAGAAGGAGACGAGGATTCATGAAATGGTCTGAAAGATCGATCCCAAAAGGCAGGCACGAGAGTTGGTATCATGGTCCATGACTCTTTTCCTCGCTTCCTCTCCCTCTCTGCCGTCGCTGTCGTGGTTACTCCCGACCGTGGCATTTGACCATCTCCATCGCCAGCATCATCGTGTCTCACCAGCCTACCCCAGCTCTGTCCTTGAACCCATTCTTTGTCTTTATCGTACTTGGGGATACCACCACCGTGTTCGGAGCCGGCCATGGTCACGACGACGGCTTCGTCGGCGGCGCGCCATTGCATAGGGGACTCGGCGGAGCGTTTGGAGGAAATGAGGTAGAGGGCAAGGTAGATGTGGGGAATCAGTTCGGCGAAGGAAGTTATCTTGAGGATAACGGGGAGGAAGTGATAGGAGGAGGTTCCGGTTGAGACGTGGCCGCTATTATAGGCTTCTGAAGACTGCCGAGATTGATGGGTGCTGATGGCAGGATCGGTAGTAGTGGCTGTAGGCATGGCAAATGGTGCAGGTGAAGGAGGTGTTGCTGGGAACTCTAGAAATACGCGGGATGACCATCCCATGGTGCCCGACGTGAATTGCTTCTGAAGAGAGCTGTAGAAATCGAGAAACTCTGAAATGGTCCAGAGATACTCATCTTCTTGTTGACTAGCCAAAGAGAGCAGATGATGAAACCTTTCCTCAGAGGCAACAGAGTCGGTTGTGTTTGACTTGTTCACACGGTCTGTTAATTCCGGACCCAATTTCACGTTCCATCTCTCTTGCCATTGCTTGTCTGTCAAACGACTATTCCTGAGTCTACGACGAGCGTCTCGAATGGCAGCGATGCCTTGTCTTCTCTGCTCAGCCGATGAAAGATCCGAAGCCACGGTGATGGGTAGCAACCAATAGCCACGTTCGTGAGTGGCTACGAGTCGGGACATGGAGAGAGGTTGGAAGCGGACAGGAAAGGGTGTTTCTTTGGCAATTCGTGAAAGGGCAGGAGTTAGATGCGTCGTGGGAAATTGAGAGACGGACGTCGGAGGCGGAGGAGGAAAAACGGTACGAGGAAGGCTCAGAATAGGCTCAAAAACTTCTGAAACGAAAGTTGTGGTCCTCCGCTCCTGTCGGGTCTGATGGATCTGGGAGTGTCGGTCTTGTACTGACGATGGCGACGTATGCCCCGGCGCTGGTTCTGCTTTGTTTGAGGATTCCGAGAAAGCTGTACGATGAGAGGGTGAACTAGAACTGGTGTGAGCAGGTGTGGTCAGATCTACATGCTCTGGCTCCTTCGCTGGCGTGTCCAGATGTGACGGCGTTGGGCCCATGCCTCTCTGTGACGGCGACTCCGTTGAGTCTGTTGACTGACTCAACTGGCTTGTGGAAGAATCCACCGAGGTATCATAGTCGTAGTCTCTATTCGCAAGGAAGAAGCAAGATGATTGGTGTACAGGGCCAGGCGTCTGGGGTCCTGGGCCCTCATGGGTTGGAACGGACTCAGAGCTCGGAAAATTGCTCTCACTACTCTCCAATATGTCATGCCGAAGAGACTTTTCTAGAGACCCACCAGAGGGAATCAACGACGCTGCGCGTAGACCAGCAGGATCTGAATGTAGAAGACCTTCGAGGACTTCCCATCTTTCTTCATGCTGTGAATGCCCGGTAGCTTCTAGTCGCCTCTTCTTGCGCCGAAAGACTCCGCCTGGACTACTCCCAACTGCATTGCTACTACCTTGGGAGTCGGGAACAATGCTAGCTGGCGTACCCGAAAGGGATGAATCAGAATGGGAACGTTTCTTCGCGGAGAGTGAATGAACATGAGCATGAGGCCTCGCCACGGGTGACGCAGTTCTCGGACGCTGGGGTGGCTCAGGGGTACAAAATGCTTGTATTTCGTTTCGTCTATGCTGTCGATCACGCAATGGATTCCTATATGGTGGATTGACTGCTCTAGTCTCAGGCGCCTGCAGGGGTGGGAAGTTACCAAGCCACCGAAAAGAACGATGACTCGTAGGAGATGGTCGTGAACCTGATTCCTGGCGTGATGAATGACTAGAATGCTCTTCACTCGATATCAGGTGTTCAGCTGAGGATGGTGGGGGTAGATTACTCGTCTTCGGCATCGATCGTCTGCCTGATGGTGCCTCGAAGCGCTGAGGTGTCCTCCATTCAGATTGCCCTCTACTTGAAGCGGGTTTAGTCCTTAATCCAACGCCTTCGCGAACCAGAGCATCGGCAGGATATACGCATATACGTTTGGCAGGTTCAAAGCCAGCGATAGCAGCGGCCTGGGCTGCATATCGTTCATCATCTAATCGTGTACAGGGTGCCCCAATGTGAACTAGGATTTCATTGCGTTCCATGATAACATTGACTCATTGTATAGCATGGCGCTATTATATCCATGATGGAGAACGTATATCGCTAGGTTGACTGAAATGTCTATAACGTTTGCTTGAGTGTACAATTAGAAGAGTTGCACGGTCAAAGTTTGAAGATATTTCGGGTCGTCGCGTTTCGCCTTACCGTAGCAACGGAATCGTATTTGGGGCACGGAAACAAAATAAAAACTTCGGAGATACATGCTACACAGATGTTTTGTTCGGCAAAGAAAGATATATCGGCACCGGCAGGATGCCATCCTCCAGAAACAAGATCTTTGGGGCTCCCGCCTCGTCTTCCATATGATGTAGTGAATATTAACATGGACAGTCTGACGTCGGATTTTTCTATCTTGAAATGGTCTCTCCGTCCCAATATCCTATATCGCCCTGTATACGGTTCCTCTCATCCTTCCGGGCAGGTATATCTGTTCGATCGAGTGCGTGCAAGGGAAGAAGATGTGTTTCCTGACGAGAAATCCTTTGGACAAAGGCGTGTTGTGTAAGCAATACTTGGGAGTATGCAGGGCGAACAGGATGGCTTCTGGCATCTGATTGCTCATTAGTACTGGGGCAACGAGAGCGAGTTAATGGGGACATTTACTCCTCTGAGCAGACCTCAAGCGCCTGTCTCCGTATCTAATCGTGGCTATGATTGCACATACTGCAAGCACCGAGGCAATAATGCCGAAGATGATGTTCGTTGTCACATCAGCCGATAACTTGGTATGGTTCGGCATCCTTTCAGGGTAAGACGTACTGGTAGGGGAGGCAGCCTTCCAACAGTTCACTCCACGGCTTCTCTTTCTGATGCTGAAAGTCCAACATTTAGTGTAAGGCAAGACGCAGCCTTTTTAATGTCATAAATGTTTACAGCACCATATTCATCACAGAAACATCCCTCGCCACGACGGGCATGCTCTTTCAAGGTGCTGAGCGAGGACCCAAGAGCTGATTGGCTGCTCAGCGACAGCACCGTGAATGTCACAGCGCCCCCCTTGGCAAGCCAACAAGCACAAGCATAAGCACAAGCACGAGCACCCTGAATATCAATACTCTCGACCTTGGAATTGAGGCCGCCACTCAGCCTCACATCGATGTCATGACCTCGACTCAACGATCTTTACGTTCTTCCATCATGGGTCCTGGATATTCTGTTTTCCTACAAATCGAATCGGATTGGCATGGCAGCTATCGCTTAATGCAAATTAGACAGTGTATCGAGCTCTGTTCTCGCTCGAACCTATTTACAGAAGATGGCGGAAGATGTCCTTGGGTAGATCAGGCAATGTCGTAGGATTCAATTTTAAGCTGACTTGAAGAAGGCCATCATCCATCGACCTTCCGAATCATATTCACTATGATCTTGACAAAGACATCCACGCTCTCGGAGATGACGTCTTTGACTTCGACTTTGCCAATCCCTGGCCAAATGACGGGATCGATTGGCCCGGGCTATTAGATCGAAGCCTCTGGCTCGAGCCGAACGATGGCCAACATCAATCACTCGCTGGACTGTCAGAGCCTATTCAATCAGCAGGGATAAAGGCGATTCCCGGCAATGCCAACAACCCTGCTTTCGCTCTTGACACAACTTTGGCATCGGCGGTGCGGCCTCCTGATGATTTTGAGACGGCTGACAACGTTGGTGATCTACATGCTCGCATTATAACGAAGAGAGACAGGTCGGCGTCCTCAACGAGTAGTCGTCGATCCTTTTCTATCCCACTGCAGAAGAAAACCCGCGTTTCTCGTCTATCCAAAGAGCAACAGTCGGTGCTGGAACAATGGGTATCAGAACACCTATCGTATCCCTATCCCACTGAACAAGACAAGACAACACTTGCTCTGATCAGCGGACTGTCGGTTCCTCAAGTACAGTCCTGGTTCTCAAGGACGCGTCAGCGGAAACTTGTTCGTGAAAATCCTCCGCCTCCAGATCTACCATCCCGGAGCAGCGTCTCAGTCCAAGATATGCCAAGAGACGGCTATGACACCGTCGACACGAACACCGTCCATTTAGACACTACCGTAAAATTTTCAGACAGAGTGGCATTGACAGAAGCCGGCAACATCTGCGCAACACGTCCTCTCAATTTGGCTTTCGAGTGTTATGGCAAGAAACATCGTCAGCTCGATAGATCCCAATGCTATGACGGAATGAGGCATCAAGTACGACTCCACCAGAGATCTCGTAGCTGCAATGCAGTTCTCATGAGACAATGCACAGGGCGTCCGTCATATTCGGCCTTTATTAAGAACAGCCGGGAGAAAATCCCGTGTATGGACGCCACGCAGTCGTCACTGTTCGTGGATCCAGCCAGTCCTCACATGTCTACAAGTCTCGCGAGTCTGCCTCATGAGACAGAATATCCAGCAATGGTATCATGCGACGGCTCAGCTGAAGTGGCATACCAAAGAAAGGCCATTCGCGACTCTGCAAGGCGCGGAATATGGACAGTTGAAGATTGGTTGAACACATTGCCAGACAACAGCAACACCTATATTCAGGCCCAGATTGATGACAATGCGCCTTCGAATGAAACAGCCGCTGCGAGGCTGCTCATGGATGACGAGTCTATTCGTCTCAGACTACAAGCCGATGCCGACGCTGACGAGGATATGGATCTCGACACGCGCTTGTCTACGAGACATCCGTGCCAATTCTTGCCCTGTACTATGACTTTCAGTTCGTTGAGCTACAGATTGGAACATGAACGGTACGTCGTGACCGGTTTCGATCATGCCGATGCTGACTTAACACAGCCATCATATGAAAGGGGAGCTGTGGTCTCGTTCGTGCGGGCATAGCTTTTACTCCCGTGAGGAATACTCAGGCCACGTGAACAATTATTCCCGCGTGGTCCCCGCGGCATCGCCATGTCGAAGAGACTCCACTCGCCCCCCTATGGCTTCGTATTACTGGAGTACAGAACCGGTATGCGAAGAAACTCCTGCCAAGGACTCAGGAGAATTCCTTCCATATGGGCGTAACTCTCACGCACCCTCTAGCGCTGGATCTCACGTAGGATCTCAAGCATCGGCCTGTAGTTATACCTCATTTGGTCCACGGAGAGGAAGGCGAGTGGTTTTCCAGGGGTCTTCAGCAAAGAAGCGAATAACACGGCGGCCTTCTGTCTCAGACGTGTCACCACCAGAGAAACCAGACAAACCGCTGGAATTATGGACACCAGACGAACATGATCGGGTTCTTCGGTTGCGAGATGCAGGGATGGATTGGAGTGATATCAGTGAGCAATTTCCTGGTCGAAGTGCTATCAGTTGCCGTCTGCACTGTGAGTACAATAACAATGACAACGACAAATACAATGAGAAAGATCTGAGCGCGGGACTTTCCACGATCTTTCTGTGTACCTTCTGCGACTCTTCATTTAGGTCTGCCTTCGTCTGGCGACGGCACGAGGAGTCGGTTCACGCTCCCCAAAGGTATTGGATCTGTGGACCTTGGAACGGTATGCCTTCCGGAACACGGCATATACTCTTTACCGAAATTAACATCTGTTCTCATGACTTTGAACGCTGCTGGCAATCTCCGGAGAAGGATAGGACATTCCTTCGAAAAGATGGACTTGTGCAACACCTCCGCGGGGTGCATTTCAAAGAAGCTGAGAATATCACGTTGGACATTTGCGGCTGGACCAAGGACGTTACTCCTGGGACTTATGGCCTTGCATGCAACTTTTGCGGTCATCAAAATAAGTCATGGCAATCAAGACGCTTGCATCTAATTGGCCATTTCAGAAAAGAAAAGGAAAATTACGACGAGACACTGTCGGCTCGCCCACTCAGATGTGATCTTATTGATCGTACGACTGGCAAGCCATGTAATTCGGTCTTTTCACGACCCTACGATTTGGCTGGACACAAGGACACGATACACAACGCACCCAAGTTGAAGATGCGATGTCATCTGTGTATTGAGGAGAAGACTTTCTCGAGGGACGATGCCCTGACGAGGCATATGCGCGTTGTCCATCCTGAGGTGGATTGGCTCGAAGAATGCCGCTGATACTTGGGAAGGTCAGGCTTGTGGTCCGATTCTCTTACAGCTCTCTCTCTCTCAGGCCGACAGTGTCTTGTATGATCATTCTTAGACTACAATTCTTGTATAGAGCTTAGAAAAAGCTACTTAGATACATATATCTCCCTTCATCGTCCGTAGATCATGTTGGATCTAAACATCATCTTATACAGACAAAAGCGAAACGGCTGCTGCTTCTTCTTCTTCTTCTTCATGAAATCCAGCAAATATATATCCCCACCCTACTCTTCCTTCCTACTTTAGTACCACCTATAATACCCTATCTATCTATTTATCAATCCATCCAGGAAACTCGAGCCATCCTAAAATTCTAACCAGCCCCTTCCACTTATGTTCTGTAAAACTTGTAGAGAGGAGCGAGCCCTATGGAAGAGAAGAAGGGAGGTTCTAATGGTATGATATGGTATGGTATGCATACTGATTCATTTCTTTTTGGTATCTACTACCTATGTAGGTTACCTTCCTTGGCAGACAAGGCAGGACAAGAACAAGACGTGCAAGACACGGGGAAGAAGCGAAACAGTTAAAATGCAAACTATTCATCAGCATCGACATCTCCATCAGCCTCGGCAGCAGCAGCAGCGGCAGCATCATCGTCGTCATCGAACGTGTGGATCGGCACCTCGTACAGTCTGATCAGCGGCTTGTTCGGGTCCTTGACGAGCACGTATTTCTTGTTCTCGTCGTCTCCGCTCATGCCTCGCACGAGGTCGACGATGGTGCGCACGATACCCCAGCCGTTGCTCGTGGCGAGGTTCATCTGGCTGGCGAACTCGCGGGGTTTGTAGCCGAAGACGCCCAGGACGACGTGGTTCGCGTTGGATTTCGGGTTGGCACGGGAAATGAAGCCGAGTTTCATTTGGTCGGCCTTGGCCAAGATGGCTTGGGTGGTCCAACGCGCTAACTTGCAGGAGTTGTTCTTCATCTCGGTTGCGAGGACGGCACCACGTTGGGATGCAAGTTTGCTTCTCCAGTCGAGCGCTCCACCAGCCCCTTGAGCCTTGTGATCGAATTCGTTCAGCGCTTTCACCAACAGATATTGGTCTTCGCCAGAGACATTCTTCGTGACAGCATCAACTTCTGTTCGGACGATGAGATTCAGAGAGTCTTCATCTTTTTCCAATGAGAGATCGAATCGACGGTACTTGTATGCCTTCGATGCAAGAGATTCGGTCTCTTCTGAGGGGTTGTAGAATGGGTTAGGGTGGGGGAAGTCGACCTTTGACGAGGGATTCTCAAGAACTGTCTGGAAAGAAAAGTTGTGATTGATGATTGTGGCCTCAATCGCGAGGTTAGAAGGGGTGTTGATAGAGTCGGCCTTGACGACTTGTTGTTGATTTTGGGTTGCCTCTGCTTCAAGTGGGGCATCTGCTGCGTTCTCGTTGACAGTAACCAAGTCGATGGAGCTGTCAGGTCGCTTGTCGATAAAGATCTTGTTTCCTTGCTTGACAATGACCAAATCCCAACTGTACACTGAACGCGGCGCACACATGAGCATTGACAGAATATCGGATGTGGCAAAGACAGCGGCCTCATCCTTTTCTGCTAGCTCCTGAATGACCGGATCTTGTGATGTTGTGACGTTGTAAGCTGCGCGCTCCAGTGTCTGTAACTTGCGTTCAACGCCCTTTACTGGTGCCTTGTCGTACGATCTGTCGTAATAGTAGAGGAAGCCGTATGAATCCAAATCTTCACCATCGGGTGTGTCCAGATTCAGTTTCAGCAGACGGTTGAAATCGATCTCTTCTTTCATGCTCCAGTCAGGACGAATAATGACGGAGCTATCCCGGTTCCTCTGTGGTTTATCATAGTCTTTCCATCCAAATCTTCTACCTCGGCCTCCACGACCCCCACGGTTATCATAATAACGGTCTTGGCCTTGAGCGCCAGCCCGAGGCTGTCCAGCACGTTGGAACGTGCCACCACGCCCTCTTTGAGCAATACCGCCTCGTTGACCCCGTCCTCTGAAGACAGTACCACCCCCACGGCCGAATGTGCGAGTCTTGGTTGTGCGAGAATTGTCGACGACGGAGAATGAAGACTCGTCTTCTGCAACTTGGACAGCGAACAATGACGACGTGCCTGCACCGTATATCTGTTGGTCTGGGGAAGGTTAGCTACTGTTCAACACTGGCTCAAAAAATCTGCGCACCTCTGTAGTTCCTGTTATATGCTTGTCTCCCTCCTGCTTGACGGTCCTTGGCTTCACTGGTCCAGTCCGCCATCCGCCCTAACTTGTCACCCTTTGAGAACGGCGCATATGGGACGCCATCGAGTGTCGTCTCGGTAACGGTCTCGGGACCCCATTCCTCATCAGAATGAAGTTCACTGACCGTATCTGCAAGCGCTATTGAAGACATTTTGGCGTTACTCAGATATTAGTGATTCCGGTGATGTTGCGCACTTTACGTTGTCGCGAATTTGATCTGTGGGGATGCAAAACTTAGTGCGGGCGATTTGCAGGAGGGTCCCACGACCTTTTTTGCGGCGTACTTTCACGGTGATTGAAGAACATCACGCTTGGAAGTAGCGCATAACTCATGGATAACAAAAAGTTGACTACATTAATATTACACCCCAGGACTCGCATGAAGTATGACCGTGGCGTATCTCTGTGACGACTTTTTAACTAGAAATGACTGTTCACCCAACCGACGCTCGGACGCGAGTAAGCTAAGCACAGAACCAGTGAGGACCCTCATGAGTACATGTCATCGTCCTCGGCATTGACGCCGCCGTAGACTTCACTATACAGATCGCCTTTGGTAGAGAAAACAGTCGCGAGTGTGTCGATCAGTTCGAAATCTTCCATGACGGCCCCGAATCCATAACATCGAACCTTGCTATTAAGGACATCAATCATGCCATGGACGTCTTCTTTGGTCAATGTGCTGTACAGTCTGTGACTTCGCAGGTGCTGCAGAGCCATGATAGGCGTGATTTGTCCACCTTCAATATCGCCTTGCTCTACCATTCGGCGACTGAGATTGAGCAAAGTCATCAGATTCTCGTACGGTATCTGTGGAGCCTGGTGAGGATAGGTTGGCTGCAATCCTCCCTGTTGGGCTGGCGTTGCTTTGATATGGCTTGGAGGGGGACATGATGCCATCAAGGCATGACCGGAGAAAAGGGCTTCCTCTGGATCATCCGGAGAGTCGACAGACCGTCGCACCAGGTATTCTTCGTGCTCACGGCAAGTGTGCTCAAGACTGATCATGGTCAGTCAACATATCTATCATACACATGAGCGTAACTTACGCAAGGATGAAGTCAATTCCGAGTTGGGGTTCCTGCTCAAAAACCCCTGGAAATTGAGAGACTCCCGAGTCTTCTTGCTTAATTCCGCGCTCAGAAGCCGCAATATTTGATGGGGACTGGCTGTGGTAGGAAGTCCCCGAGGTGGAAGGTGTAATGTTGCTCGACATACTGTTACTTATCGTACCAAACGATCTATCAGTGAGACCGGGTGACGGTGTCAATGCTGCTGCAGTCGTCCTAGTTGGAGTGATCGTGTGGTAGCTGCCTGTGTGGGACATAGCCCCTTGAGATAAGGCGGGATTACTCTGAGGATAGCTTTGAATTTGGGCGTTCATTGCTGCGAGTTGAGCTTTGCGACTTTCCAGTTCGCCCTGGTAACTGATTCCATGTGCTCGAAGGATGTCTATCAGGATAGAGTTTTCCTCCTGATGCTGCCGCAAGGCCTCCTTATGTTGCTGTAGCGTAGTATTCAGACGTGTCACGTCGCTCGCATACCCTTCCCTGAGACCACTGATTTCAAATTCGAGACTTTTAATGTACTGCTCTTTTCGCTCTCTATGTGTTCTACTCTACGTCAACAATCAGGCTTGACAGCATTGGACACATGACACAAACCTTTGAGCTTGTCTATTCAATTCCTGCCGTCTAGTCTGAGCAGGCCTGCTATCTGGCTTTGGGCCTCTTCGCTTGGCAGGTTGTCCATCTGAAATATCTGTTAGACGTTGTTCTTTGTAGTGGATGAGTATTTATACCTCTGGTCATCTTTTGAGGCCCTGCTCCTGCAAAACCTTTCACGTATCCCATGCCACCGGGAGCAGACGTATCGTTCTGTGATGTCACGCCTGTGACAAGTGCGCTCACCGTGCCCTCACCATACGATGAGCAGCAGCTCAACTGACGCGACCGCAAGAATGTATATGAAGCACAAACTTAGCAGCCTGTCAGAAGAAGCAACGCCCACCGGTGAGGACCGTCGAACGCCTTAGGTTAGCCTCAGGTTGAGATGATATGGAATCAAGTGAACGAATCGCAGGCAGATCTGTATCGCGAGGGAAAAGCACAGGACAATGATATCCAAGACATGACAGCAAGAGGAATATGACGCAGAGCTATCTGGTTGAGCAGATTTGTTCCCGCTGTGCTTGGATGAGTAGGTCTTACCATAGCTGCCATCAGAAGCATACTGCACATCGTTCCATTGGGCCCCGTTCGGCGGAGGAACACCATGCATCGAAGCCATGACGAGTTTTCCAGACTGCGAAGACGAGAAGCTATGCGTGGATGCCTTTGCTTTTCAATACTGACAAGAAAGCTTGCTCGTTCATGTGTCTGCGTTTGGAGCGGTCCGAAGCTATCGGCGGACGAGATGTGGATGGTAAGCACCGATCTGCCGGAAGGACGGATCGAGACGTTGGTGATTGGGACCAGCTATTTGTCAATTCGACTTTGCGCACAAGGCACTGCTGATGATGAAGAAGCAGAAATGGGTGAGAAACAGGCAGAATGACGATAGGATTGCTTTGAGTAACGTAAGTGTTTTGTGCGACGTCTACAATGGAAAATGCCGGTTGTCGTGGGATGGAAGCATCGTGTAGAAGAAGTCGCTGTGTAATGTATGACCTGCGACCTGTTGTAATAAGTGATGGCACATTTATTTCGAGGAATGACCGTTTGTACAAAGTCCTGCAGCCGATGAAAGCGGAGACTCGAATCCAGTCAGACTTTGAGATAGGCAAATTCAACTCCAGCTGCTTTTGTCCACTGACGGTGGAGGTTCTTCTGTAATGTAAACTTTGGGGCTGGACCTGGCCGTTCGGTCAGTGGAATTGGGGAGATGATCTGCACTGTGGCCTACCAATTCCAATTCCAATTCCTTCTTTCTCACTGCCTCAAAATTGTCAGCAAACACTGGCACTATTTGGAAATGCAAATCAATGGTGATACAGAGACGGCAGTGTTCACATCCTAACACTGATTGTATGTAACCCTGTACGCGGCTCAGTGACTTTATCGCCGGTGTGGGCAGGTACCTACTAACCTACTACGTAGGTACAAGTACTACTTATGTACGTCAGGTACTATGTAGCTCGCTAACTGAAGGCTATTGTGGAGGCTCGACGAGTTTGTCCGACGTCGAACAAGCGACCCGGCGTCCTTGGAAGTTCCCGGCGACTAGTAACTTAGTAGGGAACGGTGATGATGATGATGCTGCTACTGCGCTGCTGCTGCTGCTGCTGTGGATGATGATTTGATGGAAACGAAATCTATCCCAAGACATGGGGACGGGTTTTCTATATCCATTGGGTAAGGTCACTGCCGTAGATATCCTATGCATGTAATAGGTAGTTGTATAGGATACCCCTCTCCCCTTCCCTCCCTCCTCTCTCCCCCCCCCTCTCTCTCTCTATATAAGGTACATTGTTGCTGTAAGTGCAGTCCAAATAATCATCTTCATCGGAGGGATTTTGCTGTGATCGTCGCACATCAATCTGTCGATGCACTGTAACCTTGGAAAAAGCCACATGGGGAAGAGAGAGGCTGCAAGCGGAAGGAGGAAAGAGAAAACAATGATGAGACACGAAACTGCGCCTGCTTGTTGGAATGGTTTATATGATCAACGCGATATACCCAATAATTCTTGAAGTTCTCTTTTCTGAGACATCCAATGCATGAGAACGACGAGAGCCTAGGAATTCATTACGTTCTCGTGGGTGTATGCTGCACTACGTATGTACATAAGTATCATATCGTTGACAGCATTCATGGCTTCAGATCTGAAGCCTAACGTGACAGCTCGGAGTTGCACCTTGCTGCGTATCCATAGATACCTTATGTTTCGTCCTCTCCCTGATGTCCCCATTGGTGATGAAGCTCTGGAGCAAATGAGAAGGACATCGATAGAGTTAGTAGGTATGCATATTGAATACCTTCAGCGGGGATACTCGAATAAATACTATCGGTAGGTACATATGCAGGTAACGAAAGTGACTCGATGAGCAGACCAGAAGAAACAGATCTGTGCTTAAGTTTGTACGAGACCTATGGATTCCGCAGGCGCATCCCCGACAACTAAAGGCATGAATGTACCGTGAGAGTACACCGTTTCTGTCTATGACGATCGCTGACCTAATAGACTCTGAGCGCCCACTACTGCGACTGGTAACTCACGGAAGGCATGTACGGATACTCCACGTAGGATCTCAACATCTCAGTCGTCGCCATCCATTCATCACAACCTTCAGTCGTTTCTTGTAGGCTTGCGAGGCTGGTGTCTCTTTTGCCTGGTGTCTGAACAATAAGAGACCAACCTCCACGACTCATTTGTACCACGTTCCTTGAGGTCGCAAACTTGTCATATGACTTGTACAAGCCCATTGGTGCGAGAGAGACCTGACATGCATCTCTTTGACGTGAAGTTTGATCTACGTTCATATATTCTAAAATGACTACACCCACACTCCTGAAACCGCTCACTCTTCCGACTCTTTTTGTCAACATTCGTGCATCTCTGATTCTTTTGCCATGGCTCACCCTCTTGTTTGGCTCTGATCTGCTTTTGACCGCCTTGCTCCCGGTGTCCTTCGTCTTCCCGAAGCTGGTATACAACCTCTCGTCTAACATCGCCTATTCAGTCTGGCAGGGCATCCAAGCCATCTTCACAAAAGCCAATGGAGCACGGATTACGAGATCCGGGGACGCATTGCCGAAGTTTGAGTCAGCCATTGTGATTGCCAATCACGTCTCATGGACCGATTTCTACATGATTCAAGAGTTAGCAGCCGAGGCTGGCATGCTAGGAAGATGTCGGTGGTTCGCGAAACAGCAATTGAAATGGGTACCGTTCCTCGGCTGGGGTCTCTGGGCAATGGGGATGCCTCTGGTATCCCGGAGATGGGATAAGGATCAAAAGGAACTGGAGCGAGTATTCAGAGTACCCAAGCAGTACGGCCTGCCAATTTGTAAGTTTACTCTCATGGCCTCTGATCTCCTGATACGTCCTACCATATTCCGTCGACACCCCACATAGATACTCCTAGTCAGGGAAACACCATTTTCATAGTATACTACATAACGATACACCAAATGGCACAACACCCGACTGACTCGAATACTCTTTTGAAAAACCCCCAGGGCTCATATCCTACTCCGAATCCACTCGCTACACCCCGCAAAAATACCTCTCGACGATCCAATGGTGCAAAGAAAACTCCAAACCCGTGCCCAAGTATACCCTCTACCCACGAACCCGCGGATTCGCCTCCACCGTCTCCGCCCTCCGCTCCGAACCCTCCTCAAATTCCAGCGCAAGCCCCAGCAGAAGCAGCAGCAGCGTAACAGCAGTCTACGACCTAACGCTCGCCTACGCCCACCGAGACACCTTCTTCGAAGCCCCGAGCATGTGGGAAACGCTACGGAACCCGAACCTGGGCGACGAATGGAGGTTCCACGTGCACGTCCGCCGGTTCGCGATCGAGGAGTTCGAGGGCTTGCAGAAGGAAGAGTTGCAGAGTTGGTTGGAGGATCGGTGGATAGAGAAGGGGGCTGTGTTGGAGGGGTTGCAGAGGGAGTTGGAATTGGAGAGGGATTGGAGTGGGTTTGTGGCAGGGGGGGTGAAGAAGACGGATTGAGATGGTTTGCGGATGCGATGGGATGTGGTATGATGAGATCCTGTAAACATTGCTCTGTGGCATCTGCGTCATCTCGGTTGTATACAAGGAAATGGAAATTCTTGTTCCATTATTTTTGCGCTATCTAATCATTTCTTGATGACCGAGTCGTGTACATCCATTCGCCTCGAATGATGAGGATGTTGATGACTCCTGAACGTTTGAAAAAGCCCCAAGACACCTAGACCCAATTGAAAAAAACAATGCATCACCATCCCGGCATTCATCCATAATCGAATCTGCTTCCTCCTTCATTGAACCATTCACAGGATGCTACCAACTCAGTTCGCAAGCACAGTCCTGACGAGATCCAGATACCTGACTTCGCCGGTCTTCTGATCGACGGCCTCGGGACAGCTCTTCAGCAACTCGTCGACTTCCTCGTCGCTCATCTTCTCGCCCAAGTTCGTGAGGATGTATCGTAGCTGGCCGACGCCGATGTAGCCTGTGAGGTCTTTATCGAACACTTGGAAACCGCGCGTGTATTCTTCTGGGTCGCCTGGGTCGCGGTAGCCGTTGGGTCGGTGGAGGAGGGATTGGAAGGTTGGGAAATCGACTGTAGAAGATTTGGAAGGTTAGCGAAAATTCGTGCTGGGAGGGAAAGTTGTTGCAGGGTACATGATCCTCGGAAGGAGCGCAGCTGTCTTCTTGAGGATGGAGCGACAAGAAAGGGGTAGAGAAGAGAATCTTACAATCACCGCCCACGTTCTTTTCCAAGTCTCTGATCTCAGCCAGTGTTGGATTTTGACCACATGCTCTCAGCAAGTCACCAAGGCTCTCAAGCTGGACACGGCCGTTGCCGCGCTTGTCGAAAAGACTGAAGGCTTCCTTGATATTTGTGGATTGCGCCTGTGCAGAAGATGGCTGTGAGTTGGACATCTCGGCAACAGAATATTCCCAGGTAGGATAGAAAAATTGCAAGAGGATCAAAGAACAGAGAGGGAGATGTATATGCGCGCAATGGCTTTCAAGAATGGAAAAAGATCAGGTAACGATAAGTGTTGATACAAGTGCTCTGTTGATCTCCTCGGTTTGTTTTGTATGTAGTAGTGTATGCGCAAATTGTGGCTGTTACCGGGTAAAGGTGCGCCAAACGATTGGACACGCCAGTTTGACTTTGGAGGCGCTTGTGGTTGGCAGACAACAAAGGAAATGGGCAGAAGGGACCGGTCGATTTCTTTAAAAGGGAAAAGCCAAAGGGAATGTCGGACACTTACCATGACTTCCAACAATAACTACCGAATCTCTTCTTTTTGCGACTCGTTCAACTTGAGAATTCTTTCTTCTGTGAGGAATGTAGAGAGACACAATATGATAGAGAGAGAGATTCTGCGGAGACCAGGAGAAGAAAGAGAAGAAGTCGATTATTTCTGGATCTTAGTAGTGCGCGCATGAGCCAGGTCTCCTCTAGGTCTCCTCTCTCATGTTTTGGAACTTCCACTTAAAATTGATTTGTCTGGCGCGTTTTGTGTTGACCGGTGTAGCGGTTGCCAGGGAGAAATGGAAGGGACCGCTAAGGTGGATAATCACCCCTCTCCTCTCTCTTATCGTCTCCCAATGTAAACATGAGCATCACCGAGTTGATATTTTATGAATAATAATGAAGACACTCCTTGATTATTATCTTCGATGGTGAGAATATTCGCTTCGACTGTGATTTTTGTTCAGGCGAAATATCGTACTGGATAGGATCTCGCAGATCCAATGCACTCGTCGCACATAGGTCGAAGGTCGATGCATCGTGTCGATTTAAGCAGCGCTGTGTCGGTGGGGAACATATCAATCAATATTATACAACAATGTAAGGACTGAGAAGTATGGCATGAAGTTTTTCGTAAATCACAAAGATATATACTATGTATATTGTTTAAGATATCGTCGTTTGCAGAGGGCATATACGTATTGCGAGGACCGATAAATCGACATCGTACGATCATTTTCGCCGGATGTAGATGCATGTGTCTGTAGCAGACTGAAGCACCTTTCTTCTTCATACAGATATGTCATATCTTTCATGTGCTTGATCATGTTGCCGGCGAGCCGGTCTCAGAGACGTTCAAACACCGAAACTCAATTGCACATTCCAGCCATGCTCCAACGGCAGGAGATCAAGACGCAGCGAGGCAGGCACCAGCCATTTCATTCCAAAGAAACCCAAAAGCACCAAATCCGGGTCACCATACCCCAGGTTTGCCATGTGCAACCGTTTCCAGTAAGCTTGTGCATCCCCCGCATCTTCTACCTCAGTGGCCCATGTTGGCCTTCCCCAGCATTCTTGACACCCTTGGCGACCCGTGAAGCTCCTCCTTCGACACCTTCTGCGACATCCTTGATCCCATCACCAATTGGCTTTCCGACGTTGCCGGTAACACCGCTAACAGTCTCTCCAACGCCTCGACCGGCAGCGCCTACAACGCCGCCAACGGTATTGGTCACGCCGGAGACAGCGTTTCTGGTAGACGTGAACCGAGGTTAGCCCAGACGCTCCAATAATGGCATATCATGGGTTCTGAGGACAACAAGAATGCTCGAAATATGGCAAGATGAGAGAGGACTGCTTACCCGAGGGTTGAGGTAACCCATGTCACACCGGCTGATGCGCCGGATTTGTTATTGTTCATTTTGGAGTTGCTCAGCTACACTGGATATGCTGATCGTTCAAGAGTCGTTATAACGAAATTCCGTGGTCTTCAGTAGCACTTGCAGATCAGACTGTTCTTACATGAAATTCTCCGGAGCAAATGCTGGGTCGAGCTATTCTTTTAATGACGGCCATCGTGTAGAACAGATGACATTTGACGTCATATGTACAGGGATCAGGACTGAATGGCGACGTGCTGAAGGATCAACAACGGCTGACTAGCGAGATAGATCGATTGGACGAGAACCAAACAGCGTCGTCAGCTTTGTGCATTCTCTTGTGAGGCTTGCAACCAGGATATGCAGTCTCATCTCTGCTGGCGGATGCCAGCCGTTATGTCGACTCATGCTCGAAGGTGATCAATGATAGCCCATCTATCATAGCATAGATTTGACCATGACAGGCTGGCCTTGCACCACGATAAGAGGCATTCCCTCTCTAAAGGCATGGTTCGTCGATGGTGCCGCATACATCAGGATAGCTGATATATTGATAACGACTACAGGTTCATTAGTGAGCATGTTCAATAAATTTCAATTGCCTGTACTCAGTGGCCATACAAGTAGCAATGCGTCTGAAGTACATGTCTCTTTAAGCATGATCAAGGTAGACACAAGGATTCTCTGAATAGGAATCATATAATACTTAACACGGTATGTCGGTAACTACATCGAAATAGATCTTCAGTGAAGCCTTAATCGTAAGTCTGTCATCGTGGCTCGCGAAATCGTCGCGTCATGATTTTAATTGAGGATGTGGGGATAGTATGGAGATCGCCGCTCGCCCTATGACAAAGAGCCAAAAGGCCCCAAGGAAAGATCGAGACCATTCATTTGCGACAGACTCTGGTTGTCGCTGGAAGGAATAGTGCTGCGCGTTCTCTAGCTCCTAGGCTCGGAAGATGGTTATGTTATGAATTCAACCAGATCTGCTTGCATGGGTTTAAGTAACTATGCCCCCTTTCCTTCCACGGAAGCGACTCAATTCGACCCCTCCGGATTCACCACGCTCGGGATCGTCTCCTCCGAAAAGACCAAGGACTATTGATGCAGATCCGAAAGAGCGAACTACTCTGCAGGCGAATCGGGAATTCAACCTCGGTAGCGATGATTCCGACACATCCCTCAGTGACATCGACAGTGACGAATTCGAAGATGTCGCGCATGTGGGAGCTGGGCCAAGTGGCGAGAAGCGACAGGAAGAGGATGACGACGAAGACATAGACTGGGAGGATGCGGTTCCAGATGAAGAGCCAGCTACTGTTTCAGGGCCAGAGCCGACTGGAGATTTGCAGTTGAACCTCAGGCGCAATGCAGATACCGAAGACTATGGGTCACTTACTGCTGTCTTAGGGGCCAAAAAGGGACCCAGCAAGATTGAACGACAAATCAGAATACGCACCCATTGCTTGCATGTGCAATTTTTGATGTTTCACAATGCTATTCGGAACAACTGGATTGGCAATGCAGAAGTACAGCAGATCCTGATCCAACAGCTACCGCCCGGTATTCAGAGAGAAATCGACCGATGGAGGATCGCAAGCGGTCTGGCAGAGGCTCCAGTGCCTGAGCCTTCGGAAAGTACCCCCTCGAAAAAGGATAGAAAGAAGAAGCGCGGGAAGAGGTCTGAGAAACAGGAGCGCAACGAACGCGAATGGGGGGAGCCAAGCCAGCGTTTAGAGAAAGGGAAACCAGACATGAGCCATGGAGATCCTCTATTCGCACTCCTCAGAGTCCTAGCGGCATATTGGAAGAAGCGCTTTACCATTACAGCTCCTGGCCTACGAAAGCACGGCTACAGGTCACGCAAAGACCTCCAAGCGCATATCTCTTCCTTCAAAAATGGGAAACATGATCTACGCAAGCACGGAGAAAGGATACAGAACCTAGAGCATTTCAAAGGGCTTGCAAAGAAGTGCGAGGGATCAAGAGATGTCGGAGCACAGTTATTTACCGCCCTACTTCGTGGGATCGGGATCGAAGCTCGTATGGTGACAAACCTGCAACCTCTTGGTTTTGGCTGGACAAAGGCAGAGGAAGCGAATAAAATGGCCCAGAAAGGCGATGCCACTGCCGAAAGAGAGGTATCAGAAAGTGAAACAGAAAAGCCGAAGAGGGAAAAGCGATCCTCTGATACCTCCAAGGCTGTCAAAGTACGCATAGGAAAACGGACAGGCCGTGGCCGGGCAGAGAACCCGATAGAATTAGACACTGACACTGACGATATTTCGTTGGTAGAGGTTGATGACGACGACGACCATTCTATCATTGATGTTACTCCGAGTGCAAAGACGGCCCCCCAATATCGAAGATATGATAAGGACTTGCCCTTCCCAACTTACTGGACAGAGGCGGTCTCACCCATCACGCACAAGCCGATCCCTTGCTCACCCTTTATCGGCGCTAATGCAGTTGCTACTAACGACGAACTACTTGCTGCCTTTGAACCTCGAGGAGGGAAAGCGGAGAAGGCCAAGCAAGTCATCGCTTACGTGATAGCCTTCTCACCAGATGGTTCTGCCAAAGATGTGACAACGAGATACCTGAAGAAGCACATGTGGCCTGGCAAGACCAAAGGCTACAGAATGCCGATAGAAAAAGTGCCTATCTACAACAGAAAGGGCAAAGTCAGGAGATATGAAGAATACGACTGGTTCAAGACCATCATGAGCGGCTACACACGAAGAGACAATCAGAGAATGCCTGTTGATGAACTAGAAGACTCTACGGACCTTGTCCCACAACAACCGGAAAGAAAGAAGGCCGAACAGGAAGGGGATACCCTACAGTCGTTAAGGGCGTCTGCTGATTTTGCGCTTGAGCGATTCTTGCGGCGAGAAGAGGCTCTGAAGCCAGGCTCCAAACCAATTCGTACGTTCAAAACCGGCAAGGGTGACAGTGCCAAGGAAGAGAATGTCTATTTGCGAAAGGACGTGGTCAAGTGTCTTTCAGCGGAGTCATGGCACAAAGAGGGTCGACGTCCCAAAATGGGTGAGACGCCTCTAAAGCTCGTACCAATTCGTGCTGTGACTTTGACGAGGAAACGTGAAGCTGAGGAACAAGAACGTCTCACTGGAGAAAAGCCTACGCAAGGATTGTACTCTTATGAACAGACCGAATGGATTGTTCCTCCACCGATCAAGGATGGCATAATTCCCAAAAATGCTTATGGCAACATTGACTGCTTCGTTCCCTCCATGATTCCAAAGGGAGGAGTTCACATTCCTCTTAGAGGAACGGTGCGAATCTGCAAGAAGCTGGAGATTGATTACGCAGAAGCAGTGACCGGCTTTGAATTTGGTAATAAGATGGCGGTACCTGTCATCACGGGTGTGATAGTGGCGAAAGAAAACGAACATGCTGTCATCGATGCCTGGGAGCAATACGAAGCACAGCAACGAGTTAAGGAAGAAGCCAAACAGCAGAAAGGTATTCTTGCTATGTGGCGGAAAATGATAATGGGCTTGCGAATTCGTGAAAGGATGCAGGATGAATATGGCGATGTGCTAGTGAATACAAATCAACCACAACATATTGACCTCACTCGTGACAAAGCAGATACACATGACGTGATGCACGATAACGATGCTGGCAGTGTAGGAGGTGGCGGTTTTCTCATGTCTGACGAGGAAGAGAACTCGGAACAAGTCGAACTTCAGGTGGAGCACAATGACGAGTTTGCAGTGCGACGGCGCATCGGGCTCTCATCTTCGTATCCCACGCCTGGGTCAGCAACATCTAACAGGGAATCATCACAAAACGGAGGAAGGTCAACTGCTTCTACACCGCTCTCAGACCTGGAGTCTGCAATCGACACTGAAGTTGAAGACAACGAACCTTCACCCACTCCTCCAAAGCAAATTAAACCGAAGACAGCACCCCCAAGCAAGAAACGAGCAACTCGCCAGACCTCCAAAAGACAACGACCCTCCCTCAAAACCACCGACTCCGACGATTCCGACCAAGAACTCCCCAACCATCCCTCCACCAAACCCGAAGACTACGACTCAGACTCCTCCTCTTCTGCCATCGAACAATACAAGCCTCGACCAACCCGTACCCGCGGCCGTCCCCGTAAACAAGACCAACAGCCGCAACAACAACAAAACGCCTCGACCACAAAACCCGGCGCCGCACGACGGCCCAGGACACCTCCTCTTCCGCGCGCTAGAGCAAAGCGCCGCGGCGTCGGGAAGACAGACGATGCTGAAGCCCGGGAGCAGATCGATGACGAGGAGGAAGAGGAGGAAGAGGAGGAAGGGGAGGATGGGGAGGAGAGGGATGAGGAGGAGACGGAACCTACGATAAGTCCGTATTTTTGATCGGATCGGATTATATCTTAGGTCTATCGTGCTGCGAGAGAACGGAGGGGTATCTTTGCCTTTTTAGCATAGGCGTTTATTAATGTACAAAGTAGACTCTTATCACTTGGGAAGATGCCTAGGTAGGAAGGATTGGGAGAAACGGAATGGGGTTTGGTATGGCTGTTTGGTTTGTTGGGATGGGATGGGATGGGATGGGATAGGTAAGGTGCACACATATCCTTCGGGAGAACGGAGAAGGGACATTTCAATTATTAGATTTGTATCCCCCAAGAGTATACGAGGCACTGTAGTCAGGATGGCGTTTTGTTAACGGGGGCATTCTTCTCTTTTTAGATGTACTAAATGAATGTATACGTCTATATATGTCTCTTATGTATTCAATCGACATCTTCAGTCCCCTTCAACATTCATATGCATCATTTCAATAACCACAAAGGATGATCAGCTCGCGCCCTTTTTTTCCCTCCACGACGTCGACCTTTTTAGGCGTCTTCCTTCTCCTCTTCGTCAAAAATCTCGGTCGGTCGCTCGGCTTGCGGTGTGATGCGCGCGATGTGTCTTCTCTGGCCGTCGTCCCAGTCCATGAGGGCGGAATGGGCTGTAACGCGGTTCTGAAAGTGGAGGGTAATGGTAAGTATATGTATAGCATAGGAGGGAAAGGGGGAGGAGATAAGAGTGGAATGAACAGGATAGGAACTTACGTCCCAGACGACGACGGTTCCGGGAGCCCATTTGACTCTAGCCTGCAAATCGGCGCTGTACGCGATGTGATCGTACAAGAACTTGAGCAAGTAGTCGCTCTCTTCTTTCTTGTAGCCGATGATGTACCGCGTGAACTGCGGGTTGACGAACAGCGCCTTCTCGCCGGTCGCCGGGTGGGTGCGCACGACGGGGTGGATGGAAGAGACGGGTTCTCGACGGACGAGGCCGCCACGGGTAGTGGCGGCGTTGGCTTGGTCGACGGCGGTGTGTACGGCTTTCAGGCCATGAAGGCGTTCGCGGAAGGCGGGGGAGAGGCGGCGGTAGGCGGCGGCGGCGTTGACGAAGAGGGTGTCGCCACCTGTGGAGGGGATATCGAGGGCGTAGAGGAAGGTTGTGCCGGGGGGTTGTTGTTCGTAGGTTACATCAGACTGTTAGAAGCATAGTGTTAGCGGACATTCCGTGTACAGCTCACGTTTATTAGAGGGTCTTTGGATGATACATACGTGCCAAGCCACACTGTTGGTACGGTTCGTAAAGAAATCACGAGCGTTGGTGTCCTCGGCGGCTCGGTGGACTACATGTACCTCAGGATAACCCTTGGGCGCACCGGAGGTAGGGTGAATGTGGTGGCGGCCAAAATAGCTAACGAAGTCTAGGGATTGCTTGATAGGAAGTTTGGCGAACTCCTGGTCACGGAAAGCCACGACCTTCTTTTGAGCCACCAGCAGCGCAAGTTGGTCTTTACCGGCATCGCTGAGCTCGTGGAGTTGGATGCCAGTCACCTCGGCACCGATGGTAGCTGTGAGGTCTGTGATTTTGGTGCCTTCCTTGAGGAGATCTTTGAAGGAAGGGTCCGCATCCTTGCCATGTTCGTAATGCTTGAAAGGTTGAAGAGGTGGATATCTAGGACCAGTCGAGTCAGATTTATACCCAGTAGAGCTCTAGGGATCTCGGCGGAAAGGTTCAGCTTACGTCTTGTCTTCCCATACGGGCAAGTAATGGGGAAACGCGGCTGGCTTGTGCTTTTCTGTGCCCTCGACTTCTGTCTCTTTGGACCAGGCCTCCTTGCCTATCGGAGAAGAGTCCTTATAACCATTGTAGTCCCGAGGTACCAAAACCCTCTCTGGGAGTGCTGATGCAAAGGACGTAGGAAGAGCAACTGCGTTAGCCATGACGGAGTCTCAGATGAAAGGGAAATGGGTGGGGTATGAAGAAGATATGGAATTTGAGATGCGGGTAATGGCTACAAGAGTGAGGGACCATAGGCTCTTATATACGCCATCCGATACCCCTATCGCATCGTCCTCGGACGCTTGACTGTACCCCTCCCGTGCACTTTGCGATTCCTTACCATGGCGTAGTAATAACTCCATCGATATCGTACGGCTGACCTAGTTGGTTCAACGAAGGAATCTCGAGAAGAGCGGAAACCTTCATGACTTCCTATCCAAGTAAAGTGTTCCTTGACAAGGATGTGCTTGCGTATGAGACGAGTTGCCGATGAAATTGCGTGATCGCTTGAGTATGAGACAATTGGCATGTCGATTGTTCAACATCGGAACCGCGCCAACTTTTATCCGAGAATCTATGTCAATGCTATAGAACTCGATTTGAGACAAGAAGATTTCGTCTCTTTTACCGGCCAAGTCTCCTGCAGAGGGTTACTGGTGTAATACAGCGCTATGGCAGCACCTGCTTTCTGTTTGACCTGCTTTTTGTTGCTTGCCCTCGGAACGACGTCCTCGGTCGGAGATGATAGAACCTTGGATTGGCCGAAGCGATATAGTAGGGCTGATGCTACCCTATCTCACTTGTGTATAACGCTTATCACCCGGCCTGTTTGCCAAAGCTAGAAGTGAGTTAGGTTAGATATGGTCTTGCAGCTCTAAAGAGAGTCAATTACTCTGCAATGTTAGACATATTCGTCCATACTCTGTATTTTGATGCCCACTCATGTCTATCACATGCGAAGAAGCAGTCAGAGAGGTCGCAATAGACCCATAAATTATGAAATTGTCCTGATAGGTCACCATTGACAGGTCTTCCACCTGGGGTATCGATATAGCTAATCAGGAGCACATCCGTAGTAGGAAGATGCTGCAACATGCAAATCCGCTGTCATGGTATTCAAATTTGTGTTCAAAGAACGTTGGTGTCTCATCTGAGCGCGATGATCTGACTTCCAAAGCGGTAGGTTCAGACATTAGTGCAGGTGGAACGTAAGTCTGAAATTAAATGACAAGGCGAGAGTTGAGTATGCGAACGAAATGGCAGGTCGTGGAGGAGTCAGTAATTCAAGATCTGAAGCACCGACACGCAGAAACAGATTCCTTCAGGACACTTAGCTAAACATTGCCAGCTGAATATCTATTGAAGACTCTAGGGTCTCTAGTTTTAGGAATAACAAACAATAAGCGTTGAGATGAGATTCAAAGTGTGCCATAGCTCACCAGGAGATTCGATAATTAGTTCAATAACGGTGCGAGATCAGATAAAGACCCTGGAAAATACTATACGCGGGCCGAGATTTGGTCCGACATTTTGATCTTAACTACCGCGTCGAAGTTCATCCTGAAACTGAAACATCTCCACGCCCATCGACTCTGTCAACTCAACCATGGTCCGTGTAACATGATATCAGGCTGCCTTTCACTGCTGGCTTTTTGATATCCAGAATATACCAAAGCTGTTGCATCACCCTGAAAGTCGACCAATATTATCAGCAGTCATTCGAACTCCATAAACATGATCGATCCACGCTCAACACATGCAAGGAACCACAACGAAGAAGCCATGGATCTCAGTCCCGTTTCGAGGAAACGAAGACGGGTTGATGCCGATGAGGACGATGATATCATATTACAACAAACCTTCAGGTATGTAAAACCATATGATCAACTCCATCTAGATCACACCGATCTTTCTAACATCCGGGTCATAGGCTCTTCCAAGATCGCTACTCGTCGATACCCCCAGCCACCACTTCCACTACATCTCCTCAACCAACACCGCTCCTGATCAAACTCGCCTCACTCTCCTCAAACCACTCGCCGATGAACCAAATTCACCTCAAAAAGCGCCGACACACCCACCACCCTCCGCCAACGACGACACACGCCACTCCAACCTCTCCCTCAACTACGACGACACCCTCAACGCTCTCCTCTCTCCTCCTCCGCCCCTGCCACATCTGCCACCGCCGCCCAACAACTCGCGCTCTTATCTCTGCCTATACAGACTGCACCCTCTGCTCTCGTCGTTGTTGCTACGTCTGTCTGCGAGAATGCCAGAGTCTCACCTGCGGCCTAAACAACCCGGCAGAACAAGAAGACACGGAGCTGCTGGAACCAGTATACGGGTATGATGCCGAGAAAATGCTGCGAGATCAGGGTATCCATGCCGTCGGCAGAGGGAGACCGGTCTGTAGTAGCTGTGCTGTTGAGGGTGTGATCAGCACTGGCCTAGGTGCTGGTAGGGCTATCGTCAGGTGCCTAGAATGCTTTGACAGGGAGACGGAGCGAGGAACGGAAACGCAGAAAAGAGATGAGCACAATGCTCACCCTGTAGGCAGACAGAGAGTGGAAGTGAATTGGTTCACCTAGTGTTCTTTCGATGCTTCAACGTTGGACTAAACTTCTATTATTTTTCCATGCATCGCCGAATTTGCATTCTCACCCAGACAACAACAACACTTACGATTCAACGCTCCTAATGGTATCAACATCAGCATCAGCATCGCATTAATGAACAGTGTCCTATCTATCTAGCCACAAATTCTTACTTTAACTTTTCATACCATACACTGAAGTACGACATATACCCAAGGTGACCTCTTTAAATTGTTACACTATTTTACAAGGTCCTTACCCTCGTTAATTACATCTTCCAATCTACCCACATGTGCTATCTTGTGTTGCTGGACCGTGCTGCGTCCCGGTGTTATCCTTTTTGATCTGACATCCTACAAAACATGCCACGAAATCAGCATAGTATCAGAAGCGCCGGGCAATGCCGATGAACAATGTACCTAAGTCAATTCCGTTGATTACCTTAGTCATCATAGACTGACCAGAATACTACGGTATGACTTGGAGAGCGGATCATCGTGGGACATAAGTTAATAGTAATTAAGCGACACCCAAAACGATCTGAGGGAACTCGGGAGAAAACAAAAAGGGCCTTTCCCCAAGCGCTGGGCATGGAAATTGGGTTGTTGGACGGATATAACATCCTATGTGCCTAGGTACATAGAGGATACAAATCATTCCCTCAGTAGGTCTCATGGGATTGATCTTGGGGATTATTAGAATACATCCATAAATATTAGATACCGTAAAGGGAGTTGATACAGTGTAATATAAAGAGCTGTACCTACCTTAGTTATTTACTCTGTACCTCTGGAATAATTACTATGGTAAACTGAGTAACTAGAAGTTTGACGAGAACTTCAACTTTGGGGTAGCATTAGCCTATTCGGGGATATCCTGAGCATGAAACGTTCGGTAAACATAGCCGACAAGGTTTCGCCCATCCTGTAATAGTAGTAAGTTTGTGGGGGAGTGTTATCTAGGAGCTACCGTAGTAGGTAATAGGTGTACCGTAGTAATAGGTAGTCCTTGCTTGCGACAAGGAATGATAAGCCTCATTTTGGGCTATGTCGTAGGATCGACGTAAAATTCGATGTTATTGAAATGTTGGGAAACAGGGGGAGTTCTTTCTTGCGCATCCTGCTCTCTGCTCGGTTGTGATCTCCTACTGGTCTTATGCCAATCCAACATCCAGCATGCCTACAGCATGGCCAGGTCCCAGGCCTACCATACGTATGTAGTACATGATACTAACATGGGTGAATCTTGCATCCAGAAGTTTCGGACCTTGATATCCAATCACTGTTCTGGCCACTAGATGACCACGCAAAGCTAGGTATGTTCCGTAGTAAGCCGATGATCTAGGCCATCGTGAAGAATTGGCATACCTCCGTCCTTGATCTCGCGTTGTCGTATCGCCGCTGTAATTACTGTGCATGATCCAATTTGGTTCAATCCTTCTCTCGTGGTCCCTCTTTTTTGCACTTTGACACAAATGTGACGTCGACCCTGACCATCATTTGCATCAATGCGCCAAGGGATCCCTCGCACTGAATGATCCAAAGCCCAGAACAAGTATCGTGGCGTCAAAAATTCGGAACTGTGCAACAATTGCTGAGCGTGATATCGGCGCCCAGTCATGTGTTCACGATGTCACGAGTGCCTGTCTGCCGTCCATGCTTACAAGGAACATAAGTCCGGGCATCCGCATTCAGGCACATTCTATGCAATATTGACCCAGAAAGCCCTTCTCCATTGACGTATTGTTGTTCTGAATGATATTATCATTGTTGTCCCTTGATCTAGCCTCAGGGCACTCATACCAAACAATCCAAGCATTTCTCTACTCAACGCGGAAACACAAGAGAAAAGGCAGAAATGCAGGCGGCACGTCCCTCTCTACTGTTGAGATCGACCGGTTTCCCGCTGACCGCAAGCTCAATGTGCAGATCACCGTTGTTGTACCCAACATCCTACCAGTCGAGAAAGTATAGGGCTCAAGGTCGTCAGGAATACGAGAAAGAAAGCGGTGGAGGAGAAAAGATCGAGAGGACCAAGGAACTTAAGACGTCTCTATCATCGCATAAGATCCAAGATGCGCGAAAGGCAGCTAAAAGCTTTCTGCCTGACTTCGATATGGCTGAGAAAGTGATTGTGATTACGGGTGGAGGTCGTGGGTTAGGATTGACTTTGGCTGAGGCTCTATATCAAGCTGGTGCAATCGGTAGGTGATGTGCCAATTCCCCTCTCCTGTTTGATCCCCTTTGCTCATGGCGCCTGGATATAGTGCACTGCCTTGACCGCCTAGACAGGCCTTATGACGAATTTGTTAAGGTGCAACAAGAGACGCCATCGGAATTGGGTGGTGCGCTGCACTATCATCACATTGATGTCAGCGCGACAGATGAGTTGCGAGCGTTGATCGCTAAGATCGCTGGAGAGAGGTCGCGACTAGATGGATGTATTACAGCGGCTGGGATCCAGCAGGTGACACCTGCACTCGACTACGAACCGAGAGACATCGTCAAAGTGATGGATATCAACTATACAGCGGTCTTCATGACGGCACAAGCAGTCGCAAGAGAGATGTTAAAGCATGGAACCCCAGGTTCGATCGTGCTGGTATCAAGCATGTCAGCATATATTGCCAATAAAGGTCTCTTGTCACCAGTGTACAATTCCAGTAAAGCCGCCGTTGCACAATTAGCACGGAACTTAGCAATGGAATGGGGGAAAGAGAAAATCAGAGTCAATGCTCTCTGTCCCGGAAACATTCTGACTCCAATGGTAAAGAAGAACTTTGAGGACACACCCGAGTTGGAAGAGATCTGGAAGTCGAACAACATGTTGCACCGAATCTCAAACCCTGAAGAGTACCGAGGTGCAGGGATCTACCTTTTGAGTGGTGCCAGCAGTTTCGTCACTGGCTCAAGTCTAATGGTAGACGGCGGGTATACAGCCTGGTGAGCTCGCAGTTTGGTATCCAGGAGATCCGATGCCAAGTGCATGGAAAACTAGCGGAGAGCTCAACGGGATCATGGCTTCTTGGACAAGAAAATTTGGGTCAGATGTCATGAGCAGGATTGGTCACCTACTGCTACCTGCAGTGCCACCTAAACGCACAATGCCGAGTGGTTCGGTGGGTGATAATGACGGCGGTGGAGGAAGTTTGCATATAGACAAACGAAGTGACGGTAGCCTACCTACCGACCCAGGAACCCTTTACAGTGGGAGGGACCTTCACCACCTCATCAGCGTACAGTACAGGAGCGGAGGTAATGTGAGACAGTTCAATGATTACATGCTGACCTCTCTGCATGTACCGACACGCAGGTAAGCGATAAGTAGCAAAGTGTATTCGGAGGGCGCCAGATGGGTGCAGAAGACGCGGATAAGTAGGCAACCATTATTAGAGTACTCTTAGAGACCTTAAGTGACTACCTAGGTAGGTTTCTTGGGTCCTTCTCATTGTCCCAGATGATGATCAATACCCATGCCTATCGTCGCTATGAGTATCTTCATACTGGTAACCCCTGAAGGTTAGGTGTTTATCTTTAGCTATTCTGGTGAAGCTCCTGGCTCTTTTAATTAAAGAAAGCGGAGAGCAAAGCTGACAAAACTGCCCCGCATCGTCACCGCAACCACGCCGCCCAAATTTTGAACCCAAACAGTTTGTGTCACTTCAGATCCCATACACGCAAGACATTTCACTTTTCTCTCCTCTCCCCCTGGAGACACAAGTCTGCTCTCCTTCTTGTGTCTCTTCTCTTCTCTTCTCCCTCTACTTCCCCTTACCCATTTTCCTATCCTCCCCTTCTGCTCATCTGTTAGATCTCAATTGAAATTGCCCACTGCGATCTCGGCAGTGGGACAGAAACCCCGCCATGACTTCTCCAAATTCCTCTGTGAGCTCATCTGAGCGAGTTCAGAAACCCCCAAAACGTGCGGTCAACATTGTCATACCTGCTCTTCCTCTTGTGCCTGGTTCAAAGAAGCCCAGCAAGCATGAAGCACGCCCTGTTGAGTCGGAGATTGGCCCAGAGGATCAGACGTCAACCGGTCCAACAGAACATGAGAAGACTACGCCTAAGCAAGTGGAGCTAGCACAAGCCGGTCAATACAGAACGGACAGTGCATCTTTCATGGAAGACGGACCAAATCCCGCGTATGACGCAGCAGACGTTCCTGCGTTGGAGCAGCATGTCATCGCTAATGAAGACACTACACATGGCGGTTCAGAAGCAGTCAGTGAACAGATGGCAACCGTGGAGACAAACCCTAGTGAGGTGGAGGGCACAGTTGCAATTGCGGATGTGACTGCGCAAGCAGAAACTACAAATGGCAAGAGTGATTCCCACAACCTGTTGATCGACTGCTAACTATCAGAAGGTGAATCAGACCCCATTCCTACAGATGCAAACCGGTACCGAAAGGAAGTACTAGCAGAAGGCACTCAACAACCATTGACTTCGAGCGTTGAGCTGCCTGTCAGGCCATTGATCATCGACTCTAGTTTTGGTCAGCAAAATCGGGAGTCTCTGATATTTCAAGCCTACGATAGCGACCCAATGACTTCACAGCCATACGATAATACCAATAGCTCTTCGCAGGTGGTGCGCGAAGCCGACGATTCAGTGCCTACTATCGCCAATGTAACCAATGATAGAAATGCTATCGAGCAAACCCATTTCTCTGCCCACCCGTCTGCGTTCAACTCAGATTTCTCGCTTCAGGGGCAGGGTCGGTGGCCATTTGAACAGAGTGACCAAGTGCAGCCTTATGTTACTTCCATGCACCCACCGCCCCTGGTCACTTCAGGCTTTTCGGCCGCTGCTCCAGTATTTACGCCAGCTAGTGGGACACCACCATACTCATTGTCCTCGACACCTGTAATGCCAAGTACTGGAGACACGCCTACTGCAGAGTATGGCCTTCAGAACGGGTTTCCAAGCGGTCAAGGGGTTTTGCAAATGACTAGCTTTCATCCACCATTCAATCAACAACGTCGGCAGCTAAAGCAACGCCAAGCCGTATCACATGCTCACGGCGAGATGAGGAGCGCAAACAATCAACAGCACTATCAGGGCAATGGACATACGGGTCATCTGTCCCCTAATATGTTGGCTGATGGGTTGTTTGCTCCGCTGTTGACACATCTCACCAGTATCTTTGACTCAGCGATGTATGCCGATTGGAAGATTATCATTCACAGTCCTGACAAGAGCTTTGAACCCCTCTGCCTTGCTGTACACGGTGCTGTTATTTCTCGGAACATGGCTCTCAACCATTACATGATGGAAGCGCAACGAAACCGCAAAGCTACAAATGAGATCTACATTCCGTGGCCTGATACTTTCATCCACCCATCGAGTTTTACCGCAGCCGTTCGCTTCATCTACAATGACATGCTCCTAACCAAGGAAGAAGCCGAGCGAACTACATATCCAGGAGACTCGGGGCCATCTTGGAGTCATCTGCAACTCCATTGCTCCTTATCGTATTACCTATCTGGCTACACCTTAGGTCTCGGTGCCATCATGAGACAAGGACGCGAATTGGTCAACGCTTTCTTGGACTGGGACACTCTCGAAACAGCCATGAACTGGGCCATTGATTACCGTTCCAAGAGCTTTGGAGACGCCGCTGACACTATGGGTGTACAGATGGGTCGAACTTCATCTGGCTTGTCTCACCATAGTCAGCAGACCTCTTCATCTCGCTCGAGTTTCCCTTTGAAAACATCACCTACTGGGCAACCTCTTGTAATATCTCCAGCTGCGTCCAACCTTCTATTGGACCTTGTGGTACAGTTTCTCGCTCACAATGTCTCATTTGAGTCGTTTGTTGTTGACGCCAATGCTCGTCCGACGGAGATGAAGTCAAGACTTCCTATTACAAAGGAAATCGCTGTCAGCCAACGTCCAACTCCAAACACAGCGCTCCATGCAATCTCGTTCGGAGAATTCCGAGGAATCGGTTCTCAGGGATCCTCTGTCCAAGACAACACTTACCGGAACTACGTCGCTTCAGTTGCTTTTCTGAATCTTCCCTTTGACACTTTGAACGGACTTCTGATTGTGCTTCAACGTCACAATGATCCAAGAGCTTATGAGTTCGCTAAGCAGATTATTGCAGATAGGGAGAACCTCCGCATTCAAGTCCTTCGTAGCAAAAGCGTCAATCCACATGAACGCGAAGATAACATGGCTGAATGGCAGGAGGCAGGGTTTCAAGAATACATCAATGACGCGGCTCCTGGAATGGCTCAGAATGGCGGCCCTGGAGGTCATCGATGGAGGCTTGAAAGAGTCTGGGTTGGCGTCAAAAATCCTGCAGGAAGCTCCAAGAAGCCCAGATACGCCAAAAAGCGTGAGCAGTCATTCGATGGTTTCCATCAAGAGCAACAAGATGGACAAGCACAAAACCTTCAGTCTACTGCGGCACATTGAGTAGTGTCTTTGCTTCACGAAAACTCACGTCCATGACGCTCACTGTACTGCCCTATGGTCATTGGAGCGACATTGACGCGATAGGGCATACTCCCCTTCGTTTTTCGCCCCTTCAGAATGCACTGGAAGGCAATCGCAGAAATGTCGTGCATGGTCGTTTCATTCCTCTTTCATATCATTTCTGTCAGTGTGATACCCCTGTTATTTGTCCCTAATACCCAAGCATTTGGGAAAGCGTTCGGAACTTGCACCATGAAAAGAACAATGGGTTTGGCGGTGTCCAAAAGTGTTATGCGTTCGTTCTGGATCGGCGTTTCGGTTACGAGCCACGATTTCTTTTTCTGCCACGAGAAATGAGAACAAGATGATACATCTTTGGTGTTCTGTCTGTTAATTACATCTTTCCATCTCCAAGCGAGAAGAAAATGTGGTCATTATGAAAATGTATTACTTGGGCGTGAGGCACAAGGAATGGAGCTGGCATGGTTGCTGGATCAGAGCGAGTTACGAGATAATGGGACGGTATGGACAATGTTTCGTGTATTAATGAAAGGTAGAAGATTGTATTCACAGGAAAGAGAATTGTATTCCTCAACTACTCCCTGAATGCGTCCTAAGAGCCTTTGCGTATATCGATGATGTACTTGGTACAGGCCTCGGTATGGTGGAGACAACAGTCCGGAAACTCCACTAGACCAGGACATCTAAGCGTCCCACTGCGACCGCAACCACATCGTTCTGGCTTTGTGACAATCGTCTTTACACTGCCCGAATTACCTACAGCTTGATGTTGGTCTATGGCTGTATAGCCTTGCGATGAAGCATATAGACTGGGACTTAGTTGCCCTCCTCAGAACATGATTCTGCGAGTACGGCCTTGCGCCGTTCTGTATATCTGCCTCCTCTACCTTGGTTGCCTGACGACGCAGGTCTATGCAGCTTGTAAGCTTTTCCCTCCAATGACCTCCAATGACCTCCAATACACCGTCAAGTATATCTTCAAGCCTTAGAGATACAATACCACTGCCTAGAGATGCAACACCTTTTCACATTATGTACATCATGTGCTCTGCATGATCCTTCTGCTCTCCCAGCTTACATTTCGTCCGAAGTGCTAACGTCAATCCCCCCAATCGTACAGCAGCAGTGGCAGCAACATCCTTTTGCAAATGCGCCTGCCTCACCAACTCGACGCTTATAGCATTGAACCCACCACCCGCGACGCCCTCCCCACCCTCATCCAACACCCCACGCGCCCCCACCGATCATACCCTCATCCGCCGCGTCCTCGAAAACATCTCCCCGATCCCCCGCTCCCTCAACCCCTACCACCTCACCCAAGCTCAACCCCAAACCAGCAGGCGCGACTCGAAATCTCCTTCATCTCACAACCCGAACCACCACCGCCTCACCTGCACCGATTGTAACCGCAGCTTCTGCCTCCAACACCTCCGCTCCTCGAGCCTGTGCGCGACCGCGAAGGAAGAAGAAATCTTCGCAACCTGTTTCCAACGCGACAGCGTCAAGGATCAAATCATCGTCTGGGTCTTTATACTCGGCACCGGCGGGTTGCTTGGTTGGGCGCTCTTGAAGGAATATATCTTACCGTTCACGACGGGTAAGGGTAGAGGGCGGCCGAAGGGCGTGAGGTTGTCGTCTTCGAGAGGCAATACTGCTGGTGGTGTCGGCGGATCCGGTGGATTGATGGGTTGGTTTAATGGGAGAAGAGATGGGAATGGCGGGGCCGGTGGTGCTGCTACCGCTACTATGGGAGAAGGAGATGGATATGTCCCCGTCGGAGGGCATTCTAGAGAGATCAGCGGAGATAGCGATGGTGCGGGCGAACCAAGCGCCAATGCTGCTCTTCCTGCTACGTTCCCATCATCAACAAGATAGATAGGTAGTTTTACAACCAAATGAAAACAAGCTCTTTCTCCTTGTTCCTTTGGTAGCAATGACTAGTTCTGCTTTTTGAGGAGGGAAGTCATGTACACACGGACAAAAGGAAGAGAGAAGAGGATCAAAATTGTCGATTGAAGTGTAGAGTGTTGTTCATTAATTTGTATAAGATACAGACAAGTATGGCAGGTTCCAAAGAATGCTAACCGCAATACTTTTTGGTAGTGAGCTAGAGTTCACGGGTCTTTTGCGATTTGCTCCCATTGACCCTCGCCGTTGACGGCGGCGGCGTCAACATCTTGCGTATCAGCCTGTGCCGACTGTTCACGTAGCACGTTCGCGTCGTCGCCAACTTCTTCTTTGGATCCGACGTATCCGATTTCTTTTTCTCCCTTGAGGACTTCCAGCATCCACCTCTCCCAACCACGGCCCGGTGCATCCTTGTTTCTTTCCAGAACGCAGCCCATCAGAGCCAAGGCACCGGAGAACACCAGCACGTCGCCACCCTTGACGCCTTTCCACCAGCGCCGTTTCACGCCGACTTTCCACAAGCTGTCCGCGCTGGTCCTGCCGGCGTAGATGGCGGCGCTTCTTCCTCCCTGGCGGTCGAAATAGGCGGATAGGCCGCCGATGAAGCCACCGAGGAAGAAGCGCCACTGGGGGATCATTTGGCGGGGGAGGATTTGTTGGAAGAGGCAGATGCTAGACCATGCGAATCCTATGGAGGATGAGATGATG